>JASEVX010000005.1:90654486-91013586 GCA_031761405.1 Serripes groenlandicus | reverse complement strand
CATATGCAACTCCGGTATGTCACCACTGACTTGATAGGAATCTGTTTTGTAAAATATTTTTTACTGAGCAGAGGCAATTGTTATAACCACTTGTAATCATGACTGTATTGTTGGTACTGACTAGACACATACACATTATTACCTGAAACTTAACCCTTTCCCTCATATATAGACGCTTTCTGACGCCTCTGCAGCAGACAGCTTTTTGAAAACATAGTGACAAAAGAAGAAATTGCACAGAACGTGCAATTTCTCCTTTTGCCACAATGTTTTCCACTTTTTGTCATAGGTTATCCATTCAATTATGGAGATTTTCTATTTTTTAACAAAATGTGTTCAAACTCGTCTGCTGCAGAATTGTCGTATGAGGGAAAGGGTTAAACACATACACATTATTACATGGCACTATCAACAACTGTCTATGGAAAACCCACTGTGCCACTTGCAGACACATTTTGAAGTACTGGTATCTGTAGCAGACAAATTACAACAATATTTTAGATTTTTTTTCCTTCCGTCTTAATGTTTTCAACTTTACTTTCTTTTAACCTTTCCCTCATACGGCAATTCTGCAGCAGACGACTTTGAACGTATTTTGTCAAAACATATGACAACAAGTGGAAAACATTGTGGCAAAAGGAGAAATTGCATGTTTTGTGCAATTTCTTCTTTTGTCACTATGTTTTCAAAAAGCCTATGACAACAAGTGGAAAACATTGTGGCAAAAGGAGAAATTGCACGTTTTGTGCAATTTCTTCTTTTGTCACTATGTTTTCAAAAAGCCGTCTGCTGCAGAGGCGTCAGAAAGTGTTTATATGAGGGAAAGGGTTAATGTTTCAACTTTATTCAATAACAATACTTTCTTTTAAAGACATTTTCGATATTTTTTAATTTCCCAGATGTTTGCAAAGATTTCTGCTGAAGACTTGGTGTATGTGGGTTAACCATGAGCGAATAAGGAGATGCGCTTCCCTGATGGACAAATAATCAGGACAACAAACTCATTTACTCCATAAGTAAAGTTTGTGTTAGTGTTATTAGTTCTAGTTGATCTAATTTGTCACTTTGAGTACCACAGTATATAACTTGGTTAACCCTTTTCCCTCATATAGACGCTTTCTGACACCTCTGCAGCAGACAGCTTTTTTTGAAAACATAGTGACAAAAGAAGAAATTGCTCAAAACGAGCAATTTCTCCTTTTGCCACAATGTTTTCCACTTTTGGTCATAGGTTATCTATTCAATTATTGAGATTTTCTATGTTTTGACAAAATACATTCAAAGTCGTCTGCTGCAAAATTGTCGTATGAGGGAAAGGGTTAAGTAATTGCGGGGAAAACTTAAGTTTACTCCATCATGTTTAATTAACCCTTTCCCACATACAACAATTCCACAGCAAACCACTTTGATATCATCTAGGTCAAAAACTGAAGCTGACATAAGTCGTCTGCTGCAGAGGTGTCAGAACGTCTACATTTGGGAAAGGATAAATTTTTAGTATAGTTTGACAAGCTATATATACAAGCAATATTTCTTGGAGACACAACAAAGGATATCTAGCTGGAGAATCTCTCATTGCATGGAGGAAATTATCCGATTGTGAACCTGAAAATAGAAAATAATCCTGATTAATCTGTTGATCTTTTATAAACCCAAATCCTCATGCGACAGTGTCAAACACAAAACATCATTGCAGATGTTATTATTGCGGTTATCACTACAAATAGACAGCTCTTTAAACCTTTTCCAACATGCTTTCTGACGCCTCTGCAGTAGACGACTTTTGAAAACATCATGCCACAATGTTTTCAACTTTATTCCACATTTGTTCTTTCTTTAAAGAGAGTTTCCATATTCTTGACTAAATGTTTTCAAAGTCATCTGCTTCAGATTTGTTTGTACATCAAGTGTAGCTTCAGATCAGTCTCCAATCAGTCACAGGTTTTCAAGACACTACAGACAAATATTTTCCATTTTCCCTTTTCCTCATACGGCAATTCTGCAGCAGACGACTTTGAACATATTTTGTCAAAAAATAGAAAATCTCTATAATTGAATGGATAACCTATGGCTAAAAGCGGAAAACATTGTGGCAAAAGGAGAAATTGCTCGTTTTGAGCAATTTCTTCTTTTGTCACAATGTTTTCAAAAAGCCGTCTGCTGCAGAGGCGTCAGAAAGCGTCTAAAGGGAAAGGGTTAAAAGGCAATATATCATTTTACATATATTCATAGGAATTTCAACACTTATACAGTTACTGACACCGCCATCTTTTCTAAATGAATTGATTCTTTGTATCAATCATACATTCACAATAATTAACATGATTATCTTTCAAAACATTTTGAAAGGGTTAAAAACAAAATTGAGACTAGTTAAGCTTTCATCAGCAAAAAAACACCTTAATTAACCTTTATATCTAAATTAATCATTTTAACCCTTTCCCTGATACGACAATTCTGCAGCAGACGACTTTGAATGTATTTTGTCAAAACATAGAAAATCTCCATAATTGAATGGATAACCTATGACAAAATGTGGAAAACATTGTGGCAAAAGGAGAAATTGCACATTTTGTGCAATTTCTTCTTTTGTCACTATGTTTTCAAAACGCCGTCTGCTGCAGAGGCATCAGAAAGCGTCTATATGAGGGAAAGGGTTAAAACAAGAAACCGCTGAAGACTGTAAGGCCGGCAATTTGACCTTGAAAATCGACAAACCAAGGTCAAGGTCAAAGTAACCATAGAAATCAATAGAACTTGTTACTGGTTACCTTCAGTTAAAGCGTTAAGTTTGTAACCCTTTCCAGTGCTGAGATTTTGCCTCAACCTGAAACTGTAACCAAAATGTTGACGGACAGACAGACGGACGGACATCGCCAATCTATAGACCGGAATTGCTAGAGCAATCCAGCCAAAAACTACAGAAACAATAGAATATATATGAGCTCAGGCCATTTTCAAGGCATCCCACTTGTCAGATATTCTGACCCATATTCCCAATGGTAAAAAGTCAATAAGAGCATGCAGAATTTCCAATTTTGTCATGTTAACCCAGATTTATGTATTCCCAAATAAATATTGTAGCGATTATAAGTGACTAATTTTCCACAATAATTGACCCAAATATTGTTCCAAAAATGCCCATATATAAAGTCCTGGATCTTGAAATGATTCCAGTATACATTTTGTATTCTAATATTAGTGTTGGTATTAGTCCTATTTCTACTCTGGTAAATCCTCTCAGTCAATGACACTTTGTCAAAGTTCAAAGATTCAAGGTCTCAGGGAGTGGAGATTCTCTAATCTGTTAACAATATTTAACCGTTTCCCACACACAACAAATCTGCAGCAGATGCCTTTGAAAACATACAGACAAAATTATGGAAAAACTAATAATTAAATAGAGTTGAAAACATTGAGGCAAAAGGAGAAATTGCTCATCATGAGCAATTTCTCCTTTAGGCTCAATGTTTTTTAAAGAAAGTCGTCTGCTGCAGTGGCTTCAGAAACAATCTGTACAAGAAAAAGGTAAAGTGATCGAGACAACCAGAAACAAATTGAGTGCTCCTCAATATAGCACATTCATGATTGTGTCTCCTGCAAATAGGTCATGAAGTCAAAGCTTGAAGGACAGACATATAGAAGTACAGAGCACGGAGAATTAATCCCTATGTGTCCCAGTCAAATGAATTACTTAATTGAGTACCAACAACATAGGAAAAAGGATAATTATGTGGGTGAACAAGAAACCGCTAAAGACGGTAAGGCCGGATTGTCGGCAATTTGACCTTGAAAATCGACAAACCAAGGTCAAGGTCAAAGTAACCCTAGAAATCAATGGAACTTGTTACTTTTTACTTTCAGGCAAAGTTTCAAGTTTGTAACCCTTTCCAGTCCTGAGATTTTGCCTCAACCTGAAACTTTAACCAAAATGTTGACAGACAGACATCCGGACAGACGGACATCGCCAATCTATAGACCGGAATTGCTAGAGCAATCCGGCCAAAAATAATAAAATAATAAATAATAAAATATAAATAATATAAAACTATAAAACTGTTGAAAGCAAATTAAAACACAAGTCCATATAACTATAAAACTGTTGAAAGCAAATTAAAACGCAACTTGCCGTGATATAACTATAAAACTGTTGAAAGCTGAGTAAAACGCAATTTGCTGTGATATAACTATATAACTGTTGAAAGCAAATTAAAACGCAACTTGCCGTGATATAACTATAAAACTGTTGAAAGCTGAGTAAAACGCAATTTGCTGTGATATAACTATATAACTGTTGAAAGCAAATTAAAACGCAATTTGCAGTGATATAACTATAAAACTGTTGAAAGCAAATTAATACGCAAGTTGTCGTGATATAACTATAAAACAGTTGAAATCAAATTGAAACGAAAGTTGCCATGATATAACTATAAAACTGTTGAAAGCAAATTAAAACACAAGTTGATATAACTATAAAACTGTTGAAAGCAAATTAAAACGCAAGTTGCTGTGATGTAACTTTAACCAAAATGTTGACGGACAGACAGACAGACAGACGGGCAATAGGAACGTGAAGGTCAAGAGTTATCATGGAAATCAAAAGAACATGTTAGTGGCTACACACAGACCAATTTTCAAGTTTGTAGCTGTTTCCATGTCCGAGATTTTGCTTCAACCAGAAACTTTAACCAAAATGTTGACGGACAGACAGACAGACAGACAGACAGACAGACAGGCAATAGCAACGTGAAGGTCAAGAGTTATCATGGAAATCAAAAGAACATGTTAGTGGCTACACACATACCAATTTTCAAGTTTGTAGCTGTTTCCATGTCCGAGATTTTGCTTCAACCAGAAACTTTAACCAAAATGTTGACGGACAGACAGACAGACAGACAGACGGGCAATAGGAAGGTGAAGGTGAAGAGTTATCATGGAAATCAAAAGAACATGTTAGTGGCTACACACAGACCAATTTTCAAGTTTGTAGCTCTTTCCATGTCTGAGATTTTGCTTAACCAGAAACTTTAACCATTTTGCCTAACCTAAAACTTTAACCAAAATGTTGACGGACAGACAGACAGACGGACATCGCCAATCTATAGACCGGAATTGCTTAAGCAATCCGGCCAAAAATGACACTTTTGACACAAGAAAAACTCTGCTGATAATGCAAAGAGAAAACATCCAATATACATCCAATGAATCAATAAACCGCCCAGACGTTTCCTATAATAGACAGAGAGTGTTTCCTATACATAATTAATAGACACCCAATGTGTATTAAGTATACATCTAAGTTCCCATAATTAGCCATGAAAAGGTGCCTTACATTCGGAGAGTTCAAGGAAAAATGACAGAAACTGAGAACAAGATTGAAAGTTTTACTCAGAAGGGATTGATAATTGTTGCTTTTAAGCAAAACTTTTAGTTTATCAGTGGTTGGAAAGATGAAATTTCAGGCAAATTTAGTGAAAGCCTAAAATGTTCCTAATATTTCCAATTACTTACATAACCAATTACTGGTAGCCCTTTCCAACATGAGACAAATCCGCAGCAGACCAATTTCAAAACAAGAGACCCAAGAGGGCCAGTATCGCTCCACGGCCATAAGGCAAAAATAAAATCTCCAAACAGCCCTGCCCCGTGGTGGCTATTTTTTTTACCAACCACCATGGCTTAAAGGAATCTTGTAGAGTGTCACCAAAGGAATGTTTCTGCAAAATTATTTGAAAATATGCCTGACACTTTCGGAGGAGAAGATTTTTTAAGTTTTCACTATGGTCATATAAGTCAAAATAGCCCGCCCTCTGGCGGCCATGTTTTTCGACCAATCAACATGGCTTGAAGGAATCTGATAGAGGGTCACCCAATGAACATTTCTACAAAATTATTTGAAAATCGGCTGAACACTTTCGGAGAAGAAGATGTTTTAAGTTTTCACTATAGCTATATAACGCAAAAAAGCCCCGCCCCCTGGCGGCCATGTTTTTCGCCCAATCAACATTTCTTGAAGGAATCTAATTAAGGTTCACACAAGGAACATTTCTACAAAATTATTTGAAAATCGGCCTGACACTTTTGGAGGAGAAGATTTTTTAAGTTTGCTCTTTAGCCATATAGGCAAAATAGCCCCGCCCTGTGACGGCCATGTTTTTTTACCAATCAACATGGCTTGAAGGAATCTGATAGAGGGTAACCCACGGAACATTTCTACATAATTATTTGAAAATCTGCTGAACACTTTTTGAGAAGAAGATTATTTAAGTTTTCACTATAGCTATATAAGGCAAAAAAGCCCCGCCCCCTGGCGGCCATGTTTTTCGCCCAATCAAAATTTCTTGAAGGAATCTAATAAAGGGTCACCCAAGGAACATTTCTACAAAATTATTTGAAAATCGGCCTGACACTTTCGGAGAAGAAGATTTTTTAAGTTCTCACTATTTTTTTCTTTCGGTTGCCATGGAAACCAGAATTTTGAATGGATCAAAAAAATTTGAAGGAATTTAGTAGAGGACATTGAGAGGATGCTTCCCATGAAGTTTCAACCAAATTGGCCAAGTGGTTAGGGAGAAGAAGTCGTTTAAAGGAAAAAGTTAACGCACGCACGCACGGACGCACGACGGACAATTCGCCATCACATAAGCTCGACTGGCTTTCAGCCAGTGGAGCTAAAAATATATATATATATGGAAGATCTCTATAAAAGTATAAATGAGTCTATTATAATAAATCAGAATGAAAATATTGATGCAAAAGGAGAAATTGCTAGTATTTGAGCGTTTCTCATTTTGCCACAATGTTTTCAAAAGTTGTCCATTGCAGATGCATCAATATGAGGGAAAGGTTTATTTATTTATTTATTTATTGGGGGTTTTACGCTGCTTTCAACATGATTTCAGTTATATCACGCCGACAGTTCACTTATTCATGATCCCTGGGTAAACAAACCAGTACAAGAAAATGTGCCTTGCCCAAGGGCACTCCACCATGACAGTAGTGCCGCGACTGGGGATCGAACCCGGGACACCCGGTTTAGAAATCCCCAATGCTAACCACTAAACCACAGCGGATTCCTCAGGAAAAGGTTTACCAAGAGCTGTGATAACTATGACAGTAAAAGGGTGAATATTGAATATTGCAGGATTGCTGCAGGGACTGAGACTAGAATTGTGTGTCCATATATACAGCTTCATCAAAGTTTATATGGATTCCCAGACAACAAATTATTAAACCAATATTTCAGTTCAAATAACCTAGAGGAATATACTAGGGCTTCAACATTGTTTGTAATAACAGAACAGTCTAGCTGTCTGCTTTGCACTTTTGCCATAATATTATATATCATTGAGGACATTTGAGATTCAGAAATAAAAGCAACTGCGCATAAAATAATGGTAATAATAGTCCAAGTAATGGTAATCACACCAATTTCCCTAATATGACTTTATTAAAGCCTTAAAGGCATCTGCTATGAGAACAATGACTTTGTGTAAAATCTATTAAATCGTAAGTAAAACTTTGATGACACAAAATACAGCAGGTACATGGATAAACATAGAGAATAACAACACAATGTACTTACGTAGAATGAGATGAGTTAAAACACACGCAAATATATAAATACACAGGATGGACAATGACAGAATAAACAGGTAAAAATATCTGTAGTTTCGCTTCCCCACACAGTTACCAACCCACGGACAGTGATGGTCAAAGCGCTCTGAAATAAATTAAAGGGAATCAGTTATTTAAGCTTTCCCACATGTGTGTAAATGTCTTTTGTGAATAATCTGGAGCAAGTGACTTTTTGAAAACATTGTGGCAAAAGGAGCAATTACTCAAACATCTACCCAACTCAGTCAAGCATCTCCAACATTATATATCACTGTCGATCCACTTACAGTCATATTTTGACGCATATTCAGCTCAAGACTTAAAATAGCACTTAACAAATGGAGAAAATGCTTATAATGAGCAATCTCTCCTTTTGCCACAAAGTTCTCAAGACAACTCTATCCCATGATTATTCATTCGTTAACCCTTTCCCTCATATAGACGCTTTCGGACGCCTCTGCAGCAGACAGCTTTTTGAAAACATAGTGACAAAAGAAGAAATTGCACAAAACGTGCAATTTCCCCTTTTGCCACAATGTTTTCCACTTTTAGTCATAGGTTATCCATTTAATTATGGAGATTTTCTATGTTTTGACAAAATACGTTCAAAGTCGTCTGCTGCAGAATTGTCGTATGTGGGAAAGGGTTAATAGAGCTTATGCATAATTTTGCTTAGTTGTTTTAACAGACTGCATTGATGTGCCAATCAGATTTTATACAAATCACCATAAGCTTCTAAAATGCTTTACTAACAAAAAATAAAATCTTGATCAGACTGCACAGGTACATCTGGATCTACATTTGTGCATGGACAGGTTTGTGCTTTTTATTTTAATTCTTTCCCTGATGCAGACAAATTCCAACAATGTTTTCTACGTTAAGTCTTTATGGTATCAGGTGAATAATTTACACTTGCCCACATATGACAAATCTACAGCAATCATCTAGACAAAAATCAGAGTGCATCTTTGAATGTTAACCATTTCCCTCATACAGACGCTTTCTGACGCCTCTGCGGCGGACAGCTTTTTGAAAACATAGTGACAAAAGAAGAAATTGCTCAAAACGAGCAATTTCTCCTTTTGCCACAATGTTTTCCACTTTTAGTCATAGGTTACCCATTCAATTATAAAGATTTTCCATTTTTTAACTAAATATGTTCAAAGTCGTCTGCTGCAGAATTGTCATATGAGGGAAAGGGTTAATGTCCATTACTGTACTATTTTAACCCTTCCCCACATACAAACACATCTAGACAAAAATCAGAGTGCATCTTTGAATGTTACGGTCCATTACTGTACTATTTTAACCCTTCCCCACATACAAACACATCTAGACAAAAATCAGAGTGCATCTTTGAATGTTACGGTCCATTACTGTACTATTTTAACCCTTCCCCACATACAAACACATCTAGACAAAAATCAGAGTGCATCTTTGAATGTAAAGGTCCATTACTGTACTATTTTAACTAGGGATGGGAACGAATATTGAAAACGATATTCGAATATTCGTTTTCCTTATTCGAATATATTCGAATATTCGATTTTCGAATCAGAAATCGGTATCCGATTTCAGGTTATTCCATTCAGATACTCCCGTTTTCTTTTTCAAATAATGGCAATTTTCCAAGTAAAGGTATGAGCTATTGTTTACGTATATATTTCATGTTTTCAACTGAACTTACACTCTCTTTTTCCCCAACAGATGTATTTGAATTTCAATTTGAAGTAAATCAAGAAATAAATCCCTTCCAAACGATAAACCAAATCGCAACGTTGGAAGAAAACAAAATCGCGGACGATTCAATTTGTTCGCTTATGTGACTTCATATTTGAAGAGGTAAAGAGGAAAGCTGCATACTTTTGAGACGTAATGCGATGTTTACATATGATTTATTCAATGTTTGCAACAGCTGTCTTTGATGTAAACATCGACGATGTTTTGGTTAGGCTGGGAGGGTTTTACGGAACTGCAGACTGTCAACGTTCATACATGTTTGTTGATTTAAAAATATCGAACAAACTGGTCATCAATGTGATGTCTGGTTACACACGATTAGATCTCTGGTTAACGTACGCGTGACAATTATTGATTTTATTATCGTTTCTTATGTTTTGACATACGTTGTAAAAACACAACAAACGACACATACACAAACTTTATCACTTCACCCTTAATCATGATTAGCTCCAACTCGCGACCGATTTCAGAATTTTACTAATAGTAAAACAGTATTCGAATATTCGTCCGTTTTTCGAATATTCGAATATTCGTTCCCATCCCTAATTTTAACCCTTTCCCACATACAACCACTTACTGATGCGGCTGATGCTTCAGTCCTCTGCAGCAGACGACTTTTGAAAACATTATGGCAAATGGAGAATATAATTGCCACAATAATTATACTTAATAGAGACTTTCCATACTATTGCGAGCATGTTTTCAAAGTTTTCTGCTGCAGATTTGATGTATGTATGTGGAAAATGGTTAAGTGGACATAGATACTGTACAGGACCTTTCCTTTGAGACATCATAGTTCATTCAAACAATGATTACTGGTGGCCTATACTAGCCTCAAGTATTGATTGCCTTCCAGAACACTATATATCATACAATTTGTTTCCTTATGCATCAGCTAACCCCATCCCACATACAGCAAATCTGCAGTAGGTGACTTAAAGAATATGTAAGCAAAAAATACAGAAAATGTCTATAAAGAAAGTATTCTTATTTAAAAGAGATAAAAAACATTTAACTCTAAATCTTTACCATGAAATGATGAGATGTAACATTACTTTCCTCAGATCATTTCAAAGCAGTCAACTCTAAAAATGAGATGTATGTTTCTTTACCTCATATATTTAGAGTTGTCTTTCTTGAAAACCATTAAGTTGAAAACATTGTGAGAAATATAGAAATTGCTTACTATGAGCAATAACTCCTTTTCACACAATTCTTTTGGAAGTCATCTACTGCAGCCAGTGTGTGATAGAAATTGTCTTTGTAGCAGAGAAAGGGTCTATCAGCTTTTGGAAGTCATCTGCTGCAGTGTGTGACAGAAACTGTCTTTGTAGCAGAGAAAGGGTCTATCAGCTTATCAGTAAATGAGTCTAGTGCTTGTGTCTGTTTATTCTTAGACTACCCCTGGTATGTTAATGTCTATCAGTGTATCAGTTTATGAGTCTAGTGCTTGTGTCTGTTCATTCTTAGACTACCCCTAGTATGTAAATGTCTATCAGCGTAACAGTCAATGAGTCTACTGATTGTGTCTGTTCATTCTTAGACTACCCCTGGTATGTAAGTGTCTATCAGTGTATCAGTTAATGAGTCTAGTGATTGTGTCTGTGCATTCTTACACTACCCCTGGTATGTAAGTGTCTATCAGTGTATCAGTTTATGAGTCTAGTGATTGTGTCTGTTCATTCTTACACTACCCCTGGTATGTAAGTGTATATCAGTGTATCAGTTAATGAGTCTAGTGATTGTGTCTGTTCATTCTTACACTACCCCTGGTATGTAAGTGTCTATCAGTGTATCAGTTTATGAGTCTAGTGATTGTGTCTGAACATTCTTACACTACCCCTGGTATGTAAGTGTCTATCAGTGTATCAGTTTATGAGTCTAGTGTTTTTGCCTGTTCATTCTTACACTACCCCTGGTATGTAATGCTTGTGTCTGTTTATTCTTAGACTACCCCTGGTATGTTAATGTCTATCAGTGTATCAGTTTATGAGTCTAGTGCTTGTGTCTGTTCATTCTTAGACTACCCCTAGTATGTAAATGTCTATCAGCGTAACAGTCAATGAGTCTACTGATTGTGTCTGTTCATTCTTAGACTACCCCTGGTATGTAAGTGTCTATCAGTGTATCAGTTAATGAGTCTATTGATTGTGTCTGTGCATTCTTACACTACCCCTGGTATGTAAGTGTCTATCAGTGTATCAGTTTATGAGTCTAGTGATTGTGTCTGTTCATTCTTACACTACCCCTGGTATGTAAGTGTATATCAGTGTATCAGTTAATGAGTCTAGTGATTGTGTTTGTTCATTCTTACACTACCCCTGGTATGTAAGTGTCTATCAGTGTATCAGTTTATGAGTCTAGTGATTATGTCTGAACATTCTTACACTACCCCTGGTATGTAAGTGTCTATCAGTGTATCAGTTTATGAGTCTAGTGTTTTTGCCTGTTCATTCTTACACTACCCCTGGTATGTAAGTGTCTATCAGTGTATCAGTTAATGAGTCTAGTGATTGTGTCTGTTCATTCTTACACTACCCATGGTATGTAAGTGTCTATCAGTGTATCGGTTAATGAGTCTAGTGATTGTGTCTGTGCATTCTTACACTACCCCTGGTATGTAAGTGTCTATCAGTGTATCAGTTAATGAGTCTAGTGATTGTGTCTGTTCATTCTTAGACTACCCCTGGTATGTAAGTGGAGGTGAAATACTTTTTCACAATGTTTAGCACAAAAAAGGTTTTATTTCTTTATCTTTGCTTTCTCAGACTTTTCAAAGCAGAATATTAAACAAGAGCTGTCGGAGGTCAGCGCGCTTGACTATTCCAGCACTTATTTAAGTTACTGAGATATGGACTCTAATGTAGTTGCATGCAAAACATTTACCAGAATTTTTTAAAGGGTGATAATTTGCATTATATGAAGGACTAAGAGTTATTTATTTTGATTATTTGCATAGGTGTGATGGTTGGGAAGGGTTGTATAACGTTTCTATGGTATGCATCAAGTAGTTACTAAGTTATGGACTCTTAAGGTAGTTGCACAAAACTTTCCAAAATTTCCAAGTAAAACAAGAGGGCCATGATGGCCCTAGTTCGCTCACCTTAATTATACAATGTACTGCAATGCAAAACACATCAAGACAATTATTATGAATGCAGCCTCCACAGCACTAACAAGATTTTCCTTAATTTGGCCAAGTGATCTATATTATTTTATCTGATATGACCCATATTCCAACATATACTAGATATCATCAAGACAACATTCTGAAAAAGTTTCAACTTGCTCAAAGTAAAAATGCGGCCTCCGGAGTTTGAACAATATTTTCCTTTATTGACCTTGTTTCTGACCCAATATGACCATATTCGAACTTGACCTAGACATAATTCAGACAAACATTCTGACAAAATTTCAATTGATTGATTGATTGATTGGGGTTTAACGCCGTCTTTAACAATTTCTCAGATATATCACGGCGGCCAGTTCACCTACTCATGCATTTCCTGGTTTTCTCACACCAGTTCTCCACACAACAATCTTCCCAAGCAACTGGCTGCTTTTCCACATAGACTTAGCCCATTGGTGGAAAACGAATGACGCATGTCGCATTGACTTTTGTCAATCGTCGGAAAGAAAGTTGGCCGAGCCAGGATTCAAACTCACAACTCCTGGATTGACAGCACTTGCATGCAAAACTTTAACCAAGGTGTGACGTGGATGCCAACGCCAGGGTGAGTAGTATAGCTCTTATATTCTTTGAATAGTCGAGCTAAAAATACAACATCAGTTAGCCTTTTATCTAATGAAGATGACTTTGACACAGATACAACAGATGAATTGAAAAACATTGCAACAAGAGAAATTGCTTAAAACAACAATAATCTTTACAAAAGTATACTCTCATTTCCAAGATGTCCTGTCTTTATAACAGACAGTTCTAAAAATACCATATCGGGTTAAGGATTATATAATTAAAGCCAAGACAAGTCAATACCACCATAAATATAAGAACATCAGTTGTATGACCAGACTGGGTCTTAACCCTTACCAACATACAGACTCTGTTGCAGACAACTTTTGAAAACATTGCGACAAAAGGAGATCTTTTCGAAGTTGTCTGCTGCAAATTTGTTGTATGTGTGAAAGGGTAAACCTACTCTCTGACTAAAACATATTGCTATCTTAACTATTGGGTAATTGATTCAAACAAAACCGCATAATTCTGCATACACATCAACTAGGCAGTGAGTATTGATTGTATAAACCTATTAAAGATTTAAAAGCTGGCTATGGCTATGACAATTATACGGTTAGCATATAGAATGAAAACTTTTTTCTCCTGATGTTCACAATTCAATCAATTGAAAGCAACTCATTTCTCTATAGGGCTGAATTATTGTCTCATTTCTCTATAGGGCTGACTTATTGTCTCATTTCTCTATAGGGCTGACTTATTGACTCATTTCTCTATAGGGCTGACTTAGTGTCTCATTTCTCTATAGGGCTGAATTATTGTCTCATTTCTCTATAGGGCGACTTATTGTCTCATTTCTCTATAGGGCTGAATTATTGTCTCATTTCTCTATAATGCCGACTTATTGTCTCATTTCTCTATAGGGCTGACTTATTGTTTCATTTCTCTATAAGGCTGACTTATTGTCTCATTTCTCTATAGGGCTGACTTATTGTCTCATTTCTCTATAGGGCTGACTTAGTGTCTCATTTCTCTATATGGCCGTCTTAGTGTCTCATTTCTTTATAGGGCTGAATTATTGTCTCATTTCGCTATAGGGCTGACTTAGCGTCTCATTTCTCTATAGGGCTGACTTAGTGTCTCATTTCTCTATAGGGCTGAATTATTGTCTCATTTCTCTATAGTGCTGAATTATTGTCTCATTTCTTTATAGGGCTGAATTATTGTCTCATTTCCCTATAGGGCTGAATTATTGTCTCATTTCTCTATAGGGCTGACTTAGTGTCTCATTTCTCTATAGGGCTTATTTATTGTCTCATTTCTCTATAGGGCTGATTTATTGTCTCATTTCTCTATAGGGCTGAATTATTGTCTCATTTCTCTATAGGGCTGACTTAGTGTCTCATTTCTCTATAGGGCCCAATTAGTGTCTCATTTCTCTATAGGTTGTATTGTCTTATTTTTCTATAGGGCTGACTTATTGTCTCATTCCTCTATAATGCCGACTTATTGTCTCATTTCTCTATAGGGCTGAATTATTATCTCATTTCTCTATAGGGCTGACTTATTGTCTCATTTCTCTATAGGGCTGACTTATTGTCTCATTTCTCTATAGGGCTGACTTATTGTCTCATTTCTCTATAGGACTGACTTAGTATCTCATTTCTCTATAGGGCTGAATTATTATCTCATTTATCTATAGGGCTGACTTATTGTCTCATTTATCTATAGGGCTGACTTACTGTCTCATTTCTCTATAGGGCTGACTAAGTGTCTCATTTCTCTATAGGGCTGACTTAGTGTCTCATTTCTCTATAGGGCTGACTTAGTGTCTCATTTTTCTATAGGGCTGACTTAGTGTCTCATTTCTCTATAGGGCTGACTAGGCGTCTTTTTAATTCTTCACCAGATACGAAATTTGAAATGAAATTTAGTGTGAAAAGAGGAAAATGCTTGTTTAGCCCAAACCTTTCACAGCAATGTTTTGTGCAATTTCTTCTTTTGTCACAATGTTTTCCACTTTTTGTCATAGGTTATCCATTCAATTATGGAGATTTTCTATTTTTTGACAAAATACGTTCAAAGTCGTCTGCTGCAGAATTGCCGTATGAGGGAAAGGGTTAATATTCTTTGCCCTTGTGCAGAAGATACATTTGATGCTTGTTCAGTAGGAGACCATTAAAAACATTGCTGTGAAAGGTTTGGGCTAAACAAGCATTTTCCTCTTTTCACACTAAATTTCATTTCAAATTTCGTATCTGGTGAAGAATTAAAAAGACGCCAAGTCAGCCCTATAGAGAAATGAGACACTAAGTCAGCCCTATAGAAAAATGAGACACTAAGTCAGCCCTATAGAGAAATGAGACACTAAGTCAGCCCTATAGAGAAATGAGACACTAAGTCAGCCCTATAGAGAAATGAGACAGTAAGTCAGCCCTATAGAGAAATGAGATAATAATTCAGCCCTATAGAGAAATGAGATACTAAGTCAGTCCTATAGAGAAATGAGACAATAAGTCAGCCCTATAGAGAAATGAGACAATAAGTCAGCCCTATAGAGAAATGAGACAATAAATCAGCCCTATAGAGAAATGAGATGAGACAATAAGTCAGCCCTATAGAGAAATGAGATGATAAAGCCGTCTGCTGCAGAGGCGTCAGAAAGCGTCTATGTGAGGGAAAGGGTTAGCCGTCTGCTGCAGAGGCGTCAGAAAGCATCTATATGAGGGAAAGGGTTAATTTAGAAATAACAACATTTCATCAACCAAACACTTTTTGAGATGGAGTAGAAAATTGTGGGATTAGGATTATTCTGGAAGGTTTATCTACTACAAAGAGATCAGAATGACTTTCAATCTTTGACGTAATATGATATTATAGTCATCTGATAAAACAAGAGTGTTCAAAGAAACCTCTGTCACCTGCCAATATGTCAGCATATGTTACTCATGATTAATGAAAAAAGAAAAAACAAACCTCATTTACAAAAATGTTTATCATTAATACGCTAAAACTGACATTTGCAGTAGAAATGTCTGTAGACATTTGCTATATTGGCTTCTGCTTTTGCTGACATAGAATGTGAAACTATTGAACAAAACTAGAGACTTTAGTTGATCCTACAGTATATTCCCCCTTCAATGACTCTTTTCTGAAAGCGTACATTAAGTCACAGAGCAGACCAGACAAAAGTTACCAATACCCATATATATTGTTAACCCTTTCCATCATACAGAAGCTTTCTGGCACCTCTGCAACAATTAACTTTTAAAAATATATTGGCAAAAGCGCCCCTTTTACCACAATGTTTTTACCATTTTCAATATTTATACTTTAATCTTTAGAGATTTGTTGTATGTGGGAAGTTGTTGTAGTGTCATCTTTTGTGACCATTTGAGAATATCTGAGCCAAAAGATGTTTTATCTAGAAAGTTTGAAAAATTATTCTAATTCATTTGAAAACATTATGAGAAAAGGAGACATCGTTTGTTTTTATGTTTACCATAACATTGTATAAGTGGTCAGCTGAGTGAGGCTGAAGAAGTCATCTGTATCAGAGAAAGAGTCAAAGAACATTTTTAGGTTTCCAGCTAGGAAGGTTTCACATGTTTGATGGCATTTGCAGTAGCTTTTATACAGGCTTTAAAAAAAGATCTCTAAATGAGCCTTTTAAGTGATTAATGAAAATGTCAGTAAATGTCATCATGCAAATAAGCTCTTTATCTTGTTTGCCAGTAAATGTCACCATGGACATAAGCTCTTTATCTTGTATGCGAGTAAATGGCACCATGAAAATAAGCTCTTTACCTTGTATGTCAGTAAATGTCATCATGAACATAAGCTCTTTACCTTGTATGCCAGTAAATGTCACCATGAACATAAGCTCTTTACTGTGTATGTCAGTAAATGTCATCATGAACATAAGCTCTTTACCTTGTATGCCAGTAAATGTCACCATGAACATAAGCTATTTACTGTGTATGTCAGAAAATGTCACCATGAACATAAGCTCTTTACCTTGTTTGCCAGTAAATGACACCATGAACATAAGCTATTTACCTTGTATGCCAGTAAATGACACCATGAACATAAGCTATTTACCTTGTATGCCAGTAAATGTCACCATGAACATAAGCTCTTTACCTTGTTTGCCAGTAAATGACACCATGAACATAAGCTATTTACCGTGTATGCCAGTAAATGACACCATGAACATAAACTCTTTACCTTGTTTGCCAGTAAATGACACCATGAACATAAGCTCTTTACCGTGTATGCCAGTAAATGACACCATGAACATAAGCTATTTACCTTGTATGCCAGTAAATGTCACCATGAACATAAGCTCTTTACCTTGTTTGCCAGTAAATGACACCATGAACATAAACTCTTTACCTTGTTTGCCAGTAAATGACACCATGAACATAAGCTCTTTACCTTGTTTGCCAGTAAATGACACCATGAACATAAGATCTTTACCTTGTATGTCAGTAAATGTCACCATGAACATAAGCTCTTTACCTTGTTTGCCAGTAAATGTCACCATGAACATAACCTCTTTACCTTGTTTGCCAGTAAATGACACCATGAACATAAGCTATTTACCTTGTATGCCAGTAAATGACACCATGAACATAAGCTCTTTACCTTGTTTGCCAGTAAATGACACCATGAACATAAGCTCTTTACCTTGTTTGCCAGTAAATGACAACATGAACATAAGCTATTTACCTTGTATGTCAGTAAATGTCATCATGAACATAAGCTATTTACCTTGTATGCCAGTAAATGACACCATGAACATAAGCTCTTTACCTTGTATGCCAGTAAATGACACCATGAACATAAGCTCTTTACCTTGTTTGCCAGTAAATGACACCATGAACATAAGCTCTTTACCTTGTTTGCCAGTAAATGACACCATGAACATAAGCTATTTACCTTGTATGTCAGTAAATGTCATCATGAACATAAGCTCTTTACCTTGTATGTCAGTAAATGTCACCATGAACATAAGCTCTTAACCTTGTATGCCAGTAAATGTCACCATGAACATAAGCTCTTTACTGTGTATGTCAGTAAATGTCACCATGAACATGAGCTCTTTACCTTATATGCCAGGAAACATCATCATGAACATTAAGCTCTTTACCTTGTTTGCCAGTAAATGTCACCATGAACATAGCTCTTTACCTTGTATGTCAGTAAATGTAACCATGAACATGAGCTCTTTACCTTGTATGCCAGAAAACGTCATCATGAACATTAAGCTCTTTACCTTGTTTGCCAGTAAATGTCACCATGAACATAAGGGCTTTACCTTGTATGCCAGGAAACATCATCATGAACATTAAGCTCTTTTCCTTGTTTGCCAGTATTAACCCCTATCCCACATTCAACAAAGCTGCAGCAGATGACTTTAAAAACATCTAGGCAAAAGCATGACAGATCTCCATAAATGCAAGTTTAATTATCAAACAAGTAACTGTAGGATTGCAAGCAATACCATAATCCCCTACCGGTTTGCACGTTTTGACTTATTAATATTCTAAGTCCAAAAAGGGGCATAACTCATAAAAAAATTGACGAAATCCCATGAAACGCGAACTTGATCTGTGACACATGATTACAGAGGCATATACAAAATTTCAGCTCAATACCTCAAAGCATGTAGAAAAAAAATGCGGAAAACGAATATTCTAAGTCCAAAAAGGGGCATAACTCATAAAAAAATTGACGAAATCCCATGAAACGCGAACTTGATCTGTGACACATGATTACAGAGGCATATACAAAATTTCAGCTCAATACCTCAAAGCATGTAGAAAAAAAATGCGGAAAACGAATATTCTAAGTCCAAAAAGGGGCATAACTCATTAAAAAATTGACGAAATCCCAGGAAACGCGAACTTGATCTGTGACACATGATTACAAAGGCATATACAAAATTTCAGCTCAATACCTCAAAGCATGTAGAAAAAAAGTGCGGAAAACTGATTTGCCGGACTGACTGACTGACTGACAGATGGACTGACTGACGGACTGACGGACTGACGGACGGAGTGCAAACCTAATAAAGGTTAAATAAATAAATAAATAAATAAATAATTGTGGCAAATGGAGAAATCTCTTATTTAGAGAAGGAGGTTTGGTGGCATTTCTCCAAGAATTTTGTTTGCGACTAGATAGTCGGAGGTGTCATTTTGGCAACAGTACTTTCTACATATTTTGGAAGGAAACTGAAGGCAGTTACCTACATGTATATCGCCTATACAAAGCTGTGCCTATAAGCTAAAGCTATTGCTCTAAAAAATACTTATCTTCACTCACCTACACAATTATCACATAAACTACAGTGTGACGCCCTTGGTGGTCGAAATATTTTACATGTAAAACAGTATTTAAGTTTGACCACTTGACCCCGGATGACCACCTCTTTGGTTCTCGGCGGGGGTCTGTACTGTCCAGGTACACCAGAGTTTGGGATTTCTGAAAGTAAATAAAGAGGTTTGCTTCACCTTTTCACAGTGACACATACAGACCACTTTTTCAAACAGGGCCATTATAGCCCTGGATCGCTCAATTTTTTTTTCTTCACTTAAGCCCTATAAGACCCGCCCCCTGGCGGCCATGTAGTTTTTGACCAATCAACATGGCTTTAAGGAATCTCATAGAGGGTCACCCTAGGAACATTTCTACAAAAATTATTTGAAAATTGGCCTGACATTTTCGGAGAAGATTTTTTAAGTTTTCACTTAAGCCATAATTATACTTAAAGAACATGTCTACAAAATTATTTGAAAATCGGCCAGAAACTTTCAGAGGAAAATATTTTTTTTCCATATAAGGCAAATTAGCTCCGCCCCTTTGCGGCCAAGTTTTTAGACCAATCAACATGGCTTGAAGTAACCTGATAGAGTGTCATCCAAGGCGCATTTCTACAAAATTATTTGAAAATCTGCCAACCAGTTTAGAAGAAGGAGAATTTTAAATTTGTTTTCGTCTCATTGCAATGGAAACCAGAATTCTGCATGGATCCCAACTATTTGAATAAATTCAGGTGAGATCATTGAGAGGATGCTTTCTGTGAAGTTTCATTCAAATTGACCCACTTATAAAAATTATAAGTTTTAAAAGGCACATTATTCTGTCAAACCTCCCTTTAGAGTTATGCCCCATGATGGACCTGATTAAATTAGTGAAATTCTAGGGTTGTAGACATGAAATTGCTTAACAAAGTCTTCAAGTCTGACATTGACCTTGGGTCTAAGTGGCTGGATATTGTGCATGCCACATCATCATGCTTTGAAGAATAATTGAATGAAGTTATATCAAAATCCATTCAAGCATGTGGAGGACACCTACTGACAAAAAGCCTGAGAATTTTTAAGCCCAAACTGTGACCTTGACATTGAGAGTAGGTCTCTGGTGGTTGTGCATGACACATCATGTTGTTATGGAGAATAATTGTGTGAAGTAATATCAAAATCCTGTCAAGCATGTGGAAAATGCAGCCTGGACAAGAAATTTTGGTCTGAAAATGTTTAAGCCCAAACTGTGACCTTGACCTTGGGAGTAGGTGGCTCGGTGATATGCATGACACATCATCTGGAGAATAATTGTGTGAAGTTATATCAAAATCCATTCAAGTATGTGGAAGATACAGCCTGGTCACGAAATTACAGACAGACAATGTTCGAGTCCAAACTGTGACCTTGACCTTAGGAGTAGGTGGCTGGGTGATTAAGGAGAATAATTGCTTTAACCCTTTCCCTCATACAACAATTCTGCAGCAGACGACTTTGAACATATTTTGTCAAAAACTAGAAAATCTCTATAATTGAATGGAAAACCTATGACCAAAAGTGGAAAACATTGTGGCAAAAGGAGAAATTGCTTGTTTTGAGCAATTTCTTTTTTTGTCACTATGTTTTCAAAAAGCCGTCTGCTGCAGAGGCGTCAGAAAGCGTCTATATGAGGGAAAGGGTTAACTGAAGTAGTATCAAAATCCATTGAAGCATGTAGAGGGAGACTGACGGACACAAGCAAACCTAATAGTCTCCAAACTGTCTCCGACGAGTCGGTAAATATTAACAATGATACAGATCAACAGAATGATGTGGCAAAGATTATTCCATATATGTGAAAGAATTAAATCAAAGTCAATGGTGAAGAAGAAATTCAAAATGATAATGATATTTTAACCCTTTCCCACCTGTAGACACATTGTAATGCATCTGCAACCGACAACTTTTGAAAACATAGTGACAAAAGGAGAACTTGCTCATAATAAACAATTTCATCTTTTGTCAAAAGTCAAATGTTTTAAACTCTATTGAATAATACTTTCATTTTAAATACTTAGAATTTCTATAATATGTTTGCATGAATGTTTTCATAGTCATCTGCTGCAGATTTTTCGTATGTTGGAAAGGGTTAAAAAATTAACATACCTATTTGTCTTTCAATATCAGCAGCTTCATCCGGCGTCGCCCGTGGTATGACCCCAGGATCACTGAAGCTTGTTCTGAATAGGGTTGCCATAACAAATATGAACAAGGCTCCTCCAAAGGCTGGAATTGCTGGAGTAACATGGACTGCCAAGTATGGGCAACTACAAAACAACAATGATATGAAATTCAACAAATATATTCATTCATGACAAGTTCTGTGTGTCTCAATGTTATGCTAGATAGAAATAGATTATGACAACTGACTAGAAGAGAGCATATTAGTAGATCACATGAACAATCTACTGGATTAAAAGTGTAATGATAGAAACTGAAAGAATAACATTATTGACAAAGGACCAACATCTGATTTTTGTCACAATTTGCTTCTTTTCCAATTATGTTTTTAAAAATCAAAACAAAAGGAAACACAAAAGAACGTGCAAGATGTGGAAAAGCCAGCGCAGCATCTGGGACTCCCAAAAATTATGACCAGGTTTTCCAAAATTCAGACCCAGGATGTCAGTACTTCCTGTTTCAAAAAGTAAGTGCAAGCACTGCTGTTGATTTTTTAAACACATTCACATCTTAGTAAAACATTTCCCCTCTCCTTTGATAATTGGCTTTATTTATGGGTACAAAGCAGAATACTGAAAAGCTTGTTCCAGCAAAGCCCCAGTCCCACTAACCTCCCGGACAGTCCCGGATTAAAATTTGGTTGATCCAGGGTCAGATGTGGTTGGATCGGGACACCACCCCGGCAATTTTGAACTGTTTAAAATTGCCATGGTCATCCGGGACCATCTGGGAGGATTTTTAATCCGGGGTAGTCCGGTTAGGTCCGTGTAGCGAACCGTGTTGGCTAAGGGAAGTCCGTAGTGGCACAGTGTTGATCCTGGGAGATCCAACATGTTGTGTTGGGTCCGGGACAGTCTGTAGTGCTGCTGATGTTTGGCGACTGAATTTCACCCAGGATCATCCCTGATCAATATATCTCTTGATCCGGGGTGCTCCATGTTCGGTATGGCTTTGGTGTGACTGTAGCTTAACAGTATACTGTATAAACAAGATTGCCCCATAAGGCTTAGAGCACCTAGCTATAGGTATGGGGGTCATGAGTTTGGGCACCACTTAAGTTGGTCATTTTTTTCCTCTTATGTTACTTCATTTGAGCCAGAAAACAGGAATGCACCAAGAGAGTGCAGTTTAGGTTGTTGAGGTTGATGCCAAAAGGTTAAGAGGAATGTAAGAAAAATGTAGTGCTTACATTGTGGCAACAAACCATGACTGCCCTGTTAGCTGGGTTGAGATTTTCCCCTCTTGTGTCACTTTAATAGCAAAATATTTTAATGATCAAAAAGCAATTACTGTTTCGTAACAGATTCCTTAATTGATATTGACTTGTAGTATGGGTGCTGGAGGTTTCAGTATAAAATGACAAGTTTGGTCAATTTGTAATATAGAGGTTTCGGTAAAAAGGACTTTGTATAGATATTAGTGTTATTATAGTATTATCAATTAACTGTTTAATTGGTTTGAAATTGTAGATATTTCAAAACATTATGGAAAAAATGCATTCAATTTGACTCTTATATCAAGGATGTTTGCAGATGATTAAACATCAGTATATCAATAACAGTACTGTGTTTCACTTATTGGAAAATTTACAGGAATATGTATAGACATGTAACTTTTTTAAACTTACATTGCGTATTATACTGTTCAGTGTTAACATAATATTTTATTTCTCATATACTCTCTATTATTTATTTCCGGCAGACACACGCTTAAATTCCAGATAAAAATCTATTGAGAAAAGAAGCAGACGAGTTTTTAAATCATGTGGCTAAAGGAGATTGTACATGACCCGTTTTCCACAATGTTTACAACTCTATTCAGATACAGAGATTTACTTACTTAAGTTACTTTTGCCGTAACCCTTTTCCTCATATGACAATTCTGCAGCAGACGACTTTGAACATATTTTGTCAAATCTCTATAATTGAATGGATGACCTATGACTAAAAGTGGAAAACATTGTGGCAAAAAGGAGAAATTGGTCGTTTTGAGCAATTTCTTCTTTTGTCCCTATGTTTTCAAAAAGCCGTCTGCTGCAGAGGGGCGTCAAAAAGCGTCTATATGAGGGAAAGGGTTAATGTTTTCAATATTGTTTTTCTGTCTAAGAGGGTTCACTAATAATGTATATAATTATAGGTTACTAATAAACAAATGAACTAGAATGTCTATATTGAAATGGATTTGTTTGATACATTTTATTTGCATGTTGACTTGTAAACAGCATTAACCCTTTCCCTCATATAGACGCTTTCTGAAGCCTCTGCAGCAGACGGCTTTTTGAAAACATAGTGACAAAAGAAGAAATTGCACAGAACGTGCAATTTCTCCTTTTGCCACAATGTTTTCCACTTTTAGTCATAAGTTATCCATTCAATTATAGAGATTTTTATTTTTTTACAAAATATGTTCGAAGTCGTCTGCTGCAGAATTGTTGTATGAGGGAAAGGGTTAAAATATATTATTTGCCGACATCCCCCCCAAAAATAAACAAACCCAACAAAAACTTACAAACATTAAAAAGTGCTTTTCTCACACAGTTTCATCAAATCTTAGATGTCATTTTGAACCAATTAAATTAAACAAGAGGGCCATGATGGCCCTGGAATGCTCACTTGAATTATGCAATGTGATTGGGGATGCCTACTCGGCTACTACAATAACTTTTTTAATCAATCTTGTAGAGGGTCATCAAAGAAAGTTATCAGCAAAATTATTTGGAAATCAGACAGAGACTTTTGGAGAAGAAGATTTTCAAAGTTTTTACCAAAGCCATATATATAAGACAAAATTAACAGCCCCACCCTCTGGTGGCCATGTTTTTTTACCAATCAACATGGCTTGTAGGAATCTGATAGATGGTCACCCTAAGAACATTTCTACAAAATAATTTGGAAATTGACCAGATACTTTTACGGAAGAAGATTTTTAAAGTTTTCACTATAGCCATATAAGCCTTAATAATAAGGCAAAACAGCCCTGCCCCCTGGCGGCCATGTTCTTTGACACACTTACATGGCTTGAAGGGATCTGTTAGAGGGTCACCCAAGGAACGTTTTTACAAAATTATTTGTAAACTGGCCAACCAATTTCAATTTGTGAGTAGAAGTATTTTAAACAATGTTATTGTTTGGTTGCCATGGAAACCAGAACTCTGCATGGATCCATGGAGGAATTCTGGAAACTACATTGAGAGGATGCTTGCTGTGAAATTTCATCCCAATTGACCCACTGGTTACTGAGGAGAAGATGTTGACGGACGCAATAACAATATTGTGAAAGTCCAGATGTGTCTAAAATCAATAATTGTCAGTGTATGCTTACACGCTTACCCAAGTTCTTATCGTTTGTAACCAGACATCACCTTGACGACCGGTTTGTTTGGAGGGAATGAAAATACGCTAATTGGATTGAAAGTTTGCCTAATTCGAAGACGGTATAGGTGATCAGGTGTCTTTAATTAAAATACTGTTAAACGGTGTTATCTTAATAATTATTATATAATTACAATTGATTCAGTCGGGACGTTTTCTTTATCTGTTAAAAATATTTGTTGATGAGTAACACCGATTATCACTTGGGAACTATAAAATTTAAGTTATTTTTTATTCTGTATGCACTGGTTTCGTGCATCTGATTGGCTGTTAGGATTTTAGGGAATTTTTGTGAATTTGAATAAATTTGCATAGGTCTCGTGACCTTTGTTACCTTTCAGGACAAATTACGCTAAATTAGTAAATACATCCGCTGACTTGCTGATCTACAATACTACAGTCCCTAAAAAAAACTTTGTTTGCGTATAAATGAGTGTACACCATCACCAGAATGTATTGAATATATGACATTGAGTTTAAATGCATTGTGAATGTGTATAGGATGCACTGGAAATGATTGATTATTTTGACCTTGTTTGAAAGTGAAAGTAGAGAATGCTAAACACCGGTTTTGTCCGGGCCCGATTTGGTCCAAAATGACGGTTACCATTTTCGCCTGGTGAATTCTTTCTTGCATAATGCATGACCCCAAATTTTCTTTGGATTGTTTAAAGCTAGGAGGTATTTCTTTTCAATCATTCATGATACAGTGTCCGACAAATCCATTGCCCGGAGCCCGCGGGCTACCAAAATAATTGCTCGGGCTACTGTCATTTTCAAATGAAAGCCCGGCGGGCTACTGTTTATTCCCGTGTCTGGTAGCCCGGCTTAATTACTTACACACATGTCGTGTATAAACAGTGACTGTATGTTACATGCGAAAACCACTCGCTGTGACCATAAACAAATCAATATCAGTAGGCGGAGTTACCCACCCAGATCGAGTAGTTTCAGCCAACCGAATAGCGTCAGTAATAGTCAATTAACGTGATATATATACCCATTACGGCGGTCCAATAATTAGTGACCATTGTTCCCTGGGGCTATGTGTTAATCCATGAATGATTGCGAATAACCAATGAAATTCAAATATTCCATTAAATGTATTTTGATCCATATTTCTACTTTCGGTATGCGATGTTTGCAAACTGGTGCAGACCGGTTCAGAAAGACGGAGAAGAAAATTGTCGCCATGCAGAAGTTTATAAAATAAATTTGATCCAAATATTAAAGACAATACAATACGACCACTTCTAGATCTTATCTTGCCGTTAATCAAATATGAAACACCTTCATAATCGACATAGTATTCGTAATATCAAAGAAAATGTTTGGGAAGAAATCTATAATGAATAATAAATGCCCAATCACGGCTTTGTTTACCAAAATTAATTAGCATAACCGGCGGGGAAAAAATCAAATGACTTAATAATTGCGATTTCATTGGAAGAAATGAGAAATTGGGTCAATGACGTTAACGACCCGACGACCCGGATCAAGAGTGGACCCCGATGTTTACATTCAACGCTGTTTACCGATTTCAAATTCTCAGTAGGGAACCATGATTAACATTGCGCAATTTAATATCAAAATGGCGGCTATGTTGTGAATAATACGGTAACACATGAAACAAATTTAACGTGTTTCATGTAATCATGTATCGGGAATTATTCACGTCATTGTTTTTTTGACAATATTTTATTTAACCCCTTTCCCTCATACAACAATTCTGCAGTAGACGACTTTGAACATATTTTGTCAAAAAAAAAAAAAAATATTGGATAACCTATGACTAAGTGGAAAACATTGTGGTAAAAGGAGCTATTGCTAAGTTTTGATCAATTTCTTCTGTTGTCACTATGTTTTCAAAAAGCTGTCTGCTGCAGAGCCGTCAGAGAGCGTCTATATGAGGGAAAGGGTTAATAACTTCATTGAACCTGATAAATTTGACTTTTGGTTAATAAAATTGAATCTTATTTAATATGTCGTTCTTTGTAAAACTGACACTCGTATCGTATGCCCTGTTTCGGTGAGGGACCTAAATCGGTGACCTCCAATTTGAAGAGTTTATACTACATCATTTGATTTTTTGGTCGTAAGTTTAAACATTTCTGTCACTAGCTTTTAAATCTTTTGTAAATATGGATAAAATACATACATTTTATGCAGAATATTTCAAATAACCTAGTGAAAAATAATCTCATATCTGTTAAGCTCCACCCAAAAGTCTCTTTTCCAAATTTCATTTTTTTTTTTTAACTGAATGCTGCACTTCAGGTCTTTTGCAACACAGTCATGTTATTTGAATTGGTCACTACCCTTAAATCATGTACATGGTGTGCTCTTAATATTATGTTTGTACAGAAGTAGAAAACAAAAATAATCATAAAACACTCATTGGCATCCGCGATATTTCGGGCTACCAGCTTCCAAATCTGGTAGCCCAGTGGGCTACCAAACAATTCTGAAATTTGTCGGACACTGATGATATATGGTGTTCTACATGAGAAACGCTTAGAAAGTGGGACAATTGAGGACTGGTTGATTTACATGGAAACAAAGAAGGATTTTTTTAGTGTATTGAATTTGTAACCTTCAAGATGGCGACAATGGTATTGCATGGAAAGAGAAAATTTCACCGGACCAATTGAGATTTCAAAATTTCCGGAGCCCTGTTGTATACATATATACATGTGTGAAAGGGGTAGATAAGGATTTTAAAAAATGAAATGGTCAATAGTTTGAAATATTGTGGAAAAGGGATAAATTGCTTGGAATTCACTCCTTTTCTCAAAATGGTTTCAAAAATGAGCATATATAAATGTGTCGGATGTCATAAGCATTAGAAAAATGGCCAACTTCTTTGTAATTGTAACTTGTATTACCCCTTTCCCACATAAGGCAAATCTTCAGCAGACAACTTTTAAAATATATAGGCAAACATTTGAGATATTGGGATAAAAGGAGAAATTGCACATTATAAGCAGTTTCTTATTTTGCCACAATGTCTTCAAAAGTTGTCTGCTGCAAAGGCATCAGAAAATCTGTATGAGGGAAAGCATAAACTTTAATTGTACTTGATCCTATCCCACATACAACAAATTTGCATTTTTTTTACTGATTTTGTATTGTCAATTTAACCGTGTGTTGAAAAAAAAAAAAGGCGGAAGATTCAATTATTTCGCCGACGTGAATTCAATTTTAAAGAGGAAAGCTGCATACTTTTGAGACGTAATGCAATGTTTAAATATGATTTTTTCAATTGTTGCAATAGCTGTCTATAATTTAAACATCGACTATGTTTAAATTTGGTTAAGCTGGGGAGGGATTTAAGGATCTTGACTTTCACTTTCATAATTATCAGGGCTCTCACGAGGGGGCGATTTGGGCGAAGTGGTCGCCTAAAAATTTCTGACTTCGCCCATTCACTCGATCAAAGCGAAGTTGACTTTGCCCAAAATCTCAAAGCGAAGTTGTCTTCGCCGACAATTTTGTCCTATCATCGGACATTGTTAAAATGATCACGGTCACGCACCATGTCGAATCGATGTAGGCCTATACAGTTCTCGATATACACAGTTGCGTAATCAGTTATTTGACAACTGAGAGTGTATACATCCATTAAAAGCTGAAGAATCGAATCATTTAACACTACACACAATGACGTAGAACCAATCAAAATCTTGCCCTTTAGTCCAATTTGCATAATCAAAGTACCAATTGTCATATCAAATAGTATGACGCCCCCCTGATAAAACATTAATTACGTATCCGATGTAAATGAGATGGAAGTTGAATTATGTTTTAACCCTTTCAATAGTATAAATAATATTGTGAATCTATTCATGGTTTAATCATTAATGAGATAATCGTCTTCAATAATTGAGAAAATGATATTTTTTAGATACTTTTTTAGGGGTTTCATAATAAATGCTGTAGCATGGGGTTGTCATAATATTTGGAATTAACCAATCAAAAGACAATACCTCAATTCTACTTGTAAAGAGTGTGTATGTTTGGCCGATACAAATAATTTTCGTTGTTTATGACACTTACGACAGACTTCTTTACAAAATGCCTGAAACCTTTACACGGCGAGTAAGATGTAGCTTCATTAATTATATTTCGGCGACTTTAGAACACAATGTTCGTATCGCAAACCCGATACAAATAATTTACATTGTTTATGACACTTACGACCGACTTCTTTACAAAATGCCTGACACCTTTACGGAATCGACGGCGAGTAAAATGTAGCTTCATTAATAATTTCTGCGACTTTAGAACATAATGTTCGGATCGCAACTACTCTTAGGGAAAAACAATTTTAGAACTTCATGTGATAATCATAATTAAAATAAAATAATAAAACATTCATCTTTGTTTAAGTAAATGTGTTCTATCCCAAACGATGCGATTACGATGCGATGCGGTTACGACGCATAACGACACACAAGAAATATCCCTTCTCCCTTAAGTCTCCCCACTTCTCCCTAAAGGTTCCCCACTTCGCCCTAAATTGCCCGGAGGGAGAAGTCACTTCTCGCTAAAATTTAAGCCTAGTGAGAGCCCTTATTATATATGCAGACTGTCACCGTATCGAACAAACCAGTCGTCAAGGTGATGTCTGGTTACACATGATAAGAACTTGGGTAAAAGTATGTATGACCATTTTTGGCTTTATGCACCTTCGACTCTGAACTGTCACCCTTTATACTAAATATTTAGGGTTATTTTGAAAACGTCAAGTTTTTTTTAATTTCTGGACGTATAATAAACGTCCACTCCTGTGCTCAAATTTTGGAATGTTTTGGACATATATTACTTCCATGTCCGCTTAACAACAAATACAAAACTCCCAGAATTTTGTCAAAAATTCCTAAAATTTTGACCTGGAATTTCAAAATTCCTGCGATTGGTCCTTAACTTAATGAAAGCACTGCAGTCATTTACTGAAACCTCCGGTAAGTTAACCTGTAGTACTTTGTGTGATGGCTTGAATGACGGCAACATCATGGATGCAACACTAGTAAGTAATGTATTAACCCTTTCCCTCATACGACAATTCTGCAGCAGACGACTTTGAACATATTTTGTCAAAAAATAGAAAATCTCTATAATTGAATGGATAACCTATGACTAAAAGTGGAAAACATTATGGCAAAAGGAGAAATTGCTCGTTTTGAGCAATTTCTTCTTTTGTCACTATGTTTTCAAAAAGCTGTCTGCTGCAGAGGCGTCAGAAAGCGTCTATATGAGGGAAAGGGTTAATATTTGTTCACTTAATTGAGACTCCTTTTCAACATATTCTTTCATTTGTTATTGTTATCGATGAATGATTACATGTTATGTTTTACGAGTAAGACTAAGAAGCTGTTCAGTTAAGAAACTGCCTATTTATCTGGTTACAAAATCGACAAATCTGGAACCCTCATGTATTATTCATGTATTATTGCGAAAGTAAAGGGACTTCACAACCTATGCTTAAAGCATAAATGTGACTTTTGAGACCAGACGAATTTCTTGACAAACAGCAATAACGAATCTACAGCGATTGTCAGAGGACAAGATTAAAATGTCAACAGATATTACCTCAATGATATCCCTCTAAGCACTCATTAAAACCTATGCTGTGTGTACTCAAAAAAATTGTCTCACTGAGTACCCACAAGATAGGTTGTGTAGGTCTATTAAGGATTTTACAGTGTGACAGTTGATGTTAAAATATGTAAGAAATGACGTAAGAAAATTATCAAAATAAAACTCTTAGGTTCAGAGTGAACAGCACTTACTCGAATGCGAAAAACAATCCGCATGTCGCTATGATAAGTGTGCACGTAAAGTAGAATATTCCTGTATGTCGAGCCATCATTATCCTTCCGTTACAGCAGAACTTGTTTTTGCCTGGGAAAACCTCCCATTTCCTCACTTTTTTAGTCATTTTCCCCTCTTGTTTTGCTGGGGAGTCAGAATAAACCGGCTGATACGTGTTGTCTCTCATCACGAAGACGAACAACTACATCCATATCACGGAGATTAAATTACAAATATTTGAACTGTCGTTTAGAAAATAAAATCGGATAACAAGTTAGTGAGTAATCTCTGCTAATTTATGGTAAATTGGTAATGTCAATGAAACGAAAATAATGTATACATTCACATAATTAATGCGCATGCGTAAAAGCAAAGGAAAAGAGTCTGACTGGTATCAGACCTAATAGATTTTATGAGTTACCTGTGAGTAAAAGAAATATAACCAACCTAAACTATCTGGAACGAAAGGAAAGAAATGGTTATAAACGTATTTTGACGACAGTAAAGGATATCAATTATTTCAAAATAGAGACCTGTGTCATAAGTCCGATTTACTCTCATGCGTATGTTTTTAAGAAAAGACAATCCTAATTATTTCAACAAGTAAAACGTTTTCTTTTACAATTTAGAATAAACCACAGTTGTGGAAGCAACTCAGGATAACTCGTGTATACTTTACAAAGCAATTAACCGGGTCACCTCCCTTTATCTGAAAAAGTCTTAGAACAACACGCAAACAGACTATTTCTTTCCACGCACATATATACCAATTATTAAATTAAACAAGATATGTAATTTATTATCAAAACCTGTAATATATTAAAATATTTTTATCTACTGCAATAGAAGAATGTTTAAACTTCCAGAAAATATATTTTTTATTTTCATATCTTGAATAGTTTTTGAGTTTTACTTGCTACAAATGTCGGCCCGGGTGATATTTTAGTATATAATTTAGTTACTTATCCCTCTTATCTACGTCCCTGGTAACATGTATCAACACATACATGATTAGGCTATTAACAGTTAATACACGGGCCATGATGAAAGCTGCTTTATTTCTACTGTATTCAAGGGTTCATACTTTTAGACTTAATCATGTGTGTGATACTGCTCGTATACCTAAAGTCATTAATGACAGCTCTTTTGACACTTTCGAGTCCCAGTGAGACCCTTCTACCAAGAATGCCAGAGTTTCGAGCAGTATTCTAGTTGTGGGCGCCAGGGCGGGCATATGTTGTGTAGGCAATTTCTTTCACCGTTATATTGGGCGTTTTAACTTTTCTTTTAATGAAGCGATTGCTATCACTGGCTTTAACTGTGCTGTTGCTGATATTGTGTTGACCAGGATAGGTTATTACTGAGGGTGACGCCAAGATAATTTGCCTAAACAGTTATTTCAATTCTGTATCATTGAGTGAATACGGATAAATTACAGGGTTTCTCCAGCCGCTATGGATACGTACGGCTTCACATTTGTCGGGATTGAATTCCATAGACCATTCGTTTTCCCATTTTTCAATGCATTGGGATTCTTTCAATAGACATTCGAATCCCAATGCATTGAAAAATGGGATTTGATAACCATATAAATAGACTATAGTGTCATATGTTAATAGACTTTAATGTCATCTGTAAATCGACTATAGTGTCATCTGTAAGTAGACTATTGTGTCATCTGTAAATATACTATAGTGTCATCTGTAAGTAGACTATAGTGTCATCTGTAAATAGACTATAGTGTCATATGTTAATAGACTATAGTGTCATATGTTAATATACTATAGTGGCATATGTTAATAGACTATAGTGTAATCTGTTAATAGACTTTAGTGTCATCTGTTAATAGACTATAGTGCCATATGTTAATAGAATATAGTGTCATCTGTAAATCGACTTGAGTGTCATCTGTAAATTGACTATAGCGTCATCTGTAAATAGACTATAGTGTCATATGTTAATAGACTATAGTGTCATCTGTAAATCGACTTTAGTGTCATCTGTGAGTAAATAGACTATTGTGTCATCTGTAAATAGACTATAGTGTCAGCTGTGAGTAAATAGACTATTGTGTCATCTGTAAATCGACTTTAGTGTCATCTGTGAGTAAATAGACTATTGTGTCATCTGTAAATAGACTATAGTGCCATCTGTAAATCGACTTGAGTGTCATCTGTAAATTGACTATAGCGTCATCTGTAAATAGACTATAGTGTCATATGTTAATAGACTATAGTGTCATCTGTAAATCGACTTTAGTGTCATCTGTGAGTAAATAGACTATAGTGTCATCTGTAAATAGACAATAGTGTCATCTGTGAGTAAATAGACTATTGTGTCATCTGTAAATAGACTATAGTGCCATCTGTAAATAGACTATAGTGCCATATGTAAATAGACGTGACTTATGTCATGATGTGACCTATTGCTCGCTAAATTCATTAATTCTGCACCTCGAGGGTTTATAAATTCAGTTCATGTCATGATGTGACCTATAACAACTTTGTGATAACGAAGAATGCCGTTGCTTTGAATGTTTGTTATTTTCCCCCACGCAGACGACAGTTCAAAGTTCAACGTGTATTGGTAAAATACCATATTTCACATACATATTTACAAATTGACATGACAAACATGATGACTTAAACAAATTTCCAAAAAATAAATGTTAATACAAATATATGCATGCAATAATTAAAGGAAAATCCATTTATTATATGAAGGTTATCAATGCGTCATTTATTTATATATGTATAGTCAAGAAGAAAGAATAAGTTGGTGCCTTTGTAGCAAACTGCCATTTAAAGCAATGTTTTCAACTCGAATTCAAAATTGTAATCAAACTTTTCCGAAGTTTATAAATTAATATTGGGATATTTTTAAAAACATACGCCCCTAAGCATGTCACATAGGGTAAAGTGTTAAATTATCGAATGGATTTACACATTGCGTTAGAAAAAGGCTTTTGAACATTCTGTAACAGATGACGTCAGGACTCACGCCAATATCGTCCACGATCAGGAAATGACGTCATATATATAGTACGCGTGTAACGTCATTGCTATAGCAACATGACTTTGTCCGGTACGTCCATTTGATTAGCAGCACTTTGAACAGAATCAAATCATGTTTGTAAATATAATATATGGAGGTGAGTTTAGTTTGAACTACATATCACAACTGAGCCGTTACACGAGAAAACCAACATTATGGACACTGCGTAATGTATCGACCCAGATCAGCCTGCGCAATCCACGCAGGCTAATCCAGGCCAACACATTCCGTTACAGTGGGATAGAGGTATAGAGTAATGATTCCTAAGACAGAAAATCCACAGGAGACGAAAATTGTCTGACCGGATCAGCCTGCGCGGTGTGCTTATGCCGATCCGGGTCGATACTTTACGCAGAGTCCACAATGTTGGTTTTCTCGTGGAACGGCTCATATATTTAGATTATACCTATTCATACATGTACATTAACTCTGTTTTCTACACCGTTACTTGTCCTTAGCATGTAGTGTGGATATGGAGAAAAACGCATCTAGGATAACTAGATTCCCACTGTAGCGCGACTATACATACCGTATTGAACATGCATCGACCTTAGTAGCTATGTTGATCAAATTTCAACTATACCAATGCTATTATACAGTATGAATTATGTGCATGAATAATGTTACCAATGTTTACATTCTATCAATACTTCGATTACGGTCTTTAAAATTGTTTGTAATATTATATTTTGTTGTAATGGGCTGGTGGCCTCTAATCAATAAAACTTTGTATCTTGTATCTACGATCAAATCAAACAAACTACATACAAAAATGAAGTGAGGCTTTATTGTATAATATGAGTAAAATTCCCCTTTAATTATTATCGCCAAATAGTTAATTCTGCACGGCGAGGGAAAATAAATTCAATCACCGTTAAAACATATTCAGTCGTAAAGTGAATACATATATTCAGACATTTTCCTACCAGGCAAGTCGTTAGGAAACATTATCTTAGTGTAGACACCATTTGCGAGAAATGTAGAACACTATCTGAGGAGGTCTAACTAAAGAAGCCGCATTCACGGGAATGGAAACCGGGACACATTGATACATTACCTTGGAGCAATTGTCTCAGACAATCATTTTACCCTAGTTATTGTGTGATTTCAATACCGCCTCGGTGGTGTAGTGGTAGAGCGTCCGCCTTGGGTGCGGGAGGTCGTACTTTCGACCCTGCCGAGTCATACTAAAGACTTTAAATATGGTAGTAATGGGTGACATCCTTGGTGGTCAGGATTGCCGGGTTAGCATTACGACTGACTGACTGATGTCAGGATTGCAGGGTTAGCATTACGACTGACTGACTGATGTCAGGATTGTCGGGTTAGCATTACGACTGACTGAATGACTGGTGTCAGGATTGCCGGGTTAGCATTACGACTGATTGACTGATGTCAGGATTGCCGGGTTAGCATTACGACTGACTGACTGATGTCAGGATTGCAGGGTTAGCATTACGACTGACTGAATGACTGATGTCAGGACTGACTGACTGGTGCTCAGGATTGTCGGGTTAGCATTACGACTGACTGAATGACTGATGTCAGGATTGCCGGGTTAGCATTACGACTGACTGACTGATGTCAGGATTGAGGGTTAGCATTACGACTGACTGACTGATGTCAGGATTGTCGGGTTAGCATTACGACTGACTGACTGATGTCAGGATTGCAGGGTTAGCATTACGACTGACTGACTGATGTCAGGATTGCCGGGTTAGCATTACGACTGACTGAATGACTGATGTCAGGATTGCCGGGTTAGCATTACGACTGACTGACTGATGTCAGGATTGCCGGGTTAGCATTACGACTGACTGACTGATGTCAGGATTGCCGGGTTAGCATTACGACTGACTGAATGACTGGTGTCAGGATTGCCGGGTTAGCATTACGACTGACTGAATGACTGATGTCAGGATTGCCGGGTTAGCATTACGACTGACTGACTGGTGTCAGGATTGCAGGGTTAGCATTACGACTGACTGAATGACTGATGTCAGGATTGCCGGGTTAGCATAACGACTGACTGACTGATGTCAGGATTGCAGGGTTAGCATTACGACTGACTGACTGATGTCAGGATTGCCGGGTTAGCATTACGACTGACTGAATGACTGATGTCAGGATTGCCGGGTTAGCATAACGACTGACTGACTGATGTCAGGATTGCAGGGTTAGCATTACGACTGACTGACTGATGTCAGGATTGCCGGGTTAGCATTACGACTGACTGAATGACTGATGTCAGGATTGCCGGGTTAGCATTACGACTGACTGACTGATATCAGGATTTCAGGGTTAGCATTACGACTGACTGACTGATGTCAGGATTGCCGGGTTAGCATTACGACTGACTGACTGATGTCAGGATTGCAGGGTTAGCATTACGACTGACTGAATGACTGATGTCAGGACTGACTGACTGGTGCTCAGGATTGCCGGGTTAGCATTACGACTGACTGAATGACTGATGTCAGGATTGCCGGGTTTGCATTACGACTGACTGACTGATGTCAGGATTGCAGGGTTAGCATTACGACTGATTGACTGATGTCAGGATTGCAGGGTTAGCATTACGACTGACTGAATGACTGATGTCAGGATTGCCGGGTTAGCATTACGACTGACTGACTGATGTCAGGATTGCAGGGTTAGCATTACGACTGACTGAATGACTGATGTCAGGACTGACTGACTGGTGCTCAGGATTGCCGGGTTAGCATTACGACTGACTGAATGACTGATGTCAGGATTGCCGGGTTAGCATTACGACTGACTGACTGATGTCAGGATTGCAGGGTTAGCATTACGACTGACTGAATGACTGATGTCAGGACTAACTGACTGGTGCTCAGGATTGCAGGGTTAGCATTACGACTGACTGAATGACTGATGTCAGGATTGCCGGGTTAGCATTACGACTGACTGACTGATGTCAGGATTGCAGGGTTACCATTACGACTGACTGAATGACTGATGTCAGGACTGACTGACTGGTGCTCAGGATTGCAGGGTTAGCATTACGACTGACTGAATGACTGATGTCAGGACTGACTGGCTGATGTCAGGGTAAATGGACCAGTAGTACTGGTAAATTACTCAGAAAACGCGGTGATATAACTGAAAATCTGCTGAATGCGGCCTCAATCAACACCAATCAATAAATCGATACTATATGCATTGTGTATTGAGGCTATGTACGTTACTTGAAGAATAAGGAATAACGTAACTTACTACTCTAGTTAAATATTTGTTACAGCACATGTGTTTGCCTGACTGGTGTTTTACACCGCTTTCAACCGCATTTCAGTTATACCACGGCGTTTCCTGGGTGAATTACCATTTGTACTGGTATTATTTATATCACGGCGTTTCCTGGGTGAATTACCAGTTGTACTGGTATTATTTATACCACGGCATTTCCTTTATTATTTATATCACGGCGTTTCCTGGGTGAATTACCAGTTGTACTGGTATTATTTATATCACGGCGTTTCATGGGTGAATTACCAGTTGTACTGGTATTATTTATACCACGGCGTTTCCTGGGTGAATTACCAGTTGTACTGGTATTATTTATATCACGCCGTTTCCTGGGTGAATTACCAGTTGTACTGGTATTATTTATATCACGGCGTTTCCTGGGTGAATTACCAGTTGTACTGGTATTATTTATACCACGGCGTTTCCTGTGTGAATTACCAGTTGTCCTGGTATTATCTATATCACGGCGTTTCCTGGGTGATTTACCAGTTGTACTGGTATTATTTATACCACGGCGTTTCCTGGGTGAATTACCAGTTGTACTGGTATTATTTATACCACGGCGTTTCCTGGGTGAATTACCAGTTGTACTGGTATTATTTATCCTGACATCGTTGCATCATTCGTAATGCTATCTCCGCGATGAGGGATGTAGTTACTACCATGTTTACAGTATTTGGTATGACCCGACCGAGGATTACACCCTGGTTTCCCTCCCAAAGGCGGACTCTCTTACCGCTACACATGACCCTGGTTTCCCTCCCGAAGGCGGACTCTCTTACCGCTACACATGACCCTGGTTTCTCTTCCCAAGGCGGACTCTCTTACCGCTACACATGACCCTGGTTTCCCTCCCCAAGGCAGACTCTCTTACCGCTACACATGACCCTGGTTTCCCTCTGCAAGGCGGACTCTCTTACCGCTACACATGACCCTGGTTTCCCTCTGCAAGGCGGACTCTCTTACCGCTACACATGACCCTGGTTTCCCTCCCCAAGGCGGACTCTCTTACCGCTACACATGATCCTGGTTTCCCTCCGCAAGGCGGACTCTCTTACCGCTACACATGATCCTGGTTTCCCTCTGCAAGGCGGACCTTCTTACCGCTACACATGACCCTGGTTTTCCTCCCCAAGGCGGACTCTCTTACCGCTACACATGACCCTGGTTTCCCTCTGCAAGGCGGACTCTCTTACCGCTACACATGACCCTGGTTTCCCTCCGCAAGGCGGACTCTCTTACCGCTACACATGACCCTGGTTTCCCTCCCCAAGGCGGACTCTCTTACCGCTACACATGAACCTGGTTGCCCTCCACAAGGCGGACTCTCTTACCGCTACACATGACCCTGGTTTCCCTCCGCAAGGCGGACTCTCTTACCGCTACACATGAACCTGGTTGCCCTCCGCAAGGCGGACTCTCTTACCGCTACACATGAACCTGGTTGCCCTCCGCAAGGCGGACTCTTCTCTTACCGCTACACATGACCCTGGTTTCCCTCCGCAAGGCGGACTCTCTTACCGCTACACATGAACCTGGTTGCCCTCCCCAAGGCGGACTCTCTTACCGCTACACATGAACCTGGTTGCCCTCCACAAGGCGGACTCTCTTACCGCTACACATGACCCTGGTTTCCCTCCGCAAGGCGGACTCTCTTACCGCTACACATGAACCTGGTTGCCCTCCGCAAGGCGGACTCTCTTACCGCTACACATGACCCTGGTTTCCCTCCGCAAGGCGGACTCTCTTACCGCTACACATGAACCTGGTTGCCCTCCACAAGGCGGACTCTCTTACCGCTACACATGACCCTGGTTTCCCTCCGCAAGGCGGACTCTCTTACCGCTACACATGAACCTGGTTGCCCTCCGCAAGGCGGACTCTCCTCTTACCGCTACACATGACCCTGGTTTCCCTCCCCAAGGCGGACTCTCTTACCGCTACACATGACCCTGGTTTCCCTCCGCAAGGCGGACTCTCTTACCGCTACACATGAACCTGGTTGCCCTCCGCAAGGCGGACTCTCTTACCGCTACACATGACCCTGGTTTCCCTCCACAAGGCGGACTCTCTTACCGCTACACATGAACCTGGTTGCCCTCCCCAAGGCGGACTCTCTTACCGCTACACATGAACCTGGTTGCCCTCCCCAAGGCGGACTCTCTTACCGCTACACATGACCCTGGTTTCCCTCCGCAAGGCGGACTCTCTTACCGCTACACATGAACCTGGTTGCCCTCTGCAAGGCGGACTCTCTTACCGCTACACATGACCCTGGTTTCCCTCCACAAGGCGGACTCTCTTATCGCTACACATGACCCTGGTTTCCCTCCCCAAGGCGGACTCTCTTACCGCTACACATGAACCTGGTTGCCCTCCACAAGGCGGACTCTCTTACCGCTACACATGACCCTGGTTGCCCTCCACAAGGCGGACTCTCTTACCGCTACACGTGAACCTGGTTGCCCTCCACAAGGCGGACTCACTTACCGCTACACATGACCCTGGTTGCCCTCCACAAAGCGGACTCTCTTACCGCTACACATGACCCTGGTTTCCCTCCGCAAGGCGGACTCTCTTACCGCTACACATGAACCTGGTTGCCCTCCGCAAGGCGGACTCTCTTACCGCTACACATGACCCTGGTTGCCCTCCACAAGGCGGACTCTCTTACCGCTACACATGACCCTGGTTGCCCTCCACAAGGCGGACTCTCTTACCGCTACACATGACCATGGTTTCCCTCCCCAAGGCGGACTCTCTTACCGCTACACATGACCCTGGTTTCCCTCCGCAAGGCGGACTCTCTTACCGCTACACATGACCCTGGTTTCCCTCTGCAAGGCGGACTCTCTTACCGCTACACATGACCTTGGTTGCCCTCCACAAGGCGGACTCTCTTACCGCTACACATGACCCTGGTTTCCCTCCGCAAGGCGGACTCTCTTACCGCTACACATGAACCTGGTTGCCCTCCGCAAGGCGGACTCTCTTACCGCTACACATGACCCTGGTTTCCCTCCACAAGGCGGACTCTCTTACCGCTACACATGAACCTGGTTGCCCTCCGCAAGGCGGACTCTCTTACCGCTACACATGAACCTGGTTGCCCTACTCAATGCAGACTCTCTTACCGCTACACATGACCCTGGTTTCCCTCCACAAGGCGGACTCTCTTACCGCTACACATGAACCTGGTTGCCCTCCACAAGGCGGACTCTCTTACCGCTACACATGAACCTGGTTGCCCTCCGCAAGGCGGACTCTCTTACCGCTACACATGACCCTGGTTTCCCTCCACAAGGCGGACTCTCTTACCGCTACACATGAACCTGGTTGCCCTCCACAAGGCGGACTCTCTTACCGCTACACATGAACCTGGTTGCCCTCCGCAAGGCGGACTCTCTTACCGCTACACATGACCCTGGTTTCCCTCCACAAGGCGGACTCTCTTACCGCTACACATGACCCTGGTTTCCCTCCGCAAGGCGGACTCTCTTACCGCTACACATGAACCTGGTTTCCCTCCACAAGGCGGACTCTCTTACCGCTACACATGAACCTGGTTGCCCTCCCCAATGCAGACTCTCTTACCGCTACACATGACCCTGGTTTCCCTCCCCAATGCAGACTCTCTTACCGCTACACATGACCCTGGTTTCCCTCCCCAATGCAGACTCTCTTACCGCTACACATGACCCTGGTTTCCCTCCCCAATGCAGACTCTCTTACCGCTACACATGACCCTGGTTTCCCTCCCCAAGGCGGACTCTCTTACCGCTACACATGACCCTGGTTTCCCTCCCCAATGCAGACTCTCTTACCGCTACACATGACCCTGGTTTCCCTCCCCAATGCAGACTCTCTTACCGCTACACATGACCCTGGTTTCCCTCCCTATGGCGGACTCTCTTACCGCTACACATGACCCTGGTTTCCCTCCCCAATGCAGACTCTCTTACCGCTACACATGACCCTGGTTTCCCTCCCCAAGGCAGACTCTCTTACCGCTACACATGACCCTGGTTTCCCTCCCCAATGCAGACTCTCTTACCGCTACACATGACCCTGGTTTCCCTCCGCAAGGCGGACTCATGACCCTGGTTTCCCTCCCTATGGCGGACTCTCTTACCGCTACGCAACGGAGCCATAGTGTTTGTTTGTTTATGATGTCATTCTCTATAACCCTTACTCACATACAAACGTTTTTTTGACACATCTGCAGCAGACGACTTTTGAAAGTATTGTGAATAAAGGATAAATTGTCCCAAACGAGAAATGTCCGTCGTCCATCAGTAACTTTTTGCTTTAAAAATCATCTCCTCCTAAATCACAGAACCGATTCTAACCAAACTTCACAGAAATGTTAATTTGGTGGTCCTCCTTCGATATTGTTCAAAGACTAAAATTCAATGGAGAATTTTGGTTGCTGCGGAATCAGAAAGGGGGCAAAACGTTACAACTTTAAAATTCGTCTTCTCTGAATCTGCTTGTCAGATTACAATATAGTTTGGTAGACATGTGCGTTGGTGACCGACCCTCTATAAAAGTTGTTCAAGCCATATTGATTGGTTGAAAAACAATGGCTGCGAGGTAGAATTAGAAAAATGGCCAAAATGACAATACGTTTTGTTAGATTCTTATGAAAGTTGTTGTCAGATTTCAAGATAAATGTGTAGAAATGTACTTTTAGTAAGCTTCTACATAATTGTTCCAACCAATAATGCTTTGTTAACCCTTTCCCTTATGCAACAATTCTGCAGCAGACGACTTTGAACATATTTTGTCAAAAAATAGAAAATCTCTATAATTGAATGGATAACCTATGACTAAAAGTGGAAAACATTGTGTCAAAAGGAGAAATTGCTCGTTTTGAGCAATTTCTTCTTTTGTCACTATGTTTTCAAAAAGCCTTCTGCTGCAGAGGCGTCAGAAAGCGTGTATATGAGGGAAAGGGTTAACAGACATAGCATACAGGTGGCATCAGAAAAGGGATAATATTTACTGTTAGCTTCAAATGACATCTCCACCTTATCCATTGGACTTATTTAAGCCAAACTTAAATGATATGTTATTTTGAGGGGCCTCTTTTAAATCTTATGCTGCGGAATCAGAAAGGGAGAAAAATGCCATAACTTTAAAATTCTTCTTCTCTGAACCCGCTTGTCTGAGTCCAAGATGATTTGGTAGAAATGTACATTGATTGACCTCATACAAGGTCTTTTCAAGACATATTGATTGGTTGAAAAACATGGCTACTGCTATGTTATTTTGTAGCTAATCATTATTACTTTATCCGCTTCTTTTTTTAATAGAGAACGAAGAGTTGATGATGAACCCAAATTGCCGACAGTTGATATTTATGGGCTATCTACGAGAAAAATGTCAATACAACAAAAATGGTGGGTAACCTTTTTTTACAAATGCAGACGCATTCTTAACCCTTTCCCACCTATAGACGCTTTCTGACGCGTCTGCAGCAGACGACTTTTTAGAAACATTGTGACAAAAGAAGAAATTGCTCAAAACGAGCAATTTCTCCTTTTGCCACAATGTCCTCAACTTTTTTCAGTAAACATACCTTCATTTATAGGGATTTTCTATATTTGTGACCACATGTTTCCAAAGTCGTCTGCTGCTGATTTGTTGTACGTGGGAAAGAGTTAATGCAGCTGATCGTATTTTGTCAAAACATAGAAAATCTCCATAGTTGAATGGATAACCTATGACAAAAAGTGGAAAACATTGTGGCAAAAGGAGAAATTGCACGTTTTGTGCAATTTCTTCTTTTGTCACTATGTTTTCAAAAAGCCGTCTGCAGCAGAGGCGTCAGAAAGAGTCTATATGAGGGTAAGGGTTAATTCAGCCGCAGCAGACGGCGTATGAACATATGGTGGCAAAACCGGAAATTTCTCATTACGGAGCAATTTCTACTTTTGCAACAATGTTTTCAAGTCTTTTCAATAATTCAACTTTCAAAAATAGTTAAGGTGTGTTACCTTTTTCCCCCCAAATGCAGACGTATCTTCGTGCATCTGCAACAGACGGCGTATGAGCACATTGTGACACAACGAGAAATTGCTCATACTGGAGCAATGTCCACTTTTGCAACAATTTGATCAACTCTATTAAATAATTTCATTTTGATATAGAGAACTTCATTATTTTTGCCTATTTACCTTCGAAGTCGACTGTAGCAGATTGATTATGGTCGTTATGGTCAGTCAGCGAGACTACATGCAATACTTTTATATTTGATGATTTATTCAGGGATACAATCATGCACTAGGAGTGGTTTGTTACAACACGGCCAAGTTATCATATAGTTAAACACACCAAACAAACTGAATGATATTGACTCGTAGTGATTCGTGGTTGGATTGTTCGGTGTTTAACGCCACAGGTGCCCGTCTCGTTTAAAATCTAAAAATAGCATTTTACTATATATATATATATTGTCAATATATAGTAAAATGCTATTTTTAGATTTTAAACGCGACGGGCACCTGTGGTTATAACTTGATACAGCAAAATATATCGAATAATTGAAAAACAAAAGTCACCTCAGTGATGTCCCGGGCCGTAGAGTAGGAAATGTACCTTGTCAATATATAGTAAAATGCTATTTTAAGATTTTAAACGAGACGGGCACCTGTGTTTAACGCCACTTGTTATACCATGGTGTTTCCTGGGTGAGTTACCAGTACTACAGGTCCATTTATCCTGACACCAACCAGTCGGTCGTTATGCTAACCTACATTCCTGGGCGCAAAAGGATGACAGCCATTACTATCATTGTTAAAGTCTTTGGTATGACCCGACCGGGTATCAAACCCGAGACCTACCGCACCCGAGACCTACCGCACCCGAGACGGACGCTCTTCCACTACATCACCGAGGCGGTGTGAGGTGAAGAGGTGTATAGAGGTGTTTGAGATACATATGCATATCTAACAATAAAATTGCATATCACTCGGAAGTCCTTGATTAATACAGTTTTGATACAAGTTCACAATAACGCAAATCTTCCCTACAGCAAGTAGGAAATAAACGGGGAGATTGAAACGCAGTTTTGATGAAGTAAACTATTTCGGAGGGAATCATAATCTAATCAGGATCTATACGTTTTACATTAAACATACATAAGCTTGTTTGAAGCTTTTCTGAAAGAGTGCAGATTCTGAAAAGGCAATGCAGATGTACAAAACCTACATTGTTCAGAAATGCTAATGTGTACCCTTTTCCATAAAAGGCTCATATATTACTAGCTTTATGCTTTTCAAGTCTCGTTACTTTACTGTTTTTGACACAATTCTTATGTAATTAGTAATTACACTTAGATTCAACCTTCCTGCACAAAATAATTATGTAAAACAAATTGGCGCAAGAAGATTGTAGCTCCCAGTTACAACATTCTTTCACCAAGCAAATATCCAATTTCGAAATACAACCTTTCTGCATGAACTCATTTTGAAGATTAAGAATAATAATAAGAAAAAATACATTTCGTGAAAATAGTGAGTTATAACCTTCTTTGGGACGATATACTTATCGTATTGAAACAATAAAATTAGGCTTATTAGCTGACGTTGTGCTTAAATGATATTCTCGCAACGCAATGTGCTATTCGTGAATTGTTAAGAAGAAAAATTGACATTGAACACGTGCATACATCATTTGGTCCACAGCACTCTAAAATGTTTCGACACGATACATTAGTGAGTGTTTACACAGGCGTCCGAGTTTTCATTTGAGAACATTTGGAAAACCGCGTTTTGATATTACAAATAGTTTCTCTCTTTGGTTCGTTCATATACAATACTTTAAATGACAGGGTTGTATATACGGTCATTATTAATTTATTATAGTATATGAACCATATATAGAGATACTATTTATAGTAACACGGTCCTGTTTGGGGTTTATTCAAAATGATCTCAAACGTAAACATATCGGTCATTATTATTATTATAGTATATCTGGGACCACTAATAAGTGGTCCCAGAGTATATTGACCATATAGAGAGACTATTTGTTGTAACATGGTCTTGTGTGTTTTATACCAATTGTTCTCAAACGAAAACTTGGACTCTTGTGATATATATATAGTGAGTCTACAGTATCCAATCATTCACGAAGGTACGTGACCTACCTGTTGTCGAGTCCAGTGGTCCAATGATGTAATTCTTTATTTCTCCTATGACAGCGTTCATAGATATCATAGACGAGAACGGAATACTAGTCAAGATACATAAAGTTGATCCACAATGCAATGTGATGGAGATTTTTGAGAACCGACTGGTGTACATTCCTGTCATGCTGGAAAGTAAGTTATTCACCTGTTAAAATATTATTTACTGTAAAAAGTCCTCTTATTTCATTAATGAACAGGTAATTTACCGTTAAAGCCCCCCCCCCCCCCCCCCTTATTTCATTAATGAACAGGTTATTTATTGTAAAAGTCCCCTCCCCCTTATTTCATTACTAAACTACTAAACAGGTTATTTACCGTTAAAGTCCCCCTTATTTTATTAATGAACAGGTTATTTATCGTTAAAGTCCCCCTTATTTCATTAATGAACAGGTTATTTCTATAAGGGTCCTCCTTATTTCAGTAACAAACAGGTTATTAACTGTGAAAGTCCCCTTATTTTATAAATAAACAGGTTATTTCTGTAAACGTCCACCTTATTAGTCGCCGGGCAGAAGCCCGCGACTTCTATTTTTAATAGCTTTTCGGAAATCACATGGGAGGGCGGCTTATTATTAGAAAGAAACAAATCTAGATGATTTGAACATATTACAATTGTGGTTGTTTACGAACACTAATAAATGACACATCTAAAATGAAATAAATATTCCGATTTTTTAATGTTTGCAGTTTTTTTTTATTTCACTCGCATTTAAGTTTTTTGTCTTATTTACGAAGACAAAAGTGGTCCCTTCAAGACGTGAACCAACACCCCCTAATGCAGACTCTTATGTGTCATCATTGAGGTCAATTTCGGATTCTCCTTTTAATAGCAATTTTAACTTACTAAATGTTGTTTTCATGTTCAAAGAGATGTCTTGATTTGTGTAGAATTCATTTAATAATGTTAATCCATGAATATCTAAAGTAGGAACTGTTTCTAAGCTAAATATAGACCCTATTCTGTTGTGTAGTTTCGTGACCTTTAACATCGATTTTCGCGCATGCGCATTTCGATATGAAAAAGCGAGTGATATTATTTTATTTTAGACAAGTACAAGACGAATGTTTGACGCAAAGCGTCAAAGAGAAGCCGCAATATTTCGTTGTACATGTAGAAATAAGAAAAAAAGAACATTTTTAAATCCACAAACAATAGAACAATTTAAACTGTAGACGGTAATGCTGATATATTTCTCCTTTTGAAGACTTTTGTTTTCTTCAAATTACCTCCCTTTAAAGCAATACCAGGATATTTACCTTGTGATTCGAATAAGATTGACAAACATTGAAATTATATGAATGAATACTATTATTTAAATAAGTAACAACAGCAAAATTAAATTAAAGCCAGATAAATGTGTATACATTTCGTTAATTTGTTATAGATACCCTAATGTATAGATATGAATATAAACTTTATAAGCAATTGTTTTCATTTCAACGTTTATTTCAACGTTCCTTTGCTCGCCAAATAGTTAATTCTGCATGGCGAGGGTAAATAAAACCAAATAGTTAGTTAGTCAACGTTCCTAATGTTTGAATAGACTAAGGAAAGTCAAGAATACATAAATAAATCAATGCAGTCTTTTCCGGCGACATTGATGCCTTGCATCAACTTTCTCTTGTTTCATTAATGAAAAGGCTATTTACCGATAAAGTTCCCCCTTATTTCATTAATGAACGGGTTATTTACTGTAAAAGTCCTCATTATTTCATTAATGAACAGGTTGTTTACCGATACATCCCCCTTATTTCATTAACGAACGGGTTATTTACTGTATAAGTTCTCCTTATTGTGTTAATGAACAGGTTGTTTACCGTTAAAGTCCCCCTTATTTTATTAATGAACAGGTTGTTTACCGTTAAAGTCCCCCTTATTTCATTAATGAACAGGTTCCGTTAAAGTCCAACTTATTTTATTAATGAACGGGTCATTTACCGTTAAAGTACCCCTAGTTTCATTAATGCCCAGTTTATTTACGGTAAAAATCGCCCTTATTTCATTAATGCACAGGTTATTTACTGTAAAAGTATTCCTTATTTCATTAATGCACAGGTTATTAACTGTAAAAGTCCTCCTTATTTCATTAATAAACAGGATGTTTACCGTTAAAGTCCCCCTTATTTCATTAATGCACAGGTTATTTACTGTAAAAGTCCTCCTTATTTCATTAATAAACAGGTTGTTTACCGTTAAAGTCCCCCTTATTTCATTAATGCACAGGTTATTTACTGTAAAAGTCCTCCTTATTTCATTAATGAACAGGTTATTAACTGTAATGTCCCCCTTATTTCAATAACGTAGTTTGTGATCTTTATAAAATATAACCTGAAGAAGGCCTATGGCCGAACTATTAATACAAAAAAAGAGTGATTTGTATTATAAAACATATATAGTTCCCTACGGAATAGATTTTAATGATATATTTTAACAAATTAAAGTTCCAGCTTCCATGTTTGATGCATGTTATCCTACGTAACATCAATATAATTTCGTTTCGCCAATATATGTTGTTCATGGAGACGAGGCGTATACTTCTATTTCAGAGAGTGGTGATGATCGCAACCCGTACAAGATGATAAAACCGCTACTGACAGACTGGGAGAAGCGATTTCCACAACTAGAACGTAATCAATGCATTTCACTTTACCATATGCAGACAAAGTTTGACACATCTACAGCAGAAGACATTTGAAAATATTATGACATGATAACCAACTTCTACCTTTGCCATATGATTTTCAAGACTTATAAATATTAATTAATACAGTAAACTAGAAATATCACTAAAGGTGATGAATACCCCCAGCTGGTGCCTGACAATATACATATGTATGAGAAATGCAAGGCGCCATAACTCATTTAAAAATAATTCCAGTGCAACACGCCGACAATATGCACAACTAGGCTTGGTATCAATCATTCTTGTGAAGTTATATTGAATTCTGTCCAAGGGTTGAAATAGTGTTCACAATAAATTTCTACAGACCAACGGACCGACCGACCAACCAACCGACATGCGTGACTCCTATATAGCCCCCATATACTATGTATCTGGGGGTGGGGGGTATAATAGATAATAGGGAACCATAACTCGAGTCTCTGCATACACACATTCTGACAAGAGGTACATATATCCCCAGGTTAATAGACCCCCACATATCTAGAATTATTTATTGGGGTTTTACGCCGCTTTCAACAATATTTCAGTTATATCACGGCGACAGTTCACTCATTCATGATCCCTGGGTAAACAAACCAGTACTAGGCTAGAAAATGTGCCTTGCCCAAGGGCACTCCACCATGACCGCTGTGCCGCGACTAGGGATCGAATCTAGATATATCTAGAAGTGTAGATCCTAGGTTAATAGACCCCATAGATGTAAAAGTGTAGACCAGCTAATACCACGCCATTGAAATAAGAATATTTCAAGATGCATAAACTGAAACAGCCAGTACTCTTTTGGTAATATGTAAAAATCCATTGTTTCCATGTGGAATCAGTTCATTCATATATACAAAATGTTTTTGGTATATTTCAGGAAAAATAAAAATCCTAACCGGCGAACTCAAGAGGAAAAAGAGTCCTCTTTCAAAAGGTAAGACGCGAATGATTTCAGAAGACTTACACCTAAATAAGCATATGCTAACGATAAACAATGGTTTCAATCACTTTCTAAACACAGACCGTAGTCAATTTTAAAGAACGAAAATAGGAATAGGTATGCTTGAATTTTGAAAAAAATAAATCTTGGTTATTTATGTTAGCAAATCCACTACTGTTCGTCTTGGAAGGTGCTCAACTTGACAAGGCATGCGTGAATTGGAATTGAAGAGGCCCTACTAAAACAAAACAAAAACACATCTATACGAACATCCATTTGATAGTTATTGCCATTAATTTTAAAACCTACCAGGATCGATGTTGGTGATTCTTCGCTATTTCGTACATTAGTATGCCCATGAATGGGTATGAGAATGTAACGGTCACCATTGGTTTGCGAAGATAGTTTGAGTGTGACTTGGATAAATTCATATCCCGTGGTGTGTTAAACAAGAGGGTCATGAGGCCCTGGATCGCTCACCTGAGAATGGGCTTTTTAAGACTAAACTCTTTCAGCGCCAATGGCAATATCATCAAGACAATCTTTCTGACAAAATTTCAAGCTGCTCCAAGTCAAAAATGCAATCTATATAGTGTTAACAAGATTTTTATACAATATGGCCTAGCGGCCTTGTTTTGGACCTTACCAAACCCATATTTGATTTGGCCTAGATATCGTCCAGGCAAATATTCCGACAAACATTAAAAATGACCCATAACTGAACTTGGCCTAGATATCACCAAGAAGAACTTACTGACAAAGTTTCAACATGCTTAAGCCAAACATTTGGCTTCCAGAGTGTTAACAATATTTTCCTTAAATTTGATCTAGTGACCTAGTTTTTAACCGGACATGACCCAGTTTCGAACTTGACCTAGATATCACTAAGACAAACATTCTGATAAAGTTTCAAAAATGTTGCTTCCAGAGTGTTAACAAGATTTTCCTTGAATTTGACCTAGTGACCTAGGTTTTAACCAGACATAACCCAGTTTCAAACTTGGCCTAGATACCACTAAGACAGACATTCTGACAAAGTTTCAACATGCTCAAGCAAAACATGTGACTTCCAGAGTGTTAACAAGATTTTCCTTAAATTTGAGCTAGTGACCTAGTTTTTGACCGGACATGACCCAGTTTCGAAATTGGCCTAGATATCACTTAGACAAGCATTCTGACAAGGTTTCAACATGCTCAAGCAAAAAAAATATCCTTAAATTTGATCTAGTGACCTAGTTTTTGACCGGACATGACCCAGTTTGAAACTTGGCCTAGATATCACAAAGACAAATTTTCTGACAAAGTTTCAACATGCTCAAGCCAAAAATGTGTTAACAAGATTTTCCTTAAATTTGACCTAGTGACCTAGCTTTTGACCCCACATGACCCAGTTTCAAACTTGGCCTAGAGTTGATGAAGATATATGTTCTGATAAACTTTCATAAAGATTGGATGCAAAATGTTGCCTCTATAGTAGTAACAAGCAAATGTTGACGACGAACGACGAACGACGGACAAAAGGCGATCACAATAACTCACCTTGAGCACTACGTGCTCTGGTGAGCTAAAAAGTCGGTCTACGAAACCCAACCTTAAATCATTTGCGACCACTGTGGTTCAAGATGAACCTGCGCTTTCACGCAGTATAATCTGGATCAACAGTGATCGCCATTGAGTCATAGAGGACTTCAATCAACGTCTGACAAACAGTGTATATTTGATCAGATGGCAACTATACACAGATATATATCCTACTCATCACAATAAGCTTGTGGTTGGTTTTCATTCTTGTTGCATGGCTCATATTGTGTATTTGATATAGGTTTGTTGGACTCCCGGGGGAAGGGAATAGACCGAAAGGCTTCTTCCAGTCACCGATCAGACGCACCGGGCCGTTCTCCATCGAATGTCGGTCGGCCATCTTCCATAATGAACCAGTCAAGCAGAATGACAACCTCGAATAAGTCCACTGCTGGTAACGCAGACAAAGCGAGTATGAAAAAGGGCGGCAAGGGCAGGTCCAAGAAAAAGTAGCTGTATATTTTATACAGAAGCCATGCATATTATTATCGATTGCAATTACATTATCCAAATTGTTTCAGATATCTTTTGTGTTCATTTCTACATATCCATGACATAGCTTCTGACCCATTCTTGCATATTCAATCGGCAACAGATCGAGCAATTTCTCCCTTTTCCCAAATGTTGACAACTATTTGCAATAGTAATAATTCTAATAATTAAGATCTTGTATTTTATTAAAACAAGAACACGACAATACAACGGCGATTCTAAAAGAACAACTTACCGTAAAATATACTTGTTTATTCGAATTTTGATTGTAAAGGCGTCCAAAGCAGATTCAAATAGTTAGAATAACTTACTCTCAGATTGTTTTCTTATTCGAACGTTGTATTCGATTAAACAAGAAGGTATAAGAGCCATTTGTTCTTTCATTTAGAACCAACTTTGGACTCCGTTATAAGAAAAGTTCGAAAAAGGTCATTACTGAATAAACTAGAGATTGCTTTTTTGAAAAAGGGCTTGTGTCTCCCCATTTGTGTGGTCGTAGGGGAGGAAAAGAAATGATTGAGATTAATTTTGTAGTTTTGGACTGGAGATAAACCAACAGTGACACTCCTCATTTTTCAGCTAAAGGTTACCATGACCTTGCCTTTGACCTAGTGACCTCAAAATCAATAGGGGTCATTTGCTTGTGGTGACCAACCTGCACACCAAGTATGAAGTTCCTGGGCCCAAGCAATCTTCAGTTATTGAGCGGAAACCATTTTTCAGCCCAAGGTCACCGCGACCTTGACCTTTGACCTACTGACATAAAAATCAATAGAGGTCATCTACAGGTTTGGACCAACCTGCACACCAAGTACGAAGTTCCTAGGCATAAGCGTTATTGAGTTATTGAGAAAAAACATTTTTCAGCTGAAGGTTACCGTGACCTTGACATTTGACCTTGTGACCTCAAAATCAAACAAATTCAATAAAGGTCATCTACTGGTTAGGACCAACCTGCACACCAGGTATGAAGTTCCCCGACATAAGCATTCTTTAGTTATTGAGCGGAAACCATTTTTCAGCTGAAGGTTACCATGACCTTGACCTTTGAGCTAGTGACCTCAAAATCATTAGAAGTCATCTACTGGTGGTGATCAACCTGCACACCAAGTATTAACTTCCATGGCCAAAGCATTCTAGTTATTAAGCAAAAACAATGTTTCAGCTCATTGTTACTGTGACCTTGACCTTTGATCTTGTGATCTCAAAATCAAACAAACAAGAGGCCCATGAGGGCCTATGCTCTACTGGTATGGTTCTTTGGTCATTTTCAATCCAGAGCATGTATGTATGGTGAAGATCGGATAGTAAATGGGGGCTCTTTTGTTTTCACAAGCTGTATTATAGTAATTTAATCAATTTCATGGGCCATAATCCAGTCTTGCATTGGCGGATAATGGAGCCTCTATTGTGTTCACATGCTCAATTATAGCAATTTGGACAATTTCAAGGGCCATAATCCAGTCTTGCATGGGCGGATCTGGCTGGTTTTCGAAAGGAACCAAGCTCTCATGGATATCTAACTACTGTATAAGTTTGGTTGAGATACAATCAAAAGTGAAGACTGTATCATGTTAACAAGCTCTTTTATAGCAATTTTGACCATTTCAAGGGCCATAATCCAGTCATACATGGGCGGATCTGGCCGGTTTTCGAAAGGAACAGAGCTCTCATGGATATCTAACTACTGTATAAGTTTGGTTGAGATACAATCACAAGTGAAGACTGTATCGTGTTAACAAGCTTTTTTATAGCAATTTTGACCATTTCAAGGGCCATAATCCAGTCATGCATAGGCGGATCTGGCTGGTTTTCGAAAGGAATCGAGCTCTCATGGATATCTAACTACTGTATAAGTTTGGTTGAGATACAATCAAAAGTGAAGACTGTATCATGTTAACAAGCTCTTTTAAAGCAATTTTGACCATTTCAAGGGCCATAATCCAGTCATACATGGGCGGATCTGGTTGGTTTTCGAAAGGAACCGAGCTCTCATGAATATCTAACTACTGTATAAGTTTGGTTGAGATACAATCAAAAGTGAAGACTGTATCGTGTTAACAAGCTCTTTTATAGCAATTTTGACCATTTCAAGGGCCATAATCCAGTCATGCATGGGCGGATCTGGCTGGTTTTCGAAAGGAACCGAGCTCTCATGGATATCTAACTACTGTATAAGTTTGGTTGAGATACAATCAAAAGTAAAGACTGTATCGTGTTAACAAGAAATTGTTTACGGACGCACGGACGCACGGACGCACGGACGCACGCACGCACGGACGACGGACAAATCGCCACGACATAAGCCCTTCTGGCCTTTGGCCAGTAGAGCTAAAAAATCAATAAGGTTCATCTACTGGTTAGGACTAACCTGCACACCAGGTATGAAGTTCCTCGACATAAGCATTCTTTAGTTATTGAGTGGAAACCATTTTTCAGCTGAAGGTAACCATGACCTTGACCTTTAACATACTGACCTCAAAATCAATATTGATCATCTGCTGGTGATGACCAACCTGCACACCAGGTATTAACTTCCATGGGCAAAGCATTCAATTTTTCAGCTCCTTGTCACTGTGACCTTTCAGCTCAAGATCACTGTGACCTTGACTCTGACCTCAAGAGGGGGGGAGGAGACATAATTATCAAAGCCAAAGTCCATAATACTCGCTGTCAATACACAATACACAACTAATACTCAACTGAATATCAGCCCCTTAAGATCAATATTTACAGAAAAATGAAGTTTTTTAAAGTAAAACATATTTTTATTAGAAAATACTTACCAGTCATTTAATACCTGATATATCATCTCTATACACCTTAATTATCCAAAAAAACCGCCCACGTTAGCATATCCCTCACGTATCCGTGACATACACGGCCGCCCGGAAGTACAGGCGCGCACGTGAGCGGGTAGTCACTTTTCATTCACCGTTAAGTATTGGTGACGACGCGGGGTTGGGAGGTGGGACTCTATAAATGACTGGTAAGTATTTTCTAATAAAAATATGTTTTACTTTAAAAAACTTCATTTTTATATCAAAAATACATTACCAGTCATTTAATACCTGATGACTTCGTAGCATAGGACGGGAGGTTCGACCAATACTTACTGTCGTTCCAGGTACGTAGTAGTATATTATTCCATATTTTTCAGAACAAACATACTTGATTCCAACGGTAGTATAAAGTGATAGTGGAGATTGAATACAGGTTCAATCGGTATTCACTTTATTTATGTGTTGGATTATAATAATTAGCGAACAACTCGCTGAGAAGCCACAAGGGGACCCAGAGAGAACAAGTTATCTGACTGACTAGCCATAGAACGTAAGTAGAAAGACGAAAATGTAGATTGCGACTTCCATACTGCCGCTTGAAGAATCTCTTCAAGAGGAACATTATTAGAGAATGCCCAACTTGTAGAGAGAGCTCTAACCTCGTGAGGACGAATCCGCAGAAACGAGAGATCTCGACTAGACAGGTCTTTATAAGCTAATTTTATAGTAATAGATATCCAGCGGGAAATAGATGCCGCCGAAATATCTTTACAACCTATAAGAGGAAGAAATAACCTCTTTCTCCGACCCCGAGTCCCTTCAACTCTCTTAAGATAATGCTTAAGAGACCTAACGGGACAAAGGGTTCTGTCGGAATCAGAAGGACCACAGGTCGCCGAAAGGCTGGGAACTGTGATCGGCGAAGGTGAAACCGAAGGTAACTGGTTTTTAGCCAGGAACCCCGGTTGACAGAGTAGAGTGAAAGAGCCATCAGACTCATTGAATCTGATGTGCCCTGTTTCTACTGAAAGAGCATGTAATTCGCTCCTTCGACGAGCTGTAGCGAAAGCTAAAAGAAAGACGGTTTTATAAGTTAGAAACTTTAAAGACGCCGATACTAGAGGCTCGTATGGAGCTCTAGTAAGCGACCAAAGGACGCAAGACAAATCCCATTTTGGAGTTAAACTCCTACAAACGGGTTTTTCTAATTCGAACGAGCGTATAAGTTCCGAGAGAAACGGATTTGAACCAATACTCTCTCCCCCAATGAACTTAAACGTGTTCGATAACATAGAACGGTAGCCTTTCACCGTACTAATTGCCAGTTGTTTTTCTTCGAAAAGAAAAAGAAGGAAATCGGCAATCCGAGTTACAGAGGGACACTCCGGATTGATCGACCTTGTACCACACCAATCTGAGAAAACTCTCCACTTGGAATCATAAACGATTCTAGTGGATCGTCTTCTTGATTGTGCGATACGAGAGGCAACTTTTTGAGAAAAGTTTCTCTCTCGGACAGAACGCTTGATAATGTCCAGGCGTGAAGATGTAGCATTGCCAGGTTGGGATGAAGACGCCGACCTGGTTGCTGAAACAGTACGTCTTCTCGAATAGGAAGTCGTATTGGATTTGCCGAGAGACAGGCCAGGAGGTCGCTGAACCACGACCTCTGGGGCCAACAGGGTGCTATCAACAGTATTTTGCACTGTTGCGAGCGAAGAACCCTTTGAAGTACGATCGGAACCAGTATGAACGGGGAAAACGCATACCCGAACAGGAGGTTCCAATCGAGGGTCAGTGCGTCCACTGCCCAAGCTGCAGGATCGTACATCGGAGATACATAAAGTGGCAGCCGATGATTGACTCTGGTGGCGAAAAGATCCACCAGGGGTGTCCCGATCCGCATGAACACCGAGTTCAACACACTCTGGTTCATTGTCCATTCCGCCGGAAGAATTTTGTTTTGGCGGGATAGACTGTCTGCTAAGACATCTAGACGACCTGGGACGTGTTTTACTAGAAGTACTAACGACGTCGCCTGACACCAAAGGAGTAACTTCCAAGTCTCTAAAAAGAGAAGATGGGAGTGCGTTCCTCCTTGCCTGCGAATGTACGACACAACAGTAGTATTGTCCGTCGACAACAAAACAGTTTTGTTCGCAACGGAGGCAGCGAACTGATTGAGGGCTAGCAGGACTGCCCTCAGTTCCAAGTTGTTTATGTGAAAACACTTCTCCTCCGCTGTCCACATGCCCTGGGTTGTTAGGCCCTGCGGCTCTAAATGAGCTCCCCAACCCGCAGCACTGGCATCTGTAAAAAGGTACAGATCCGGAGGTGGTGTGAGTAAGGGTACCCCTTGTTGATAGATTAACGGATCCAGCCACCACCGAAGGTGGGACTTGAAGAAATCCGTCAGAGCTATCTCCTGATCCAGTGAGTCCACAGACGGACGCCACCGGGACAGAAAAAGAAACTGAAGGGGTCGCATGTGGAGCCTTCCTAGAAAGACTAGGTCGGCTGCTGCACTCAGGGAACCCAGAAGTGACAGCATGGATCGGGCTGTTACCGCAGCCTGTTCCAGTGAGAGACCGATTTTCTGTAACAGAGAATCGACTCTGTCCGAAGGTACTTGAATTACCGCTAAGTCGGTGAGAAACGTCATACCCACGAACGTGAACCTCTTTGACGGAATTAATTCCGACTTCTGCGTGTTGGGTATTAAACCCAATCGCAGAATGGTCCGCCAGGCTAGGGACAGATCGTGAAGTAAAAGTACACGATCCGTCCTGTGGAGAAGCCAATCGTCGAAGTATTGAAGAAGTTGGGGTCCTTTCCTGCGAAGGAAGGCTCCCACAGCACTGATTATCTTCGTAAACACTCGAGGGGCGGACTTGAGGCCGAAGGGAAGAGCCCTGAATTGGAACACTTCTCCCTCTATCACAAACCGAAGGTATTTCCTCGAGGAGGACGCGATCGGGATGTGATAATAGGCGTCTGTTAGATCTAGAGAGACCGTCAGTCGCCTTTCCGAATTGCTACTCGGATCGACTCCATTTTGAATTTCTCGACCGGAATCAATAGATTTAGCGCAGATAAATCTATAACCGGTCTCCACCTGCCGTCTTTCTTCGGAACAAGAAAAAGACGGCTGTAGAAACCCCGAGAATTGGGGTTGAGAACCCTCTCTATGGCATTCTTTTTCAGAAGTGATGAAATCACCTCCGACATGGCCGGATGACGTGATGACATGTCGATCGGCACGCTTGTCAGAGGAGGGGGGGGGGGGAATGAAGGGAATCAGATACCCTTCCTGTATCACAGATAAAATCCAACGATCCTCTGTGATACTTTCCCACTCCTCCGTGAAAAATGACAGGCGGCCCCCGACTGCAATCTCCGACCTTGGGATTGTCATAGAGAGGAGCGAATCCCTAGGGCTGCGGCTTCGGGTTCGTGTTAACTCTAGCAGGCTGCCGATGCTTAGTACCCTGATAAGGGCGCTTCGGTTTAGCCGCTTTTTGACCCGTGAAAGGGGTTTGTTTAGGCTGAAACGCCTTTACATCCCGTTTTGGCTTCTTTGCTGGGTTGGGTTTCTTAGAACTACCCACATTCGCAGAATACGCTGAACGTTTCTGGCCCTGCGCAAAAGCCTTAGCTGCGTTCGCCGAAAGGCGTCGAAAGGCGTCGAGACTGTTCTGACGCATCAGAAACCGTCACTGCAGCAATCCTACCATCAAGGAGTTGTTTCGACTCCAATGGTGCGGCCCTCAGGCTGTCCTTGCTAGCAGTTAGCAATGAGTTAGGAGCAGCTAGCACTGCGTCCCTCCTCATGGACAGTATCTCTGTGGCGGTCTGAAGATTCAGTGCCATGAGATGCCTGTTGCCTGTGTCGAAAGCTTCGAGAATTCTGTTAGCCCCTAGGCTAGAGATATTCTCCTCTTTTAACAACAAAGACAGAGCGACTGCGAAATGGTTGTCATGAGATGACACCATTACACCCAGTCTTGCTCTGGCCTCCCACTTCTCTAGAGTCTTAGAAGAGACTTGAACAGAAGCGGGTGCAGTTAACCCCAGTTTAGCTGCATCCCCGTCTAAAGCTGGCACTTTGACAGGGAAGAACTCCTTAGACGTAGAATACGCTTTAGGATTGACCCATTCCTTAGAAATGGGTACTGGGACCGACCAGCCTGAAGGTAAAGCCTCTAGAGACCTGGTCGACTGCAATTGGTCTAACAACCTGCCCAAGTTGTTAGCTTGAGGAAGTAATTGCACTGGCGTAAAAGCCTGTACATTAAGTTCCTCTAGGCTCGAAAGGTTTTTCCGACGTGGGGGAGCGTCAACCTTAGGGCATAAAGTATTCGGCACCACCCGAAATACTTCGTCAATAGCCTGCTGAAAAGACCAACGCTCTACAGCTGGCTCCTCATCGGAAGGAGACCTATTTCCCTCATCATCGTTAGACGAAGATGTAGGGTTGTGTGTACTCCTCTGAGGTTGACCACTCGGTCTTCCAACCGGTAGATCAATGTCCGACTCAGACATGGATAATTCAGAATAATCCATGTTCTGCCGAAGATTTTGTGAAGCAGGCCCCCTCTCCGCAGCAGAGGGCGGCCGTACAAAATCTTCTGCCGGGGCCGAACTAACCGTATGGGACGGTTTCGACCTCTCGTTCACAGAATGACGCAATGTATTCTGATCCCGAGGTTGCCTATAATCGGACTGCCTATCAAGTAGGTGTCCCCCCGAGAGCAGTGAATCCCCATGAGATGGGTAATGCTGATCCCGGTAGGCCGTTGAACTCTGTCTAACACCTAACGGTTCCATATTATGGACCGGTGGCTGGTATTGAGGAGCAGCATATTGTCTTGCGACATACACTGTCCCCCCAGGGGAAGAAAAAGATTTTTCGTAACCCCCATACCCGATGGAAGACAGAGGAATAATCGAACCCGGTGCAATACCAGGGTTAAAATTATTCTGATTCTGTAGTGGAGCAGAGATCGATCGATAATTAGAATCAATTCGGTCTATCACCACAGAACCCGTGCCTGGACGCGCCATGTTTATATAGTCGTCTGGCAGTGTAGACGAGGCATTGAAAAATGCCTGACTACTCGGTTGGCCTGTGTTTACATAAGACACTGGTGTTTGTGTCGTATTCACAGGCGTGACCGAATGGCCCGTAGCACCATAACGAAATGGGCTACTGACCTGATGCGGCATGTCTCCATGCGCGCGATTTTGGCTAGTCGTCGAATCAATTAAGATAGTCTGACTGCCAGGATGAATCGGTGCTAAACGATCAACCTTTTGCCTGGCTGGGTCCTTGCAATCGGACCTTTGCCCTGTCGCATCACAGATACGTGAGCGACTACCTGGTCTAGTCATGGCAACGTGACTGACTGGCCCAGTCCAGTCCAACCCGGACTGACTGGTGACAGGTCGCGTCATTAACGAATGACTCCTCTCCGGTTGCCCGGTGACCTGACGTGCCTCGGTATTTGGGTTTTGTTGCTCAGCCCAACAAAACCCAGGTTGACTATGCATAGGCAGGAGTGAAGCTGCACTATACAAAGTCTCCGGAACACTACGTCCCCCGACGTAGGTAACCGGTACTCTGCAGCTGTCCGAAGACCGCTGTAGCTCAGAGTATGGTGTCGGATTGGTACAACTCATGCGGTTATCCCGGAAAGCTACCAAAGGCACTCCTTCTTTCGAAGGCCCAGCCCTGACACCAGGCGACAGATGGTGAGGTTCAGCGGTTAAATGATCCAGCTGAGCATTTTCCCCGCTGTTTCCGTACGGTTTCTGAAGTTTCCCGACGGAGCAACTCTCACCCAAAGCTACCATCCGAATTTCCTCAGCGCGCGGAAAAACGGCTGTGTTGAGCGGAGAAGAAGGCTCAGCATTGCCCTTCGACTCGCTCAACACCGTTGCAGAGTCCGGTTGGGAGAACCCCTCGAACTCTGCCTCACTCGATGAAGATAAAGGCACCCTCTTAGGGGTCTTCTTTATCTTCCTGCTTTTACGAGTCTTACTCCGCACGACCTTTTTCCAAATGGAAATAGGCCATGTCGAGCAGTACTCGCAAGGTGAAGCCTGTGTGCATTTGGTGCACACAACGCAGGTCGGATGTGAATCCCATAGGTGCACAGCATGACCACATGGGCTCCGCATCCCTTCACCAGTGATTGACATAGACATTATTCAAAATACTCACCAAACAGTAAATAATCCGTATATAATCCGTTTATCTATATCCACGCCACGGGGACACCGGTAGCTTGGACACGTAAATTGAAATAAATTTTGTTTAAATTTTTTTTCACAAATAATGAATAGGACAGTCAATAATTCATACAGCAATAGTTAATGTACTATCGCTAACAGGGTAGGGAAAACGTATTGAAAACACGACTTCCGCACCCGAAGACGGTAACTGAAATTAGCGGGTGGGGTAATCCACGTGCTTCTCAGAGTATCGTCCGCTACAAAACAATAAATACAGCAATAAAGTAAATAATTTACGGCTGTGACGTTAATGCAGACAAAATATATTTGGACAATTAAATGATTATAAGGCAGGGCCTTATAAAACAAAAGAGTTAATTGGAAGAAGAAATAATAATATAAATTTTCTTATCGACTACTCCGGTGAATCCAAAAATGAAAAGTGACTACCCGCTCACGTGCGCGCCTGTACTTCCGGGCGGCCGTGTATGTCACGGATACGTGAGGGATATGCTAACGTGGGCGTTTTTTTTGGATAATTAAGGTGTATAGAGATGATATATCAGGTATTAAATGACTGGTAATGTATTTTTGATATAAAATTGAGTAAATTATTCTGACCAATGCAATTTTATCCTTTCCAACGTAGAACAAATCTAAAATTTATATAACATATGATAAACCATCCCGATCCTATACTGTCCATGTGTTTTTAAGATCAAAATACATTGAAACATATCTCCCTTTTAACATAAATGTGTAACTATTTTGAAATCAGACCAATACTTTGAGATAAGAATTTCGGTGGTTGAACAATAAGCCTGTAAAAGAACTAGCCTGATCCCTTGGCGGTCATGTTTTTCAACCAACCAAGATTACTTGAACAATGACACATCTTTCAATGTGCTTATATGGCTTGAACAATCTTTGAAGAGGGTAACCCTAAGCACAGTTATCTTGAAATTGAACAAGCAGTTTCAGAGGAAACTTAATTATAAAGTTTGTCTAATGGTTTAAGAGGAGTCAATGTTTAAAGAAAACACAGAGTCCTGAAGGTGAGATTTTCAACATCAAGACTACTTTGAAGACATTGTAGCAAAAGTAGAAATTGCTCATTATCAGCATTTGTTGTCACAATGTTAGCAATAGTATTAAATAATGTTACTTTCATTTAAATCAAGTTTAATTATTTGCTTCGATGCTTTCAAAATCAAATGTTGCTGATTTGTTATAAGTTGTAAAAGTGTTAGATGAAGTTTGCACAAATTTGAGTAGCTCTTGTTACCACAAAAAAGAAAAAAAAAAAATGTGTTTAACCATTTATTAGTGTCAGTTTTATAAACAAGTATACATATCATCAATTTCAAGTGGATTTCAAAAATTAACTGTGGTACAAATACCTTTGACCCTTTCCTTGATGCTCTATTTCAAGAGACGGCTGCTTTGAAAGTCTGTGAGGAACACATGGACGTAATCAAAGCCCAGCTAGATAACAATATCACCCTTACCGACATACAATCAATCTGCACCATACACATTTGTAAACATCTGGTTAAGATATGGACGTTCTCAATAAACGAAAGCATTTTTTATTAACTAAAGGTGAAATTATTATGGCAAAAGGACAAATTGCTCCTTTTGCAAAAATTGTTTTCAAATGCTTACTTCTGTAATACCAAACATCTTAACCCTTTGCCTCATACGACAATTCTGCAGCAGACGAATTTGAACGTATTTTGTCAAAACATAGAAAATCTCTATAATTGAATGGATAACCTATGACTGAAAATTGAAAATATTGTGGCAAAAGGAGAAATTGCTCGTTTGAGTAATTTCTTCTTTTGTCACTATGTTTTCAAACAGTCATCTGCTGTAGAGGCGTCTATACGAGGGAAAGGGTTAATATGGAAATATTCATGAAATTCACCAGGATGTTCATGTGACTCACTTGACCACTTTAGTGTAATACTGATTTTGTCCATCATACAGGAAAGAACTGTATATTAACCCTTTCCCTCATATAAATGCTTTTGGATGCCTCTGCAGCAGACGGCTTTTTAAAAACATAGTGACAAAGAAGAAATTGCACAAAACGTGCAATTGCTCCTTGTGCAACAATGTTTTCCACTTTTTGTCCATTCAATTATGGAGATTTTCTATGTTTTGACAAAATACGTCCAAAGTCATCTGCTGCAGAATTGTCGTATGAGGGAAAGGGTTATTTCCATACACTACATCATTTGTGTCCCCCTACATTGTCAAAGCTGATGACTCTTAGAAATGGCATATTAGGAGAGCAATTGATACTTTCCCATCTACAAACAATCAGTAGCAAACGAATTTGAAAACATTCTAGGCAAAACTGTTGAAAATCTCTTAAGACGGAAGTATAATTATTGAATAAAGTTGAAAACAATGTGGCAAAAAAGCATTAGATTATTTTGAGAGATTTTTCCTTTCACAAGATTTTGTTTAAATGTTGTCTGCTGCAGATTTGTCTGCAAATAGGAATGGATTAATGATGGATGTTTAGCACTATTAATACATTTTTAAATAATAAAATCTTCAGTCCAGAATCATCCTTGCTTTACCAAAGGTCATACCAGCTTGGTTTGCTCCCTTGTTGCTTCCATATTGTAAACCTATTATCTGTTGCCCAGCTTGCAGTTGTTCTTCTGAAAATGTTCGAATATTTTGTTCATTTTTCTTTGGCCAAACTGCTGGATAACTGTAACCTGGTCTACTTTGTGCCTGGAATAAATTCATAACTGATTTATTGATGGGTTTAACCCTTTCCCACACACAGCAAATCTGCAGAAAACAACTTTGAAAATATCTAGAAACAAGAGGGCCATGAGGCCCTGGATCGCTCACCTGAGAATGGGCTATTTAAAACTTATCTCTTTCAGTGCCAATGGCAATATCATCACAACAAGCTTTCTGACAAAATTTCAAGCTGCTCAAACTACGATACTTCAAATTATACTTCTGGTGTCACTTTTGAGACGTCAGTCAAATTTCCCTCGTTTAAACAACTAAAGCTGATAGTTTGGGCAACTTTACGTTGATAGCTGCAAACATATATCACGATTTGCATGACTGTTTGACTGCTGAAACCATTTTTTTTAGGCTTTAGCTAATGGTATAGAGCTGGTCCAGCCTGCGCATCTACACCGTCTGACCAGCCTCTATACTTTTGACTACCCAACTCAACATTTTATCTTCAATTTCTTAAACTTGATTATGGACTTTTTCAAACAAGAGTAATCGCTCACCTGATTTTTTTTTCTTTCAATTTAGCCATATAAGCCTCGCCCCCTTGTGGCCATAGTTTTCAACCAATCAACATGGCTTGAAAGAATTTGATAGAGGGTTCACAGTAGGAACATTTCTACCAAATGATTTGCAAATCAGCCGGACACTTTCGGAGGAGAAGATTTTTTAAGTTTTCACTGTACCCATATAAGGCAAAATGGCCCCGCCCTGTGGCGGCGCAGCCATGTTCTTAGACCTATCAACATGGCCTGAAGGAATCTGAAAGTGGGTCACTTAAGGAACATTTCTATAAAATTATTTGAAAATCGGCCTGACACTTTCAGAGAAGAAGATTTTATAAGTTTTCACTATAGCCATATAAGGCAAAATAGCCCCACCCCCCTGGCGGCCATGTTTTTCCATCAATCATCATGTCTTGAAGGAATCTGATAGAGGGTCATCCAAGGAACATTTCTACAAAATTATTTGAAAATCGGCCTGACACTTTCGTTGGAGAAGATTCTTTTTTTTCACTATAGCCATATAAGGCAAAATTGCTCCGCCCCCCCTGGCGGCCATGCTTTTCGACCAATCATCATGGCTTGAAGGAATCTGATAGAGGGTTATCCATGGAGCATTTCTACCAAATTGTTTGAAAATCTTCTTTGGGAGAAGAAGATTTTTTAAGTTTTCACTATAGCCATATAAGGCAATTAAAATAGCCCTGCCCACTGGCGGCCATGATTTTCAACCAATCAACATGGCTTGAAAAAATCTGAAAGTGGGTCACTTAGGGAACATTCCTACAAAATTATTTGAAAATCGGCCTGACACTTTCGGAGAAGAAGATTTGTTAAGTTTTCACTATAGCTATATAAGGCAAAAGAGCCCGCCACCCCTGGCGGCCATGTTTTTCGACCAATCAACATGGCTTGAAGGAATCTGATAGAGGGTCATCCAAGGAACATTTCTACAATTATTTGAAAATCTGCCAACCAGTTTGGGAGAAGAAGAATTTTGAAGTGTTTTTCATTTCGTTGCCATGGAAACCAGAATTCTGCATGGATCCCCAAAATTTGAAGGAAATCTAGTGAGGTCATTGAGAGGATGCTTTCCGTGAAGTTTCATCCCAATTGACCCACAGGTTACTGAGGAGAAGAAGTTGATGCACGACGCACGCCGGACGCCGGATAAAAGGTGATCACAATAACTCACCTTGAGCAAAGCTCAGGTGAGCTAAAAACTTAACCAAATAAATGTCGCAGGACAAAGACGAAGGACACCCAGGAAGTTATGACTTTAGCTCATCTGTGTGAAACAGACAAGCTAAAAATGAAATATATCTAGAAGATAAAACCTTACTTCTATTCCGATAGCTCTAATACAGGCACACACATGAACTAGGTTAGTTTTCTCATACAAATAATCTGTCTGAAATGTATTCGTGTTGGGAACACCATATTCTTGAGTCTTTGTCAGAAATAATCCAATTCTTTCACGATCCCGTGCAATAGCGAATGCTTGATTTGTTGTAGGAGCAAATGTTTTCTTTGAAAAATTAATTTTTTGATGAGTTGGCAGAAAAGCGTCTATTAACCTGAAAAGAAGAATGAAAGTCATAAATAAATATAGATGTACATCTCTTGTTTGAAATTCATGAATGAATGTTTTCTATAAAAAAAATCTATAAAATGTTGAGTTTTCTTTACTTTTACGTGTATAAAGTTAATCTTTTATCACATGTAACAAATCTGCAGTAGACACCTTTGAAAACAGTGGGGCAAATTATGTGAAATATCCCCTGATTAGGCCACTGTATGTTTTCAAATGTAACCTGCCACAGATGTTTTAACCCTTTCCCTCATACGACAATTCTGCAGCAGACAACTTTGAACGTATTTTGTCAAAAAATTGAAAATCTCCATAATTGAATGGATAACCTATGACAACAAGAGCGCCAAATGTCACAAAATACGGCCGTACTGTATAGTGATAATTGTTATTGAACTGACAAGACCAATTTTAGGTAATTTCTATAATTAAAGGGCGATTACTCTTGATTGACTTAAGGGATATGGCTAGTTATTGAACTGGTCCGAGATATTATGCCAATACACATTCTGACCAAATTTGATGATGATTTGACAAAGGTTTCTAAAGTTATTGAGCTGACAAGACTAATTTTGGTAAATTTTTATAATTAAAGGGCGATAACTCTTGATTGACTAAAAGCGATATGGCTAGTTATGGAACTTGTCCGAGTTATTATGCCAATACACATTGTGACAGAATTTGGTGGTGATTGGACAAAGATTTCTAAAGTTATTGAGCTGACAATACCAATTTTGGGTAATTTATATAATTAAAGGGTGATTACTCTTGATTGACTTAAGAGAGATGGCTAGTTATCATACTTGTCCGAGATATTATCCCAATACACATTCTGACAAAATTTGGTGATGATTGGACAAAGGCTTCTAAAGTTATTGAGCTGACAACATACTGGACGCCGACCGCCCGCCGCAGGTAAAACTATAATACGATCCGTTTTTTCAAAACGGGCGTATAAAAAGTGGAAAACATTGTGGTAAAAGGAGAAATTGCACAATTTGTGCAATTTCTTCTTTTGTCACTATGTTTTCAAAATGCCGTCTTCAGTAGAGGCATCAGAAAGCGTCTATATGAGGGAAAGGGTTAAAATGCCTCTGCATAAAGGCGACCATTACATTTTTACAATGGTAACAACTTGCACATACAAGCAGGTGCTTATGTTAACAAACTAGTCTATTAAGATAAACAGAGAAATTGATATTTAGTTGCTATCCTCTTTTATCAGTTTAATATTTATATCATAACCCGAGTACCGGTAATCATGATTGTATGCGAGTGTTAGGGAGTGCGAGTGTGTGAGTGCGCGAATGTGTGAATGTGTCATGTCCATGCAATTTATTTATTAATACTTATGATGTATGATAAAAACTATGTTAGATTAAGTCAATAATATATATATCATAAAGCAAATATCATAAAGCAATATAGAATTAGCTTGCTTCAAAATTTAACAAACTCTACAAGTGAAGTGGAATTGAAACAAACAAAAATATAGCTTTGAGTCAAGACTTTTTTGTAATATATATGGTGCACCTTGTAGTAACATCAAGTATCCGTCCCATCATGGAAGGCTTTACAGACTTCTTACCAACACAACATCTCGTCTCGACCCTTTTTCTCTAATACTTCTACTACAAACAGCATTCAAAAACAATTTGGAAGAAGATGAAATTGATCAGATAACATGGACTCCTTAACCATTTACCCAATATGTTTAAAAGTTGTCACTAAACCATTCCCTCATACAGACTCATGTTGTCTGCTTTGCAAACACTAAACAATTCCCTCATACAGATGCATGTTGTCTGCTTTGCAAACACTAAACCATTCCCTCATACAGACTCATGTTGTCTGCTTTACAACCACTAAACCATTCCCTCATACAGACTCATGTTGTCTGCTTTGCAAACACTAAACAATTCCCTCATACAGATGCATGTTGTCTGCTTCGCAAACACTAAACCATTCCCTCATACAGACTCATGTTGTCTGCTTTGCAAACACTAAACCATTCCCTCATACAGACTCATGTTGTCTGCTTTGCAAACACTAAACCATTCCCTCATACAATACAATACAATAGTTTATTTGCGTAATTAGGCCTCCGGCCCACAATACATACATATTATATTACATTCAATTTACAATGTAGTAATGTGCACAATCAAATTTGATGCATGTTGTCTGCTTTGCAAACACTAAACCATTCCCTCATACAGACTCATGTTGTCTGCTTTGAAAACACTAAACCATTCCCTCATACAGATGCATGTTGTCTGATTTGAAAACACTAAACCATTCCCTCATACAGATGCATGTTGTCTGCTTTGAAAACACTAAACAATTCCCTCATACAGAATACAGAATACAGAATACAGAAATTTTATTTGTAAGTAAATGCCTCAGGCCCATAATACAGCATACAACTTTTTTTTCTTTCTTGAAAGTGATGTTTGAAAGTAAATGGATACAGACGCATGTTTACCAAGATGTTATTGAGGTCATCTTCTGATTTGTTCTATGAGGTAAAGGGTAAACCCTTTCCCACATACAACAATTCTGCAGCAGACGACTTTGAGCATTTGTCAAAAATGGAAAATCTCTTTAATTGAACGGATAACCTATGACTAAAAGTGGAAAACATGGTGGCAAAAGGATAAATTGCATGTTTTGTTTTCAAAAAGCCGTCTGCTGCAGAGGCGTCAGAAAGCGTCTATATGAGGGAAAGGGTTAAAGGTAAAAAATTAATGTTGATAAAGAGCCGAAAACACTTGAAACTACAAAAGATTATGATTTTGAGCAATTTCTCCATTTTTTTCAAGGTTATCGTAAATAATCTACTGCAGAAGACTTCCAAAGTTGACTATAACATTTAAAGAGTTTACCCTTTCCCACATAGAACAAATTTGCAGCAGACGAAAAGTAAGATTATCAAATGGAGTTGAAATCATTGTGACAAAATGAGAAATTGCACATAATGAGCAATTTCTTCTTTTGTCAGTCTTTTCAAAAGTCGTCTACAAGCGTGAAAGGGCTAAGAATGTTTTTAGAAAATCAGTACATGAACTAGAAAGAAAATTGCGAAAGCAAATATCTTACCGACATAACAGTATGCCATCTTTCAGGGTTTTGTAGAATTCTTCTTGGTAATCTCGTTTGACTTCAGTTTGCGGTATTTCTATGGGTTCTCCAGTTACCTCCCCTATCCAGTACAGACATTTGTTGGCTTCCTCTATGTCAAACTGATTGTCTATCTGAAACATACACAACAACACATGCTTTACTTGCTTATGTAGTTTTGATATAATTATCAGAGGGACAAATTTAGCCCAAATGTCTAAGTGAAACAAGGGCCATATTTCATACAAAAAGAATACATGTAAGTTATAGCCCTTGCATTTCTAAGTTCTCTCACATGTACATGTTTATAACAGGACAGATGACGCTTGATGACTGTGGTAAACAAGTCTTAAATCCTCCAATTTCCAACATGTTACAAATCTGCAGCAAACAAGTCTTAACCCTTTCCCTCATATAGACGCTTTCTGACGCCTCTGCAGCAGACAGCTTTTTTGAAAACATAGAAACAAAAGAAGAAATTGCTCAAAACGAGCAATTTCTTCTTTAGACACAATGTTTTCCACTTTTAGTCATAGGTTATCCATTCAGTTATAGAGATTTTCCATTTTTTGACAAAATATGTTTAAAGTCGTCTGCTGCAGAATTGTCGTATGAGGGAAAGGGTTAAATCCTTCAATAAAACATTGAATGAGCAATTTCTCCATTTGGCTCAATGCTATCAACTCTATTTAATTATTATACTTTCAATTAACAAGATTTCTCATATGATTGCCAAGATGCTTTCAAAGTCTTCTGCTACAGATTTAATGTATTATCACTGGGGAAGGGTTACAATATCAAAATCATATTCAGTAGGCATTCCTTCTTTCTAGACAAGCCTACACATTGACAGTATTATGTTAAAATCATATTCAGCAGACATTCCTTCTTTCTAGACAAGCCTAAACATTGACAGTAGAATGTTAAAATCATATTCAGTAGACATTCCTTCTTTCTAGACAAGCCTAAACATTGACAGTAGAATGTTAAAATCATATTCAGCAGACATTCCTTCTTTCTAGACAAGCCTACAAATTGACAGTAGAATGTTAAAATCATATTCAGTAGACATTCCCTCTTTCTAGACAAGCCTACACATTGACAGTAGAATGTTAAAATCATATTCAGTAGACATTTCTTCTTTCTAGACAAGCCTACAAATTGACAGTAGAATGTTAAACTCATATGAAATAGACTATTCAGTAGGCATTCCTTCTTTCTAGACAAGCCTACACATTGACAGTATTATGTTAAAATCATATTCAGTAGACATTCCTCCTTTCTAGACAAGCCTACACATTGACAGTAGAATGTTAAAATCATATTCAGTAGACATTCCTTCTTTCTAGACAAGCCTAAACATTGACAGTAGAATGTTAAAATCATATTCAGTAGACATTTCTTCTTTCTAGACAAGCCTACAAATTGACAGTAGAATGTTAAAATCATATTCAGTAGACATTTCTTCTTTCTAGACAAGCCTACAAATTGACAGTAGAATGTTAAACTCATATGAAATAGACATTCCTTCTTTTTAGACAAGCCTACACATTGACAGTAGAATGTTAAAATCATATTCAGTAGACATTCCTCCTTTCTAGACAAGCCTACACATTGACAGTAGAATGTTAAAATCATATTCAGTAGACATTCCTTCTTTCTAGACAAGCCTACACATTGACAGTAGAATGTTAAAATCATATTCAGTAGACATTCCTTCTTTCTAGACAAGCCTACACATTGACAGTAGAATGTTAAAATCATATTCAGTAGACATTCCTTCTTTCTAGACAAGCACACACATTGACAGTAGAATGTTAAAATCATATTAAGTAGACATTCCTCCTTTCTAGACAAGCACACACATTGACAGTAGAATGTTATCCCTCTCAGGACGCTAACCTTTTACTGGATCATAAATACAGTCCAACCTGTGTTTTAAGACCACCCATGTGTAGAGAACAATCCGGTCTTTGTTCACAGGTGGTCTTCATAATAATTACAGGGTCATTATTATGCAGAAAATGAGTAATTGGAAAATTAAAAGTGTGGTTGCTATAGACAGTGATTTGCTTAACCTAAGGTGTGTCTTTAGCACAGGTTTGACTGTGTGTATATAGTGTTGGCTGCTTTTTAACCCTTTCCCTCATATAGACGCTTTCTGCCGCCTCTGCAGCAGACAGCTTTTTGAATACATAGTGACAAAAGAAGAAATTGCACAAAACGAGCAATTTCTCCTTTTGCCACAATGTTTTCCACTTTTAGCATATGTTATCCATTCAATTAAAGAGGGTTTGTTTTTTGACAAAATATGTTCAAGGTCGTCTGCTGCTGAATTGTCGTACGAGGGAAAGGGTTAACATAGGTGGCATTTAACACAGGTTTAACTGTATTATGAGTGTCGGATGCTTTTTAAACACCTGAGCAAAAAAATGTTTCATTTTGAAAATTGGAAATATTATTTTCATACAGAGTTGAAAACATTGTAGGTTATGGACCAATAGCTCACTCTCTGTTGTATCTCCTTTTCAGACAAAGTTTTCTTTTCTTTTGAGTAAAGAAACCTGGACAAGGCACACAATGAAGTGTGTTATCAGAGAAAGGGTTCACAAGTCTATTTATTACTTCATTTGATAGCCCGGCCGGGTAGCTCAATTGGTAGCGTATCTGACTCGTGATCTGGAGGTCACGGGTTCGATACCCGGTTGCGGCGACATTCTTTCGGGCGATGTTTTCCATTGCCTCTCACCTCTGATCTATGTGAGAAAGTAGTCAGTGGCTTCGAAAGAATGTTGTGTAAGTACTGGTGTGGGAAAGCCAGGAAAACATGGGTAGGTGCACTGACCGCCGTGATATGACCAAAGCTGTTGAAAGCGGCGTTAAACTCCAAACAAACAAACAAACAAAACTTCATTTGATACAAGGCTGAATGATTTATTGCTGCATGAAGTGTTATATATTACAAACCAGAATGTGACATTGACAAAATCATTGATTTAATCACGGTTTATTTGGCATTTTTTCATTGCGCTTTTTTCATTAACCCTTTACCTCTGCAGCAGACGGCTTTTTGAAAACATAGTGACAAAAGAAAAAATCTCTCAAAACGAGCAATGTCTCCTTTTGCCACAATGTTTTCCACTTTTAGTCATAGGTTATCCATTCAATTATAGAGATTTTCCAATTTTTGACAAAATATGTACAAAGTCGTCTGCTGCAGGATTGTCGTATGAGGGAAAGGGTTAACAGAAATGCCACTTTTTTACACTGGTTTACACAATTAAGGTGATTCTACTATATATTGTGGAAAATTATATGATCATTCTTTGTGCTTTTTATGAAATTGTTTAGACCCTTTCCTCCATATTTTTATTTGCAGCAGACAACTTTGAAAACATTGATGAATCCAATATGTGACCAATTTTTTCTCCTTTTGCCAAAATATTTTCAAATCAATTTAATAATTGACGTACTTTCAATAAAAAAGATTTTAAATAGTTTTGCCTAAATGTTTTCAAAGTCCTCTGCTGCAGATTTGCTGTATGTTGGAAAGGGTTATAAAGCACCTATAAACTCAACAGTTCATGTGTATAATTTTTCTGAATGCTTTCATGATTTTTAAAAACAATCTATTTGAAAAAATGTGTTATCTAACCCTTTCCCACACGCTACAAATTTGTAGCAGGACAACTTTGTAAAGATCCAGGCAAAGGGAAGCTCTCCCTAAATGAATGTATAATTCAAATAGCATTAAAAACTTTATGGCAATTTCTCTATTCATAACAATATTTTCAAAGGTCGTCTCTCCTGCAAAATGCGTCAAAATGTGTCTGCAGGTGAGAAAGAGTTAACCCTTTCCCTCATATAGACGCTTTCGGACGCCTCTGCAGCAGACGGCTTTTTGAAAACATAGTGACGAAAGAAAAAAAATTGCACAAAATGTGCAATTTCTCCTTTTGCCACAATGTTTTCCACTTTTTGTCATAGGTTATCCATTCAATTATGGAGATTTTCTATGTTTTGACAAAATACGTTCAAAGTCGTCTGCTGCAGAATTATCGTATGAGGGAAAGAGTTAACCCTTTACCTGCTAAACATGTAATGGCATCTGTCCAATCTTATTGTATGTGTTTGAATCAATTGAACTACTTACTCTTGATAACAGTGCAGAAATATGGTCAGGCAGGGACACTATATTACAGGCAGGGACACTTTATTACAGGCAGGGACACTTTATTACAGTAATATTGTGTCCCTGAGTCGGGTAACTAGAACAAGGTTTTACTTTCTCTCATATATTATAAACTCTGGATTCTTAACAAAATGTCACAACGAAGAAAATTGGAAGCTTACTTTTGAATGAATGAATGTATATTGTTTTACGGCGCATCGACAGCTAAGGTCATTTAGCGCGCATTTAAATTTAACTAGAGATTGCTTTTTTGAAAAAGCGCTCGTCTCCCCATTTGTGTGGTCGTAGGGGAGGAAAAGAAATGATGGAGATGAATTTTTTAGTTTTGGACTGGAGATGAAGCAACAGTGACAATCCTCAGTTATTGAGCGGAAACCATTTTTCAGCTGAGGGTTACCATGACCTTGGTCTTTGACCTAGTGACCTCAAAATCAATAGGGGTCATTTGCTGCTGGTGACCAACCTGCACACCAAGTATGAAGTTCCTGGGCCCAAGCAATCTTCAGTTATTGAGCGGAAACCATTTTTCAGCCAAAGGTCACCACGACCTTGACCTTTGACCTACTGACATCAAAATCAATAGGGGTCCTTTACAGGTTAGGACCAAGCTGCACACCAAGTATGAAGTTCCTGGGTATAAGCGTTCTTGAGTTATTGAGTAAAATACATTTTTCAGCTGAAGGTTACTGCGACCTTCGACATTTGACCTTGTGACCTCAAAATCAAACAAATTCAACAAAGGTCATTTACTGGTTAGGACCAACCTGCACACCAGGTATGAAGTTCCTCAACATAAGCATTCTTTAGTTATTGAGAGGAAACAATTTTTCAGCTGAAGGTTACCATGACCTTGACCTTTAAGCTTGTGACCTCAAAATCAATAGGGGTCATCTACTGGTGGTGACCAACCTGCACACCAAGTATTAACTTCCATGGCCAAAGCATTCTACAGTTATTAAGCAAAACAATGTTTCAGCTCATTGTCACTGTGACCTTGACTTTGACCTCAAAATTAATAGGGTCTTCTACTGGGATTGGCCAACCTGCATACCATGTATGGAGTTCCTCGGCCCAAGCGTTCTTCAGTTATTGAGCGGAAACCATTTTTTACCTCACAAGGTCACCATGACCTTGAGACATCAAAATCAATAGGAGTCATCTACTGGTCATGACCAACCTGCATACCAAGTATGAAGATCCTATGCCCAAGCGTTCTTCAGTTATTGAGCGGAAACAAGTGTGACGGATGTGACCTTGACCACTGTGACCTTGATCTTTGACCTAGTGACCTTAAAATTAATAGGGGTCATTTGCTGGTGGTGACCAATTTGCACATCAAGTATGAAGTTCCTTGGCCCAAGCAAAAACTATTTTTCAGCTCATTGTCACTGTGACCTTTCAAGCTCATGGTCACTGTGACCTTGACTTTAGACGTACTGACCTCAAAATTAATAGGGGTCTTCTACTAGGCATGGCCAACCTGCATATACCAAGTATGGAGTTCCTCAGCCAAAGCGTTCTTCAGTTATTGAGCGGAAACCATTTTTTACCTCACAAGGTCACCATGACCTTGACCTTTGACCTTCTGTTATCAAAATCAATAGGGGTCAGCTACTGGTCATGACCAACCTGCATACCAAGTATGAAGTTCCTACGCCCAAGCGTTCTTCAGTTATTGAGTGGAAACAAGTGTGACAGACGGAAGGACGGACAGAACGGGCAATGATCCCTGGGTGAACAAACCAGTACTAGGCTAGAAAATGTGCCTTGCCCAAGAGCACTCCACCATGACCGAATTGCCGCAACTGGGGATCGAACCCGGGACACCCGGTTTCGAAATCCCCGACGCTAACCACAGCGGATTCCTAGCTTACTTTTGACACATAATCCCCGAACATATGTATGTAAAGTTTGAAGTCTCATATTTTAAGGCTGCAATATCTTTTGTGACATTAACCCATTCAAACCCATTTAAACATGCAGACACATTTAAACCCATTTAAACATGCAGACACATTTAAACCCATTCAAACATGCAGACACATTTAAACCCATTCAAACATGCAGATACATCTAAACCCATTCAAACATGCAGATACATCTAAACCCATTCAAACATGCAGACACATTTAAACCCATTCAAACATGCAGACACATTTAAACCTCTTCAAACATGCAGATACATCTAAACCCATTCAAACATGCAGATACATCTAAACCCATTCAAACATGCAGACGCATTTAAACCCATTCAAACATGCAGATGCATCTAAACCCATTCAAACATGCAGATACATCTAAACCCATTCAAACATGCAGATACATCTCAACCCATTCAAACATGCAGATACATCTAAACCCATTCAAACATGCAGATACATCTAAACCCATTCAAACATGCAGACACATCTAAACCCATTCAAACATGCAGACACATTTAAACCCATTCAAACATGCAGATACATCTAAACTCATTCAAACATGCAGATACATCTCAACCCATTCAAACATGCAGATACATCTAAACCCATTCAAACATGCAGATACATTTAAACCCATTCAAACATGCAGATACATCTCAACCCATTCAAACATGCAGATACATCTAAACCCATTCAAACATGCAGATACATTTAAACCCATTCAAACATGCAGACACATTTTGACCACTCTGCAGCCAACTACTTTTGAAAACTGTGAATGTGATTATAGGAGAAATTGCTAATGAAGAGCTTTTTTTTTTTTGTCACAATGTTAAAAACTCTTTTCAGTAATTATACATTTTTTATTTAGAGACTTTCAATATTTTTGCCTAGATGTTTTCAAGTTCATTCTGTTGCAGATTTGTTAGATGTGGGAATGGATTATAAGCTTTAGACTGAACCTTTCCCACATGCAGATGTTTTAATGCAACTGCAGCAGAATGCATGCATATACTTTGAAAACATAATGTTCAAATTCTACTTTTGCCACAATGTTTTCACTTTTATCCAATCATCATAAATAGAAATTTTCCATATTTTTGACAAACGTTTTACAAAGGAATCAGCTGTAAACTTGTTATATTGGTTTGCTGCATAATGCATATTTATATATTAGCAGGACATTAAAGGAACAGACTTGTGACCTAACTTAAGATAAAGCAGCAATTTCTAAATTGCCACATTTTGTGTTTAACTTGATTCAATCATTGCTCTCTCATTTTTCATATTTTTAACTCTTTCCCTCATATAGACGCTTTCTGACAGCAGACAGCTTTTTTGAAAACTTAGTGACAAAAGAAGAAATTGCTCAAATGAGCAATTTCTCCTTTTGCCACAATGTTTTCCACTTTTAATCATAGGTTATCCATTCAATTATAGAGATTTTCCATATTTTAACAAAATATGTTTAAAGTATTCTGCTGCAGAATTGTCGTATGAGGGAAAGGGTTAACTAAACATTTTTTTCAAAGAAGTCTGCTTCAGTATGTGGGAAAGAGTTAAGAACACATATACCCCTATATAGATAAACATTTTATTTTGCCTATCTTGACCATGCTCAGAGTTTTGTATTTAACTTCAGATAAGAAGCTTCCAGTTTTGTTTTGCATACTTTAAAAGTCAAACACTTGAAGCAGACAACTTGTCACATTAAAAAGATAAACGATAGAATAAGTGCTAGACCCTAACGGAGAATGGAAAGGGACGTGACTTTTCCCTTCCAAACAAAAATTATTAGATGATGACTTTGAAAACGCCTCGGCAAAAATAACCTGAGAATGACATCGTGTACTTTAACCCTTTCCCTTATATTATGGCAATTCTGCAGCAGACGACTTTGAACATAGTTTGTAAAAACATAGAAAATCTCTATAATTCAATGGATAACCTATGACTAAAAGTGGAAAACATTGTGGCAAAAGGAGAAATTGCACGTTTTGTGCAATTTCTTCTTTTGTCACTATGTTTTCAAAAAGCCGTCTGCTGCAGAGGCGTCAGAAAGTGTCTATATGAGGGAAAGGATTAAAAAGATAAACAACAGAATAAGTGCTATACCCTAACAAAGAATGGAAAGGGACTTGACTTTTCCCTTCCCAACATAGTAATTACCACAAATCTGCAGCAGATGACTTTGAAAACATCTCGGCAAAAATAACCTGTGAATGATATTGTGTACTTTAAGACAATATCAATTACTAGAATGGAGTGCTCCCCGTAGCATGTGTGTCACCCTCCGGGGCCTAGTCAGAAAATTTTAATTTTTTACAGAAAAGGGGCAATAACTCTCATATAAAAAATATTTGGATTATCCCCCTTTTGTGAACCCATCACAAAGATTGATATAAACTTTTGTCAAAAGTTTCAATCCAATCCTTTGAGTAGAAAAAAAGTTATTTGAAAACGTGACAAAAAAGTGTGACGACAGACAGACAGACAGACGGACAGACAGACGCCGGACAAAAAAAAAAGTAATCCCTAGGTGCCTACTATGCTACGCAGGTGACACAAAAAGTCTATAATCAAATTGGTAATATTTTAATGGAGTTGAAAACGTCTTTGGAAAAGGAGCTAATTCCTCTTCAAAGTTGTCTGCTGCAGATGTGATAACTCTGTTCAAGATACAACAAATCTGCAGCAGACCACTTTCAAAAAATCTAGCTATGCAAAACTATTGAAAATATAAATGAAAGTGTATAATTATTGAATAAGAGTTGAAACCATCGAGGCAAAAGTAGAAACTGCTCATCCCAAGCAATTTCTCCTTTTGCCACATTGTGATTTCAAAAGTGATCTGCTTCGTAGACATCAGAATGCCTCTGTATGTAGGATTTACAGTTTAAAATGCATCTAGATATGCATTCTTATAACCCCAACCATTATGTGTCTTAACCCTTTCCCTCATTAGATAACTATGCAGCAGACGACTTTGAAAACATAACTGAAATTTTGTGGAAACTTTAGATGAACGTGCGATAATTGAATAGAGTTGAAAACATGGTGACAAAAGGAGAAATTGCTTGTTTTGAGCAATTTCTTCTTTTGTCGCCATGTTTTCAAAAAGTTGTCAGCTGTAGGGGCGTCAGAAAGTGTCTATATACATAAGCGAAAGGATTAAGTTCTAATATGAAAACGTGTTAGTTGCAATCCGACTATGCGGTATTTACATTAAAGGCCTTTCCCAGATCTGCTACATTTAGAATTGATTAGCCTTGATCAAATAGAGTAAATATTTGCAACAAGTAGAAAATGCAAAGAATGTACTGGGAAATTTTTGAAATATTGTGGAACAAGATCAGTTTTCAAAGAAACGCATTTGTTGCCTGCCAGTAAGTTTGAAAGACATATAGATCAAGACGCCATCCATATGACTGTACCCCTGTCAAGGCTGGAGAAAGTACTCATTTTAACCCTTTCCCTCATACGACAATTCTGCAGCAGACGACTTTGAACATGATTTTGTCAAACAATAGAAAATCTCTATAATTGAACGGATAACCTATGACAAAAAGTGGAAAACATTGTGGCAAAAGGAGAAATTGCACGTTTTGTGCAATTTCTTCTTTTGTCACTATGTTTTCAAAAAGTTGTCTGCTGCAGAGGCGTCAGAAAGCGTCTATATCAGGGAAAGGGTTAAATTATATCATTTTGATCATCTGTGTTTTCAATATATCACGAAAAAGGGTTAAACTCAGGCTGCAGACCTCTGGAATAAAATCTTTCTTTTGAGACGCATGACTGTAAAACAAGAGGCCCAAGAGGGCCAGTATCGCTCCACTGCCATTAGGCAAAAATTGAATCTCCAAACAGCCTGGTGGCCATGTTTTTTTTAACAATCAACATGGCTTGAAGGAATCTGAGAGGGTCACCCTAGGAACATTTCTACAAAATTATTTGAAAATCAACCTGACACTTTCAGAGAAGAAGATTTTTTAAGTTTTCACTAAAGCCATATAAGGCAAAATAGCCCCGCCACCTTGCGGCCATAGTTTTCGACCAATCTACATGGCTCGAAGGAATTTGATAGAGGGTCACCCTAGGAACATTTCTACAAAGTTATTTGAAAATCGGCCAAACACTTTCGGAGGAGAAGATTTTTAAAGTTTTCACTATAGCCGTATATTGTAAAATAGCCCTGCCCTCTGGCGGTCATGATTTTCGACCAATGAACATGGCTTAAATTCACCTGAAAGGGGGTAACCCAAGGAACATTTCTACAAAATTATTTGAAAATTGGGCTGACACTTTCGGAGGAGAAGATTTTTTAAGTTAACAATTTATTTCTTTTGGTTGCCATGGAAACCAGAATTTTTGCATGGATCCAAAAGAAATTTGAAGAAATTTTAGAGAGGACATTGAGAGGATGTTTCCTATGAAGTTTCATCCCATTTGGCCAAGTGGTAAGGGAGGAAAAGTTTTTTGAAGCAAAAAGTTTACGGATGCACGGACGCAAGACGAACAATTCGCCATGACATAATGTTAAGCTTGACTTGCTTTCAGCCAGTGGAGCTAACAAGAAAGTTGCGGGGCGAACGCCAACACCTGTCTATCGAAAAAGGGGCATTATGTATACTGAATAATTATTACAGCCAGAATTATGTGACTTGGTATAATTATGTTCCTTAGAAACATGTGTACCATGCATGTTTCAATTGAAAAACTTGGAACGGTTTTCGGTTATATGACGACAATGGTATTACAATTAATAGCCAGACATTTTTTAATCGAAAAACAGACAACTAACAAGAGGGCCAAGATGGCCCTAAATCGATCACCTAATTGATAGTAAATTAGTAGCAAATATTTAACTGCAAATATCTGGGAAAATTTTATCAGGGAGTGTAAATGAAACTGCAAAGGAGTGGACACTTCTCAAGAAACAGCTTATCAGTAAAGGCCATTTATATCTTGAAATCTAACAAGAACTTTAATTTGCACCTTTCCTGATGCCGCCTTGCTGCCCTGTTTTTCAACGAAATCAATATGGCTTCAACAGTTTATTTACAGGGTCACTTAAGACATTTCTACCAAATTATCTTGCAATCGCACAAGTAGATTATGGAGGAAAAGGATTTTAAAATTTGGGTATTTTTCTCACTTTCTGATGCCGCAGCAACCAAAGTTATCAATGGAATTTAAATCAAAATCAGACAAACACTTTCATAAAAATGGAATTTTCAAATTTTGTCATTTTGCCCCTTTTCTGATGCCGCCTGACTGCCATGTTTTTTGACCAATCAGTATGGCTTGAACAATTTTTATAGAGGGTCACCCAAGGAACATTTCTAACAAATTATATTTGAATCTGACAGGCAGATTCGGAGGAGAAGATTTTTAAAGTTTGGACATTTTGTCCCCTTTCTGATGCCGCAGCAACCAAAGTTCTCATCGGAATTTTAATCTTTGAACAATTTTGAAAGAGGACCATCAAAGGAACATTCCTGTGATGTTTTGTGGAAATTGGTCTATTGGAATGGTAGGAGTTGGTTGTCATTTGTAGCTAAAAGTTCAATTTACCCCTTTTGAGATGACGCCTGGTTGCTATGATTGTGTAACCAATCAAAACGGCTTAATCAAATTAAATAGAGGATCATTACAGTAAGATTCATATTATATTTTCTTAAAATCAGACAAGCACTTTCATAAAAATGGAATTTTCAAATTCTGTCATTTTGCCCCTTTTTTGATGCCGCCTGACTGCCATGTTTTTCGCCCAATCAGTATGGCTTGAACAATTTTTATAGAGGGTCACCCAAGGAACATTTCTACCAAATTATATTTGAATCTGACAGGCAGATTCGGAGGAGAAGATTTTTAAAGTTTGGACATTTTGTCCCCTTTTCTGATGCCGCAGCAACCAAAGTTCTTATTGGAATTTTAATCTTTGAACAATTTTGAAAGAGGACCACCAAAGGAACATACCTGTGATGTTTTGTGGAAATTGTTCTATTGGAATGGTAGGAGTTGGTTGTCATTTGTAGCTAAAAGTTCAATTTACCCCTTTTGTGATGACGCCTGGTTGCTATGATTGTGTAACCAATCAAAACAGCTTAAACAAATTAAATAGAGGATCATTACAGTTAGATTCGTATTATATTTTCTTAAAATCAGACAAGCACTTTCATAAAAATGGAATTTTCAAATTTTGTCATTTTGCCCCTTTTTTGATGCCGCCTGACTGCCATGTTTTTCGCCCAATCAGTATGGCTTGAACAATTTTTATAGAGGGTCACCCAAGGAACATTTCTACCAAATTATATTTGAATCTAACAGGCAGATTTGGAGGAGAAGATTTTTAAAGTTTGGACATTTTGTCCCCTTTCTGATGCCGCAGCAACCAAAGTTCTCAATGGAATTTAAATCTTTGAACAACTTTGAAAGAGGCCAACCAGAGGAACAGTCCTGTGATGTTTCACGGAAATTGTCCTTGGAGTTTGGGAGGAGATGATGTTTAAAGCTAAAAGTTAACGCCGGACAGACGGACGGACGACGGACAAAAAGTGATCAGAATAGCTCACCTTGAGCCTTTGGCTCTAGGTGATCTAAAAATAGACAACTCTTCCTGGTTGAACCATTTCAGATGAAACGAATTTGAACGACGAATGGTAGCTTGGATTTTATTATATACTTTTTAACCCTTTCCCTCTTATAGACGCTTTCTGACGCCTCTGCAGCAGAGTCAGCTTTTTGAAAACATAATAGCGACAAAAGAAGAAATTGCTCAAAACGAGCAATTTCTCCTTTTGCCACAATGTTTCCCACTTTTAGTCATAGGTTATCCATTCAATTATAGAGATTTTCCATTTTTTGACAAATTTTGCAGAATTGTCATATGAGGGAAAGGGTTAAACACTGAAAGTTTATTATTTTCAGAATCGTAAACCCTTTCCCTCTGTATAGGTATTTGATGGATCTGCAGCAGACAACATTTGATAACATTGCAGCAAAAGGAGTAATTGCTCAAGAACTCTATTCTAGAATTCACCTTCAAATTTAATATAGAAAACTTTTTTATATTTTTCCTCAGATGATTGTTTAGTCCTATGATACAGATTTGTATTAACCCTTTCCCTCATATAGACGCTTTCTGACACCTCTGCAGCAGACGGCTTTTTCAAAACATAGTGACAAAAGAAGAAATTGCTCAAAACGAGCAATTTCTTCTTTTGCCACAATGTTTTCCACTTTTGGTCATAGGTTATCCATTCAATTGTAGAGATTTTCTATTTTATGACAAAATATCGATGTTCAAAGTCGTCAGCTGCAGAACTGTTGTATGAGGGAAAGGGTTAAGAGGGAATGGTTTATGGCAAAATATTACAAATAACTTGAATACTGACAGTTTGAATGCTCCGGTTAAATATAGTAGTAATACTATTAATACTCAGAATAATACACTCCGTTATCCTATGTTGTGGGTACTTATTTTTCTTTGTTGATGACACAAGTATAGTAAGCATAAACATAATTTTCACTTTAAAACTTCAAAAGACACGAAGCATGAAAGTGTGTTTTACTTACGGAAGTTGAAGTTGAAGCATGTGTTCTTATCGCAAAACGCAATAAAACCTTGAGCAAGCTACCAATGTAACAATTGATGGCTCAATAATACCCCAATTATTTCAGCTAGTATGTCTTTTTAATGTAACAGTTAACCTTTTCCCTCATACGACAATTTTGCAGCAGACGACTTTAAACATATTTTGTCAAAAAATAGAAAATCTGTATAATTTAATGGATAACCTATGACAAAAATTGGAAAACATTGTGTCAAAAGGAGAAATTGCACGTTTTGTGCAATTTCTTCTTTTGTCACTATGTTTTCAACAAGAGGGCCATGATGGCCCTTGAATCGCTCACCTGATTTTTTTTTTTTTTTTCACTTTAGCTATATAAGCCTCGCCCCCTGGCAGCCATAGTTTCCGACTAATCAACTTGGCTCGAAGGAATCTGATAGAGGGTCACCCTAGGAACATTTCTACAAAATTATTTGAAAATTGGCCAGATACTTTTAGGAGAAGATTTTTTAAGTTTTCACTATAGCCATATAATGCAAAATAGCCCTGCCTACTGGCGGCCATGTTTTTTGACCAATCAACATGGCTTGAAGGAATCTGAAAGTGGGTCATCCAAGGAACATTTCTACAAAATTATTTGAAAATCGGGCCGACACTTTTGGAGGAGAAGATTTTTTTAAGTTTGCACTATAGCCATATAAGGCAAAATAGCCCCGCCCCCCCCTGGCGGCCATGTTTTTCGACCAATTAACATGGCTTGAAGGAATCTGATAGAGGGTCACCCAAGGAACATTTCTACAAAATCATTTGAAAATCAGCCTGACACTTTCGGAGGAGAAGATTTTTTAAGTTTTCACTATAGCCATATAAGGCAAAATAGCCCCGCCCCCTTGGTGGCCGTGTTTTTTGACCAATCAACCTGGCTTGAAGGAATCTGGTAGAGAGTCATCCAAGGAACATTTCTACAAAATTATTTGAAAATCTGCCAACCAGTTTGGGAGAAGAAGAATTTTGAAGTTTTTTTCGTTTCGTTGCCATGGAAACCAGAATTCTGCATGGATCCCTAAAATTTGAAGGAATTCTGGTGAGGTCATTAAGAGGATGCTTTCTGTGAAGTTTCATCCCAATTGACCCACTGGTTATTGAGGAGAAGATGTTGAAGATTTTTTAAGTTTTCACTTTGGCCATATAAGGCAAAATTGCCCCCGCCCCCTGGCGGCCATGTTTTTCGACCAATCAACATTGCTTGAAGGAATCTGATAGAGGGTCACCCAAGGAACATTTCTACAAAATTATTTGAAAATCGGCCTGACACTTATGGAGGAGAAGATTTTTTAAGTTTTCATTATAGCCATAAAAGGCAAAATAGCCCCGCCCCCTGGCGGCCATGTTTTTTGACCAATCAACATGGCTTGAAGGAATCTGATAGAGGATCACCCAAGGAACATTTCTACAAAATTATTTGAAAATCGGCCTGACACTTTTGGAGGAGAAGATTTTTTAAGTTTGCACTATAGCCATATAAGGCAAAATAGCCCCGCCCCCCCTGACGGCCATGTTTTTTCGACCAATCAACATATCTTGAAGGAATCTGATAGAGGGTCACCCAAGGAACATTTCTACAAAATTATTTGAAAATCGGCCTTACACTTTCGGAGGAGAAGATTTTTAAAGTTTTCACTATAGCCATATAAGGCAAAATAGCCCCCCCCCCCCCCCTGGCGGCCATGTTTTTCGACCAATCAACACGGCTTGAAGGAATCTGATAGAGGGTCATCCAAGGAACATTTCTACAAAATTATTTGAAAATCTGCCAACCAATTCAGGAGAAGAAGAATTTTGAAGTTTTTTCGGTTTCGCTGCCATGGAAACCAGAATTTTGCATGGATCCCAAAAATTTGAAGGAATTCTGGTGAGGTCATTAAGAGGATGCTTTCTGTGAAGTTTCATCCAAATTGACCCACTGGTTACTGAGGAGAAGAAGTTGACGCACGACGCACGACGGACGACGCACGACGGACGCCGGACAAAAGGCGATCACAATAACTCACCTTGAGCAAAGCTCAGGTGAGCTAAAAAGCTGTCTGGGTGCTGCAGAGGCATCAGAAAGCGTCTATATGAGGGAAAGGGTTAACCTTTTCTCGTATATATAACAAATTGCAGCAGATGACTTACGAAACATCTTGGCAAAGATGTTTAAAACCTCTATAAACGAAAGTAACAGTTTTTAATAGATTGAAATCATTGTGGTGGCATAATGAGAAATTGCTCATGAGCCAACTCTCCTTTTGCTACAGTGCTTTCAAATGCCGCCTGCTGGAGACATGTCAGACTTCAGAAATATGAATTGACTGCATGGTTACTCAAAAATGATATTTATAAAAAGTATTGTTTTGAAAATATCTGAGGAAAATAATTTAACATCCAGAATATTAATAAGTTTGAACTTGTTCCTTTTATGATTATTGTGAAACAAGCTTTGTGGTTATATTAATCTCAATCAATATCTTTTCCATTGAGACATCCAGAAAGGCAGAAACCACTCTTAAAGAATTATAAATGTGATACTTGTAGACATAATTACATTGACAGAAAAGAAAAGATATCAGCTTGAATGTTCTGCCCTTGTCCTTTTGCAACAATAATTTCAATCTTTGAATATTCAGTAATCCAGGTTCATAATTTCAATTAAATCTCTCTGTCTTTCTGTCCTTCATTCTCTCATCTCTAGTCTTTCTGTCCTTCATTCTCTCATCTGTCTTTCTGTCCTTCATTCTCTCATCTGTCTTTCTGTCCTTCATTCTCTCATCTGTCTTTCTGTCCTTCATTCTCTCATCTCTGTCTCTCTGTCCTTCATTCTCTCATCTGTCTTTCTGTCCTTCATTCTCTCATCTGTATTTCTGTCCTTCATTCTCTCATCTGTTTTTATGTCCTTCATTCTCTCATATCTGTCTTTGTCCTTCATTCTCTCATCTGTCTTTCTGTCCTTCATTCTCTCATATTTGTATTTCTGTCCTTCATTCTCTCATTTATCTTTCTGTCCTTCATTCTCTCATCTCTGTATTTATGTGCTTCATTCTCTTATCTCTGTCTTTCTGTCACTAATTCTCTCTCTGTCTTTATGTCCTTCATTCTCTCTTCTCTGTCTTTCTGTCCCTAATTCTATCACTGTCCTTCTGTCCTTCATTCTCTCATCTGTCTTTCTGTCCCCAATTCTCTCTCTGTCCTTCTGTCCTTCATTCTCTCATCTGTCTTTCTTGTCCTTCTGTCCTTCATTCTCTCATCTGTCTTTCTTGTCCTTCTGTCCTTCATTCTCTCATCTGTCTTTATGTCTCTTATTCTCTCTGTCCTTCTGTCCTTCATTCTCTCATCTCTGTATTTCTGTCCTTCATTCTCTCATCTTTGTCCTTCATGCTCTCTGTCTTTCTGTCCTTCATTATCTCATCTATGTCTATCTCTGTATTTCTGTCCTCCATTCTCTCATCTGTCTTTATGTCCTTCATTCTCTCTGTCATTCTGTCCTTAATTCTCTCATCCGTCTCTCTGTCCTTCATTATCTCATCTCCGTCTTTCTGTCCTTCATTCTCTCATCTCTGCCTTTCTGTCCTTCATACTCCCATATGTCTTTATGTCCTTCATTTTCTCATCTGTGTCTTTCTTTTCTTCATTCTTTCATCTCTGTCTTTCTTTCCTTCATTCTGTCATCTCTGTTCTTCCATCTCTCTCTGTCTTTCTGTCCTTCATTCTGTCATCTCTGTCTTCATGTCCTTTATTCTCTCATCTCTGTCTTTATGTCCTTCATTCTCTCATATGTTTTTCTGTCCTTCATTCTCTCATCTCTGTCTTTATGTCCTTTATTCTCTCATCTCTGTCTTTATGTCCTTCATTTTCTCATCTGTCTTTCTGTCCTTCATTCTGTCATCTCTGTCTTTCTGTCCTTCATTCTCTCATCTCTGTATTTATGTCCTTCATTCTCTCATCTCTGTCTTTCTGTCCTTCATTCTCTCATATATGTCTTTCTGTCCTTCTTTCTCTCATCTCTGTCTTTCACTCTTTCATCTCTGTCCTTCATACTGTCATCTCTGTCTTTATGTCCTTCATTCTCTCATATGTTTTTCTGTCCTTCATTCTCTCATCTCTGTCTTTATGTCCTTCATTCTCTCATCTCTGTCTTTATGTCCTTCATTCTCTCATCTGTCTTTCTGTCCTTCATTCTCTCATCTCTGTATTTCTGTCCTTCATTCTCTCATCTCTGTATTTATGTCCTTCATTCTCTCATCTCTGTCTTTCTGTCCTTCATTCTCTCATCTATGTCTTTCTGTCCTTCTTTCTCTCATCTCTGTCTTTCTGTCCTTCATTCTCTGTTTTTCTGTCCTTTATTCTCTCTCTCTCTCTCTCTCTCTCTCTCTCTCTCTCTCTCTCTCTCTCTCTCTCTCTCTCTCTCTCTCTCTCTCTCTCTCTCTCTCTCTCTCTCTCTCTCTCTCTCTCTCTCTCTCCTTCATTCTCTCTCTCTGTCTTTCTGCCCTCATTCCCTCTCTGTTTTCTGTCCTTCATTCTCTCATCTGTCTTTCTGCCCTCATTGCCTCTCTGTTTTCTGTCCTTCATTCTCTCATCTGTCTTTCTGTCCTTCGGTCCTTTATTCTCTCATCTGTGTCTTTCTGTCCTTTATTCTCTCATCTGTGTCTTTCTGTCCTTTATTCTCTCATCTCTCTCTTTCTGTCCTTCATTCTCTCATCTGTCTTTCAGTCCTTTATTCTCTCATCTGTGTCTTTCTGTCCTTTATTCTCTCAGCTGTGTCTTTCTGTCCTTTATTCTCTCATCTCTCTCTTTCTGTCCTTCATTCTCTCATCTGTGTCTTTATGTCCTTCATTCTCTCTCTGTCTTTCTCTATCTCACACTCTGTCTCTGATCATGGTAGTAATGATTCCTTCCTTGGCCCTCAGGGTTGCAGGGTTGGCATTAAGGACTCACTAGCTGTGTCAGGTTAAATGGATCAGTAGTACTGGTAACTTACCAAGGAAATTCTGTGATATATCTGAGAAAAATGTTGAAAATGGCGAAAAACACTAAACAATCAATAAATCTCCTCTGTCTCTTTGAGTTTCTCTATCTCTCTCCCTGTCTAATTAATTTCTCTCTGGCTCGATCCGTTTATCTCTGTCTGTCTGAGTTTTTCTATCTCTCTCTCCCTGCATAATCAATCTCTGTCTCAGGTTTATCTCTGTCTGTCTGAGTTTCTCTATCTCTCTCTCCCTGTCTAATTACAATGTCTGTATGGCTTTAACCGTTTATCTCTGTCTGTTTGAGTTTCTCTATCTCTCTCTCCCTGTCTAATTAATTTCTGTCTTGCTCTATTCGTTATCTCTGTCTGTCTGAGTTTCTCTTTCTCTCTCTCCCTGTCAAATTAATTTCTGTCTGGCACTATCCGTTTATCACTGTCTGCCTGAGTTTCTCTATCTCTCTCCCCCTGTCTAATTAATTTCTGTCTTGCTCTATCTGTTTAAATCTGTCTGTCTGAGTTTCTCTATCTCTCTCTCTCTCTCTCCCTGTCTAATCAATTTCTGTCTGGCTTGATCCATTTATCTCAGTGTCTCTCTGCTCTATGTGTACATCTGTTCATCTCTGTGTATCTAAGACTTTCTGTCTTTTTCTCTCTCTGCCTCACCCTTTCTTTATAACGTATCAAGGTATTATATCTGACAATAAATCTGAAGGACTGAATCAAGTTACCCATTTGAGAAAGCAGTAGAAAATAGAAGTTATTATTATAGAAGCTTTTGTGTGAAATCTTCAAACAATCTGATGTACTCAACTTACTTCTGTCGCTTATTCATGTATAAAGGCCTTTGACAAACTTGACATAGAAATCTTAAATATAAACTGATTTAATTATCTCATTTTGGGAAAAAAATTAATTTCAACAATGTTTTAAAAAAACATCTGCTAACAAGGTTTCTAAATCCATTCAGAACCAGGAAAATATATCATAAACAGAAAATTTAATTTTAAACAATCAGACATATCTATTAGATCTATTTACCCTTTCCCTCATACGACAGTTTCGGCAGCAGACGACTTTGTCAAAAAATAGAAAATCTCTATAATTGAATGGATAACCTTTGACTGATACTGAGGCAGCATTCGACACCACAGCGACCAGCTTTTTATAAATGCAAGAAAAGGAGAAAATGCTCAGTGCAATCAAGTGCCTCTGCAGCAGACGGCTTTTTAAAAACATAGTGACAAAAGAAGAAATTGCACAAAACGTGCAATTTCTCCTTTTGCCACAATGTTTTCCACTTTTTGTCACAGGTTATCCATTCAATTATGGAGATTTTCTATGTTTTGACAAAATATGTTCAAAGTCGTCTGCTGCAGAATTGTAGAATGAGGGAAAGGGTTAAAACCTTTTGTCAACAAATCTCCAGCAGTAGACGCCTTTGAAAATACATAGGCAAAATAATGGAAAATCTCTTTAACCCTTTCCCTCATACGACACTTCTGCAGCAAACGACTTTAAACTAATTTTGTCAAAAAGTGGAAAATCTCTATAATTGAATGGATATAATAGCCTATGATAAAAAGTGAAAACATTGTGGCAAAAGGAGAAATTGCACATTTTGTGCAATTTCTTCTTTTGTCACTATGTTTTCAAAAAGCCATCTGCTGCAGAGGCGTCAGAAAGCGTCTATATGAGGGAAAGGGTTAAGCAGACAACAGTCAAACTTTCATATCAGGCAATCATGTTCTAAAGAATATGAGGGGTTATATAGGGTAGAAAAGTGCACTGTATTAAATTTAACTCTATTGTTATAGATCCTTTTCAATAGTTTGAAATAAACACTTTTTAAAAATCCTCTTCATAAAGATTTTATAATGCTGTAAAAACATTAAAACCCTAAAAAACAATAAAAGCAAAGTAAGCGTTTCTTCATCATAAGTCATGCAGTGGTTGCTTTTTCCACTATGATTTCATTCTCATACACAGAGATGTTAATTAAGACTTTCTTATATGAAATTGGATTCCATATTATCACCAATTTCTAATTGACCCTTTAGAAGAAGGGTTGTTATAATTGCCATTATTAAAAGACTCCCCATAGAACCCATTAACCTGTTCCCTCATCGCTTTACGCATCTGACAGCAGACAACTTTTGAAAAACATTATGACAAAAGGAGAAATTGCTAGTATTGAAGAGCAATTTCACCTTGCGCCATAATGTTTTCAACTCCAGTCAATTATTTTTTCATTTACAGTGATTTTTCATATTTTTGTCAAAATAATATTATTTCAAAGTAGTCTGCTCAGATTTGTTGTATATAATATGGGACAGGGTTTAAGAAGTTTTTCTATCAATGGAGTTAAGCTTTTATATGAACAAACGTGTAGATGGGTCTCTTTTTTCATAGATTTATGACAAGATATGTAAACACACTGGTCATATTTTGTAAGAACAATTTTAAGCCGTTTGTATTTAGAGCATTTAAGATTTACAGTATACAGTCATTTTACAATGTTAATACAATATTTTGTTTACATTAAGTCATATTGTTTTCATAAAAGTATGCCAAATTAGGTATATATTTCTTTTAACCTTTTAATGTGAAATATCAATGACATTTAATACATATGCAGCCTGAGGATTTTGTTATATTGGGATTTCACACAGTTTTCAACATTATTTCAGTTAACCCTTTCCCTCATATAGACGCTTTCTGTAGCCTCTGCAGCAGACGGCATTTTAAAAACATAGTGACAAAAGAAGAAATTGCACAAAACGTGCAATTTCTCCTTTTGCCACAATGTTTTCCACTTTTTGTCATAGGTTATCCATTCAATTATGGAGATTTTCTATTTTTTAACAAAATACGTTCAAAGTCGTCTGCTGCAGAATTGCCGTATGAGGGAAAGGGTTAAATCACAGTGATTGTTCACTTATATATATATATATATTCATGATCCCTTGGTTTGTTTGTTTGGAGTTTAACGCCGCTTTCAACAGCTTTGGTCATATCACGGCGGTCAGTGCACCTACCCATGTTTTCCTGGCTTTCCCACACCAGTACTTACACAACATTCTTTCGAAGCCACTGACTACTTTCTCACATAGATCAGAGGTGAGAGGCAATGGAAAACATCGCCCGAAAGAATGTCGCCGCAACCGGGTATCGAACTGATCCCTTGGTAAACATTAACCAGAACTAGGCTAGAACATGTGCCTTGCCCAACATCATACCGCCGCACTTTGATTAGAGATAAAACCTGGGAGACCCGGTTCCAAATCCCAGATCCTTACCACACGGCATCTGCAGATTAGAGGATATTAAAAACATCTCCTGAGAGACGAGGAGAAATTGCTACAAAGGTTCAATTTCTCATTTTCTAACAGTGTATCACATTTATATAAATTTCAAACTTTTTTACCAAATTGTTTTCAAAGCAGAATATCTATTTTGAACTCGCACACCCATATTGACGCATCTGCGGCAGATAACTTTTGAAATTGTAGCAAAAAAGTGAATTTGCTCATGATGAGCAATTTCTCCTTTGCCAAAATGTTTTCAAATCTATTCCTCAACTTTTCTTTCATTTACAGAGATTTTTAATTTTATTACCGAGCTGTTTTTTCGTAGTCATCTGCTGCAGACTTGTTGTTTGTAGATAAATTTTGGGTAAAGGAGAAATTGCTTGTTGTCAATGCTTAAGGTTACATTACACCAACAAATATTTTTTTGTTTCCATGTAAATCAACCAGTTTCAGTCCTTAATTGTCAAACTTTCTAAAGGCATCCGCTGTGGTCGAGTGGTTAGCGTCGGGGATTTCGAAACCGGGTGTTCCGGGTTCGATCCCCAGTCGCGACACTATGGTCATGTCGGAGTGCCCTTGGGCAAGGCACATTTGCTAGCCTAGTACTGGTTTGTTTACCCAGGGATCATGAATAATTTAATTTAATTGCGCGCTAAATGACCTTAGCTGTCGATGCGCCATAAAACAATATACATTCATTCAAACTTTCTTAGCGTTTCTCATGTAGAACACCATATACCATTGAAAAGAGTTACTTCTAATCTTTAAAACAATCCAAAGAAAATGAGGGGTCATGCAAGAAAGAACTCACCAGGCGAAATAGGTTACCGTCATTTTGGACCAAATCGAGCCCGGACAAAACCGGTGTTTAGCATTCTCTAATTTCACTTTCAAACAAGGTCAAAATACTAAAAGCGATCAATCAATCATTTCCAGTACATCCTATACAGATTTACAATGATTTTAAACTCAATATCATATATATATTCAATGCATTCTGCTGATGGTATACGCTCATTTCTATGCAAACAAAGGTTTTTTAGGGACTACTGTGGTGTAGATCAGCCTGGCCCGCGGATGTATTTAGCATAATTTGACCTAAACAAATATATCTTCTTTTTATTATGTTTATATATCCTGATGAAGGCCTAATAACTAGTACGGTGCTTGTAGTGCCGCAGGGCCTTTTTACCTTATATAAGTGACACCTTTAAAAGGTGTCTTCCCAATTGAAAATACCCTCTTTTTTTCCCAATTCTGTCAGCGAATTTCCCAAAATAAAGAAATAATTTCCCAATTTTCTGACATAATTATTCCAGCTATATTAAATGGGATAATTTAAATTCCTCTTTCGAGGCAAATTTCCAAACATGTCTGCAAAATATTTTCAAAGTCCGCTATAATCTCTAGTCTGAAGTGAATAAATACTGTTAATGATATGTCCATGATTTTGTTTGTTGTTTAAATGTCGCTCCACCTTTTCCCAATTTGGGCGAAAATCGCGCTTAAATTTCCCAAACTGAAAGGCTAAGGCTTCTTCCCAATTTCTGGAAAAAAGGCCCCGAGTGACTCCTTCTCTTCCTTTTACTTATTATCAAATATATCTTCTGCTGCAAAAGGCCTTGAATTTGTTTACTGTTTAAATTCTTCATGAATTTTCGACAAATTATAACCAATTGGCTACAGATCATGTATCAGAACATAATTATGTTTATTGCAAAGAAAATCAGACTTAAACGATATTTGCAGAAACAACCCCATTCTTTAGCCATCTGACATTATAACCCCTGTCCTAATTGCCGACACAAATTGACGCATATATACAGCTGACAAACATTGTAACAAAAGAGCAATTTCTCCTATTGCAACAACATTTTCAACTCTATTTAATTTTTCAGTGTTAAACTTAGATGTTTCAAAGTCGTTTGCTGTTGAATGGTTGTATGTGGAAATGTTAACATCTAATCGTAACAGTCTGTTTATCATTGTAGAGGCTGTCGCCACATAAAAACCAACATTCTGAGGTTTTTGAAACTTACAATAACTCACAACAGAATAAATATTCTATTACTGTCTTCTTTTCTGTGGCCATAACTTTTCTTCAGAAATCCTCAAACGCGTAAAAATGATGAACTGAGAAAACGCTAATCATACGGTACAGAGGCACAAGCTGATCTGGATCTTCAAAGGTTGCAAATTCCCAAAGGTAATCTTTCCTGAGATGGGGTTCATATCATTATTATGCAAGGATAATTACATAATTGCTATTACTGACGCTTTCCTACAAAGAACAAATCTGCAGCAGTCACGCCTTTGAAACATATCAAAGCAAAAATGTTAAAATTCTCTATAAATGAAAGTATTATTGAATAGTATTGGAAACCTCATAGCAAAAGTTGTCATTTGCAGTGCCAGTACAAGTTGGAAACATTAGTAATAAGTACATGAATTATATCCCAGGGATCCTTTAACCCTTTCCCTCATATAGACGCTTTCTGACGCCTCTGCAGCAGACGGCTTTTTAAAAACATAGTGACAAAAGAAGAAATTGCACAAAACGTGCAATTTCTCCTTTTGCCACAATGTTTTCCGCTTTTTGTCATAGGTTATCCATTCAATTATGGAGATTTTCTATGTTTTGACAAAATATGTTCAAAGTCGTCTGCTGCAGAATTGTCGAATGAGGGAAAGGGTTAAAGCAGACGGCTTTTTGAAAACATAGTGACAAAAGAAGAAATTGCACAAAACGTGCAATTTCTCCTTTTGCCACAATGTTTTCCACTTTTTGTCATAGGTTATCCATTCAATTATGGAGATTTTCTATGTTTTGACAAAATACGTTCAAAGTCGTCTGCTGCAGAATTGTCGAATGAGGGAAAGGGTTAAAGCAGACGGCGTTTTGAAAACATAGTGACAAAAGAAGAAATTGCACAGAACGTGCAATTTCTCCTTTTGTCACAATGTTTTCCACTTTTAGTCATACAGGTTATCCATCTGACAAAATATGTTCAAAGTCGTCTGCTGCAGAATTGTCGAATGAGGGAAAGGGTTAAAACCCTTTGTCAACAAATCTCCAGCAACAGACGACTTTGAAAATATATAGGCAAAATAATGGAAAATCTCTTTAACCCTTTCCCTCATACGACAATTCTGCAGCAGATGACTTTGAACTTATTTTATCACTAAATCTATACATGTAAGCTTGTTATAGACTTCTATAAACATATGTGAATATATGCAATGTTAACCTTCATGTATCACTAAATCTATACATGTAAGCTTGTTATAGACTTCTATAAACATGTGTGAAGATCTACAATGTTTAACTTTAAGTATCACTAAATCTATACAATTGTAAGCTTGTTATCGACTTCTATCAACATGTAAAGATTCCGGTAAGCAGAGTAGATGCACAGGCTGATCTAAACCTCCACAGTTTAGAAATGGCAACTTGTAGCTTTTCCCACAGACGGGCTCTTAAAAGCTGACCCTTTCCCTCATACGACAATTCTGCAGCAGACGTCTTTTAACATATTTTGTCAAAAAAACCAGAAAATCTCTATAATTGAATGGAAAACCCATGACTAAAAGTGGAAAACATTATGTTGCAAAAAGAGAAATTGCTTGTTTTGAGCAATTTCTTCTTTTGTCACTATAATGTTTTCAAAAAGTCGTCTGAAAGTGTATATATGAGGGAAAGGAATTTCCGAAATAAGATTAATTTTGTTCATATGCTTTCAAAACTCTTAAAACTGTCACATTAGGAAGAACAGGTTTACCCATTCCCACATGCAGATGCATTTTGACGCATCTGCAGCAGATGACTTTTGCAAAAAAATGTGGCAAAAGCAGAAATTGCACATTAATTATACTTTCAATTATAGAGATTATGAGATATTTTGTTACAGTTAAGCCCAGACGTTTATAAAATCCTCTGTTTCAGATGTATGTATGAGGAAAAGCGTTTACCCTTTCCCTCATACGACAATTCTGCAGCAGACGACTTTGAACATTTTTTGTCAAATAATGGAAAATCTCTATAATTGAATGGATAACCTATGACTAAAAGTGGAAAACATTGTGGCAAAAGGAGAAATTGCACGTTTTGTGCAATTTCTTCTTTTGTTACTATGTTTTTTTAAAAAAGCCGTCTGCTGCCAAGGCTACAGAAAGCGTCTATATGAGGGAAAAGGGTTAAAATATAACTTGGCACCGTCCTACTTGTGTGACAAACACGTCCTTATCAGATTTTCCAGGCAGGGTCAATACATTGATTTACAATTAGACCTATTATTGGATTCTACCCAGATGAGCATGAGACAATTCAGATGCAAAACGAGTGTAACAACATATTTGTAAAAAGTTGCAGTTACAATCTCTTGGCATGAAACCCACTATTTTCCTCCAGGCATTAAGTTCTGCTGACTCACGAGGCCAAGGTGAGCTAAGGAGAGGCAACGAGTTGCGGGTTTCCTCATCAGATTCTCAGTGTTGGTGGTTTTAATTAAAAGAATCATCCGGGAACGACTCGGACAAATTGTTTGATATTAAATTTTGCTTGCTGCATACACAAAACATGTAACACACATCTTTGGAAACATCTTGGCAAAAATATGGAACTCTTCTATAAAAGAAAGAACAATTATTGAATTGAGCTGAAAAACATTGAGGACATTAAATGAAGATATTGCTATGTCGTTTGTGTAGCCTAGCTATAATATATAGCCTGGCATAATGATTTTAAAAGTTGTCTGCTGCAGAGGCATGAAAAACTTGTTTGTTATTCAGAAAGCTTTAACCCTTTCCCTCATATGACAATTCTGCAGCAGACGACTTTGAACATATTTTATCAAAATATAGAAAATCTCTATAATTAAATGGATAACCTATGACTAAAAGTGGAAAACATTGTGGCAAAAGGAGAAATTGCTCGTTTTGAGCAATTTCTTCTTTTGTCACTATGTTTTTAAAAAGCCGTCTGCTGCAGAGGCGTCCGAAAGCGTCTGTATGAGGGAAAGGGTTAAAGGTTGTATATGATCAGGTAGAGGAGTGACTTCCCTCTTCAGCTGCCATCTAGGTACGTCCATTAAAGAACAGAATGCAGGAAGTCCCAGGCTGATCTTAAGTTTGCTGCTCTCACAATATTTCGAAACATGATTTCTGTTAAATAGAATAGATGGCTCTTTTGTGACCAAATGTTGAAATGGTGTTAAGCCACTTTCTATAGCAATTCAGTTACGGTATATCATGGCAATTTCCTGATGATGATAATACTGGTTGGCCATTGGGGCACGAGTATGATGCATTATCCCCACAATCCTGAACCCAAAGGAGTTTAGTTTAAACTTATTTATTTTACATCGATTGCGAAACAAGCCTTGGGCTTAGATTAATCACGCTCGATGTCTGCTTCCTGGAGACTTCACCAGTACTCGCGCCGTTTGTGTGGAAAAATCCCAAAGTCGGGACCCGCTCATCACGGGACTCGAACCAGGGACCTTTGATACGAGAGACAAAGGAGGGAAACCATTTCATTAGATTTTTAAGTTTGACTCAACCAGAAATCAAACTCGGGTTTCTGATCTTGAGGTAAATTATCTAACAAATTCTAGCAGATGACTTTAATTGATTGATTGAATGGTTTACGTTTTATGGTGTTTTCAACAATTCTTCACCTATCTCACTGCATTTCCTGGGTAAGTTGCCATATACCACTGGTCCATTTATCCTGACACCAGCCCGTTGTAATTCTAACCCCCCCAACCCTGAGCGCCAAGGCGGGCAGCCATCGATTTCTACCATTTTAAGCTCTTTGGTATGACTCGCAACCTCCCCTCCTGCACCCAACGAGGACGCTTTACCAATGCACTTCTGAGATGGCAAAAATAGAAAAGTTCTCTATAAATTAACCCTTTCCCTCATACAACAATTCTGCAGCAGACGACTTTGGACGTATTTTGTCAAAACATAGAAAATCTCCATAATTGAATGGGTGACCTATGACAAAAAGTGGAAAACATTGTGGCAAAAGGGGAAATTGCACGTTCAAAAAGCCGTCTGCTGCAGAGGTGTCAGAAAGCGTCTATATGAGGGAATAAGGGTTAATTAAAGTATAATTTGATAGGGTTGAAAACCTAGAGGCAAAAGGAGAAATTGCTGATAATAAGAATTTCAATTTTTGCTACAATTTTTTTAAAAGTCACCCGCTGCATCACAGTGTGTTTGCAAATGGGAAATTTGTTACTGAGAGCAAATTCCATCTTAGCATAATGAACTATTTCACTGTTTACCTTATATGATATTTGGTATTCATCAACTAAGCTTTGAAAATAGCTTAGGGGAAAAAAAATCTGAAATTTGCAATTTTCATTTGGATACAGTGTTTGTCATTTACACAGAATGATCATTTCAAAAGTTGTTTGTTGCAAAGATGTTTTTAAAGTGGTTTGCATCAGTGAAAGGGTTAACCCTTTCCAACTTACAGCAATTTTGCAGATGGTTTTGACAACATCTATACAAAACCACACCAAAATCTCTGAAAATGAAAGTATTATTATTGAAAAGAGTAGAAAATATTGTGGCAAATGGAGAAATTACTCACAATGAGCAATTTCTCCTTTTGTCAAAATTGTTTCAAGATGCATCTGCAGGTGGGAAAGGGTTAACCCTTTCTCTCATACGACAATTCTGCAGCAGACGACTTTGAACATATTTTGTCAAAAAATAGAAAATCTCTATAATTGAATGGATAACCTATGATTAAAAGTGAAAAACATTGTGGCAAACGGAGAAATTGCTTGTTTTGAGCAATTTCTTCTTTTGTCACTATGTTTTCAAAAAGATATCTGCTGCAGAGGCATCCGAAAGTGTCTATATGAGGGAAAGGATTAAGGTTGACAAAAAAAGGGAATGTTCACACGAAAATACATCCAGCATACGGATAATGACCCTCCGTCAACAATACACGAAATGTCATTCAAAGTTTAACCCTCACGCTTCTTGAATACGGACTCCTTTTTTTTTCAATCATACAAAGAATAGATTTCAATATGTGCGCAATTTGATCTAGCCCTGCACTGATCGTCAATATGTCACGGAATATTTAAAGCATTTTTTGACAAACATTATGCAAAATGCATTTACCCTTTTTCAGCTTGTGGATGCATTTTGATGCTTCTGCAGCAGACATTTTTTGAAAACAAAGTGATAAAAAGTAGAAATTGTTCCTATTGAGCAGTTCCAAATTTTTCACATTGTTTCAACACTAATAAATCATTAAAGTTTTAATTTATTTATAGATGTTTTTTCACATTTTTGCCAAGATGTTTTCCACTTAGACTGCTGCAGATTTGTTGTAAATGGGAAAGGGATAAATAAATACTGGAATATGTTTGGACATCAGTGCTTCCAATCTCGTTTAAATCAGAGCTAAACTTCACTGCAGTTACAAGCAATGGCTTGTATCAATATTATGTACAGCGAAGTATTTGTGTCCGATTTCAATTTGATTATTATTCTTCCGGATCCAATTGAAGATCTTTTCACCCTTAAGTAAATACAAGAAATCTGAAACAACTAAGCAAAAATATAGAAAATATAGATTTTCTTATGAGGAATTAATGAATACTTTATAGAATAGAAAACATGGTGACTAAACGAGAAATAGTTCATGTTTTCACTGTTTTCAGTTTTCAAAAGTTGTCTGTTTCAAAAGCCATAAATGCATCTGCTAACTTAGTGGGAAAAAGTTAAAATGTCAACATGTTCATGAACAATACTGCGAATAATTAGTGAACGGATATAAATTAGTCATAGTGAAGAGTGTTGGATTGTGTTCTGATCTTGTTCTACATTGGTTAAGCAATTTCACAAAGGTTGGTTCAAATGGTTTACATAATACAGCACTAATTTTCACAAATATGGTGATTATACAGCACAATAACATACATGTAGATAATTAAACAACAGGTTAATCTGAACAAAAATAATGAAAAGTTTCAATTTCAAATCTCATGTTTTTTAAAATTATGAAAAATTATTATAAAAAAAAAATATCTTGAGAAAATATGTCTCCATCTTTGTTGTGTTAAAAAGATGTCCAATTAATTTAGTCAATGTAAAGGGTAAACTAGATACACTTAACAATGAGTAGTATTTTTTACCCGTATTTGGCCTATGGCTACTTGGTGTGCTCGAAATTGATGTTTTAACACAATTCGATATCCTTCCTACAAAACGAGATAAATATAGATTGAAACAATTAAACTTCGAAACAAACAAACCTTCAATTGTGTATCTCTCGCTAATCCAGCTTTAGCAGCTCGATACGACATTTTAATCCGTGTTTGACAAATTTCCAAATCAGCGCCCCGTGTAGTGTAGCCTAAAATGTTATTTACTACTACGTTCTACTGTGGAACAAGACTATACACTTCGGTAGTGAACACCTAGAAATATCCGATTTTTACGTGATTTTATTTTTAGACTTTTCCAAATTCAAAGCGGTACAGTACATTGATGGAAAAGAGGAAGAATCAAACTTATTTTTTTTTATCATAGTAAGCATGAATGAATAGGAACTTGTTCATTACAAATATCTTTAGTCTATTTATTGTGAGGGTTTTCTTCCGAAAATTAGTTTACCCTTTACCTCATGCAAACGTAATTAACGCAAATTTTCCAATTGCCACAATGTTTTCAACTCTTTTCATTAATAGAGTTTTCGCATAGTTTGAAGTTGAGATTTTTTTTTTAAAAAGTCGTTTGCTGCAGATTTGGCGTATGCGGGAAAGGGTTATCCAATCATTGCCCTTCAGATGGATTCTGGATTCAGCAGACTAACTTCTCATATAATTTGGGGTGTGCTGGGGATGGCGGTGCTCGAAATGCGAAATGAATAATTTCTTTCTCCAACATATTTCTCCCCCAGCTTTGTTCACATCATGTTTTAACCCATTACTTCCCATGACTTTTCATAGGTCGTCTGCTTGACAATCATCAGACGAACAATTTCACCAATCTAGAAAACTGAAAGATTTATATTGATAAAGAGTTGAAAATATTACAATAAAAGGTGAAATTGCTCGTTTTGAGCAATTTCACCTTTTATTGTAATGTTTTCAAAAGTCGTCTGCAACAACAGGCGTCAAATGTCGTCTGTGTGAAGTAATGGGTTAAAAAGCCGACGACAAACTAGTGTAAAGGATCAACACACTATCCCGTTACGGTGCCGTGCCTTTGACATGACATTTTAAGGTCACACGTAAACCACGTGATATCCGATCAATATGTTGATTGGATAGTAATTTGCCAAGCGGTAAAAACAGGCTGGAGTTTGCGTTTTTGGTGTCAGAACAAGGATATGAGATTTAAATACGGGTATTAAATGTCAATCTCAATACAAATCGGACAACTATATAGTTACTGTTATCTATCGAAATAGAAGTTTAAGTATAACATGATATGTCATGATTTGAAATAATTTTTAAGAAAACAACAATTTACTTTATTTTCCCCTTTACCACAATATGTTCAGATGTCGTCTGCTCTATACTCGTGAAAAGCATCTTAAAGCAACTGAACTCCAGATACCCAACTGTCGAAAAAAAAAATCAAATTTTAAGAAAATAAGTGTTATTTTTGTATTTGGGGCATTAAAATATGATAACTGACATATTACATACCCCTATAATCGGTGAGATTTTCTTGTTTTCGATACTTTTTCCATCGCAAATTCTACCCTGTCAGTAACGGGGTAAGTATTTTTAAATAGGAAACCCCTTCATCGGGACAATTGAAAGTTCACTTTATTGATAAAAAACGATACATTTTCTACGCTGGTTTTACTTGGATAACATAAAGAATAACATTTAGGGCGAATTCGATTTTTTTTTTTTTTTTTCTTCGTGCCATCTGGATTTCAGTCGCTTTAACATAATTACGGATGCAGGCAGCCTATGTATCATTATGTGGTCAAAATAATACCCGGTCGACGATGGTAAACAGTTCATCTTGAACAATAGCTCCTTTGCACAATAATTTATACTATTGTTCTACGTTTGCTGACGTTGTAGCCACGTTTCCAAACGTAGCTAAACGTGGCGGCCAAAACGTGACACTATGACTGGGGCCTAAATGAATGCATGACAATTTTTTTTAGTCGGGCCATAGATCTACATGATCAGAGACACTTACATATACACGTCTATTTTTCTCTTTCTCTTCCGATATGATATTCATTGTACATGTAAATAAAGTGTTGAGAGCCTACGATGCAAGACACCTTGTGTCGACGTTTGTTGGTGCTGAACATGCTACGAAACAACCGATTTTCACAATTCTCAAATTGTTACTCGGAAAGACAACTCGAAACATCCATCATTACCTCGGATAGCCACGAGTTGTGTCCCTTGTCCTGGTGTTCGATTGCATATCTTATTAACGACTTACGCCGCTTTCAAGAGTAATCTTGTCATATGACGGCGCCTCCTGTGAACTACTGGTAGTATCATCCTGCCACCGATGCATCGGTCGTATTGCTGCTACCAGCAACATTGAGCGTCATGAAGGGGGACCCACTTATACCATGTTTTAAGTCTCCGGTATGACCCGACCTAGAATAGAGCACTGCCGATCTATCTGCAAACACTCATTCATTGTTTTTGATAGTTTTTAAATAAACAGTTGAATGTGCTCCGATGGTATGGCAAAGTGTCAGTTTTATTAATGAGCTCAAAATTTGAGCTACGATGTGTAAGGGTGAAAAAGTTAACTCTACGTCAAAGTTAAAATGAGAGACTAAACCCTACTATGAAGTATAGCGAATTATGGGTGTACCGGTCTAGGTTGGAAATGTTCTTGTCTTGTTGTTTGGTACATTGTTTCGTGATAATGCATTTTCCCGCATCTGGAATGGGATGCTCTTGTGGACAGTATAAAGAGAGTTTAGTTTGCTCGTACCGAGCGATCTGAACTCTACATGCACTGGTTTTAAGCTCTGTCAGTGAGTGTAAATGTGCTTCACCCTTTTGATTAGGGGATTCCAAAAAAGGTACTTATGGGGCATGGAGTTAAATAGAGATACACCTGTATTCTTAAGCAGCGTGAACAATACCGGGTTGACACGGTGCGCATGTTAATGTTGTTCTTTATAAGGAACAGATTAGATCTGATAAATATCCCGTCATATATCACTGTATTACTGTTGTGTTAAGAAAACCAATTTTGTTTCCTTTATTTTGCTTTTCATGCTTATTGTTTTTTTGGTTTGTTTTTTTGGTTTGTTTTTTCTTGATTGTTTTCACTCTTACTTGACTTATGTACATGTCTGGTACTTTAGTCGCTGCACTGCTGGATACGTCGGTGGAGACTTCGAGATTAGTGAAGGTCAAGATGAGACGGCTCACGATGATAAGTCTCATCAGGATTGGCATTTATTTCCATTATGATCAAGGAAATAGACAGGTCAATCTTGCGGTTTCAGGGGTGCAAGGGTTAATCCGCACAATTGTTGTATTGTTTTTTAAGCTTTCCTGATTTTTGTTGTTTTCGATATTTGTCTTTCATGCATACCTTATCTTTCGTACATATCTTGAATTTATAGCACTTTGATCAATTTTGATTGTTTTTGTTTGTTTTATTACATTGTCTATAGTTTGTCATGCTTACCTGATTTTAAGTACACACTGCTGGATGCTGAAATTGAGGCTTTTGAAATAAGTGAAGATCCAGATGAGACGGCTCTTAACGAGATATCACATCTGGACCTTCATTGCTTTCCACTCAGATTAGTGACAAGAAAGGACATCTGGTCCACTTTGTGATGGTCTTTGGAAAAGTCCATTTCGAGGTTTAAGCGGTGTCACGCTTACCTGATTGTGTACATGTTGTTCAAACTGTTACCCACTACTGTCAAATTTTGTAATTTTCACTTAAACAAAGTGTATGAGTTCTTGTTACTACTTTTTAAGTTAGTAATAGTATGTCATACAATTAAAAACCTGCTTTTTCATCATATTTCCCATTGGATCAGTTCATACGTTTAATTCAGTATGAACATGTATGTATTATCCTCTAAAATCATCATTTCATCGTTCTTATTTTTCATGTTACTTGCAAGTGTTACACTGTTTACTGGCATGGTCGTTGTTTGTGCTGTTGGTCATGGGCGAGGCGTATACTCATTCTGTACGGGAACAAAACGATTGGCACTTCATTGGGCTTTTCACATGAGACAATATCCCAATGGGTAACGATATAAATTCATGGCGTGTGTCAATCGGTTTGTTCCACAATTGCACAAGCGGAGTATTCGGGAGACTGACCTTAAACTGTTACCTTTTAAATGAATTGTCATTGTTTTTTGAATGTATATTTAGCATCACGTGGTTCTATCTCAGATATATTGCTGCATATTTACAACAAAGTATTATTAATAGCCACTGTGCTTTGGTCATTCTGTTATTATTATTGGTGTCGGGTGATGTTGAGACAAACCCCGGTCCGGACCCTCAGGATACTTCTAACATACTAGGTGACATTTCAATTATTCATTTAAACATACGGAGTATTATCCATAAACTTGATTTTGTTGCTCAAACTTTTTCAGACTTTGATATTTTGTGTTTTACTGAAACTCATCTTAACAATACAATATCTTCTGACGATTTAGCTATAGATAAGATAACTTTGATGGTTGTATATATAGAGAAGATTGTACCTCCCATTCGGGAGGTATTTTAACTTACATTTCTAATGCAATTTTATCTAAAAGACGCAAGGATCTAGAAAGTACTTCAGTTCATGCTATATGGGTGGAGATATGTTACAAATCTTCTTCCTTTTTACTGTGTAATGTGTATCGTTCTCCCAAGACACCAGTTTGTTTTTGGGACAATCTTAACATTTCTATTGAACGTGCTTTCGAATCAAATTCAAACATTATTATTGTCGGTGATTTAAACCAAGACTTATTAAACAAAAATTACCGTCATTTACATAACATTATCATCATCAACAACATGAAAAATGTGATTGACAAACCGACACGAGTGACAGATACCTCAGCAACCTTACTTGACCCTATTCTCGTATCTGACAATATTCTTATTCTAAACTCTGACGTAATAGAAATCGACAGCAGAATTAGTGATCATAAGGCTACGCTTCTAATAATGAGATTTCACGAATTTCAACAAACATGTTCAAAACGAAAATGTTGGAATTACAATAAAGGTGACTATGTAAAGTTAAACCGACTGATAATTGAACAAAACTGGGATTTCATTGATAACAGTGACATTAATAGCTCATGCTTACGACTTACTGAGACACTTCTTTCACTCATGACTCTATGTATTCCGTCCAAACTTGTTACAATCAGACCTAACGACAAACCCTGGTATGACTCTCAAGTAAGAACATTCTCGAGACAAAGAGACAGACAAAAGAAAATAGCGACCAAAAGTACTAAGCAAACTGATTGGGTAAAATACAAACAGTTAAGAAATAAGGTTAACAACTTGAAAAAGCATGCAAAAGAACGTTTTTTCAGCAACTTGGAGCAAAATATTGCCAACTCTCGCTCAGACAATCCCAATCAATATTGGAAAATGTTACGAAATCTAATTAAAACTAACAGTAAATCTGAAACAATTCCAATACTGAAAACAACTTGTACCGACGGCTCCGAAAATATAAGCTTCTCTGACAAGGAGAAAGCAGACTGTTTAAACGATTTTTTCTGTTCTATCTCTAACGTAGATGATATAGGGACAACACTACCAGCACCGAATAAACGGACAACTACATCAATTGACAATATTACTATCACACAGGACGATGTTGAAGACAAGATTTCTTCTTTGGGTGTTAATAAAGCTGTAGGCCCAGACTTAATAAGCCATAAAATCTTAAAACTAACTAAGACATCAATTTCGAAACCTTTATGTATTTTATTTAATAAGTCTATTCGTGAGGAGTCGTTTCCATGCAACTGGAAACATGCAATTGTTATGCCCCTTTACAAGAAAGGCGACTCGTCTTGTGTTAGTAATTACAGACCCATTTCTCTGCTGAGCTGTATTGGTAAACTTATGAAACGTTGTGTGTATAAGTATATATATAATCACCTTATTTCTGATGGTCTTATATATTCAAGACAATCAGGATTTTTGACTGGTCACTCAACTGTATACCAACTCATAGATATATATCACCAAATTGTTAATTCTCTTGATTCGAAACTAAACACGTGTATGGTCTTCTGTGATATATCTAAAGCATTTGACCGTGTCTGGCACAAAGGTCTTCTATACAAACTTCAACAACACGGCATAAATGGTAAAATCCTAAATTGGTTCCATAACTATCTTTCTGGTAGGAGCCAAACAGTATTTGTCGGCTCATCATCTTCCCATACAAAGTCAATAAATGCAGGTGTACCACAAGGGTCTGTTCTGGGTCCATTACTCTTTTTAATCTACGTAAATGATATAGCCGACAATTTTCTAAGTCTTGCTAGTTTGTTTGCAGATGACACCTCCTTAGCAAGCTCTGCTACAAATATTTCAGATCTGGAAGGCATTATGAATCATGATTTAGTTATGTTATCTACCTGGTCAAAACAATGGTTAGTCACATTTAATCCCTTGAAAACGGAAGCAATATTATTTACAACCCAAAATGTTCATTATCCTTCACTGTATTTTGAAAATATTCCTGTATCATTTGTTCAAATCCACAAACACTTGGGCGTTACAATCAGTAATAATGGTAAATGGCATGCTCATATTGAAAACATAATCAAATCTGCTTCTAAAGTTCTCGGCATGATGAGAAAGGTTAAATTCCAAATACGTAGGGATTCTCTTAATCAAATTTATACTTCATTTATTCGTCCAATCTTAGAATACGCTTCGGTAGTGTGGGACAATTGTACCTGTTCCGAAAAAGAAAATTTAGAGAAAGTTCAAAACGAAGCGGCAAGAATAGTTACAGGCACAACTAGATCAATATCGCTATCAAAATTATACAAAGAGATTGGCTGGTTGTCTCTTTCAGACAGACGAAAATACCAAAAATTAATATTGGCATTCAAAATCAATCATGGTATGACCCCAAACTATTTATTTGATATATTTCCCGATACGGTTAGTAACAGAACGTCTTACAATCTTAGAAACTCGCAAGATCTGGATATCCTATCTAGACGAACTGAACTCTTTGCAAACTCCTTCGTTCCATCAACAGTCACATTATGGAATCAATTACCAGTTGTTTTAAGGGAAGCACCGTCATTGTCAATGTATAAACGAAATATCTTAAGCACTTATTTTCAACGAATTGTAGTACCTATATACTTTAAGTACGGTAAACGAACATCATCTGCAATGCAAACACGACTAAGAAATAATTGTAGTAATTTAAAAAATGACCTTTACATTAACCATATTGAAAATTGCCCTACTTGCATCTGCACACACGGAGTAGAAGATGCAGAACATTACTTTTTTAAATGCAATCGATTTGTACAACAACGAACTAAACTGTTTCAAAAAACAAGAATGTTCCATCCACTTAATGTTAAAAAGGTCTTATATGGTTCAGAACAATATTCAGATGACGAAAACATAAACCTATTCGAAAGTGTTCAAATTTTCATTCATGAATCAAGAAGATTCGAAGTTTCTAATAAATAACTTTGAAAAAGAGATATGTTTCTCTCCCCTATCTCTGTCATATTTATCACTTCAGGGCCGATCGCGCGACAATCAATGACCAATCAGTGAACAATCAGAAAATACTTGCTTGTATACATATATGCATGTGTGAATGTATGTGTGTGAGAGAGTGTGTGTGTGTGTGTGTGTGTGTGTGTTTCATCAATCATATTTGTTACCATTCATAATTACCTGTCATAATGTTAACTTCAATATTTCAAAGCCATCTTTAATAATGTAAAATATAGTTGAAAGGGAATGGCCGTATCTAATGTTGTGAGAACTTGTGGCCAGACCCTTTTGCCTATACTAGTATATGATATATATGTACAATGTATAATGTTGAATAATTTTATATGGCAATAAAATATGTTTAAACTAACCCTACTAAACACAAACACACACATATCGCATGGGCAAGACAGCGATTTATTATTACCAATGGTGTATATATACAATTATACTGTTTTCTGATCAGAACTTCAACATAATGACTACAATATGACTAACCCAGGGAAAAACCAGAGATGAACACATTTTAGGAAACTACTCTGGAAACCTGTGCAGTCAAACCGCATACATATTAACCATTCCATATAATTCATCCAAGCTACAAATGAAATACATAAATATCTATTAAACCAACATATTAATCTTGAGTGATACTGAATTCGGATAGCGAGAACTGCCCGAAGTCTTGCGTAGGACTGACCGAAACCGGTCAAACTACGCTTATATACCCAGCCATCGCACGGCGATCACCTGCACACATCTTCGATATTATTAGACAAACGTTCTCCTCTATACTGCGTACCGCGGAGAACTATGAGTAATTTTCAAATGTTCTAACAATGGAAGTGGGTCAGTCAGGAAGGGTTAGACATATGAACATGATCAGTGTAAGAAAATGCAACGGCTAAATATATGACACTGTGTCCAGTATGGACATCAACATCTCTGACACTACCATGATAACACGTTTGTAATTCAAACGTCAAGTCAGTACTGCTTTATGCCTGTGGAACATGGTACATAATCCAAGCTTCAGGTCGCTGTCTACCATTTATTACCAAGCGAAATTTTTGGAAAAAATCGCTAAAAACAATACACTGACAAAATGATTAGTCGAGAATTGTGGTCAAGACCTTGTCAAGAACTGTTTGGAAAACGAAACAGAGACGGAAATATCTTGGTTTTAACATGACGAAACCTGAACTATGAATCACCAGACAGGCTTATAAATGGAACAATCAATGAAAACGGAAATGAAAAAGATCCCAATATATATAGTTGGCAAATTTCAAAAGAACAAGAGGGAATACAAAAGGAGAGTTGCATATATGTATGGCCCTAAAGTTTCACAGAGTTATGACCCCTTTGTATTTATACATAGTATTATATTAAATACAAATATATATTATGGATGGCTTTCCAGTTATGACCCAATTGGTTATTATACTTTGTTATACCATTAGACATACCTTCAATACTAGTATACAAGTAACATGACCCATGTCCTGTGACAAAGCGACCAGTGGTGCTATACATCACATTTACTGATAGCTTTAGTATTGTATTTTAGCATGGTTTCCCTGTTAATGACCGTCCGTAGGTTCTAATTATTCTTATACAGTGTAGATTTCATGAATACGGTTTCTTTTGCAACAACATTGATTTTTACCAAATTATCATGTTTAACATTTGACGGTATACGATCTTAAAGTCATCGATGGACTTGCATCACCCCTTGCTTTTCTCACATTTCCTCTTTGAAATTCCAGTGGCTCTGAATGTCGGATTTTGCCTTGCTTTAGTCACATTTCCTCTTTGAATGTCAATAGGCATAACGTAGTGTTTGGGCTTGTCCTAATCTATACACTAATCTTGTAACAGCTTGCTTCAGTCACATTTCCTCTTCAAATGTCAAAAGGCCTAACGTAGAGAGCGGACTTGTCTATACAATAATCTTGTTACAACCTTGCTTTTTCATATTTCCTAACGTAGAGAGCGGACTAGTCTATACAATAATCTTGTCACATCCTTGCTTTTGTCACATTTCCTCTTTGAATGTCAATAGGCATAACGTAGATTATGGACTTGTCTATATAATAATTATGTTACATCCTTGCTTTTTGTCATATTTCCTCCTTGAATGACAATAGACATAACGTATTGTATGTACTTGTCTATACAATAATCTTGTTACAACCTTGCTTTAGTCAAACTTCGTCTTTGAATGTCAAAAGGCCTAACGTAGTGTATGGACTTGTCTATACAATAATCTTGTTCGTCCTTGCTTTTTGTCATATTTCCTCTTTGAATGACAATAGACATAACGTAGTGTATGAACTTGTCTATACAATAATCTTGTTCGTCCTTGCTTTTTGTCATATTTCCTCCTTGAATGACAATAGACATAACGTAGCGTATGGACTTGTCTATACACTAATCTTGTTACAACCTTGCTTTTTGTCATATTACCTCTTTAAATAACAATAGACATAACGTAGTGTATGGACTTGTCTATACAATAATCTTGTTTGTCCTTGCTTTTTGTCATGTTTCCTCCTTGAATGGCAATAGACATAACGAAGCGTATGGACTTGTCTATGCAATAATTTTGTTACAACCTTGCTTTTGTCATATTTCCTCTTTGAATGTCAATAGACATACAGAAGAGTGTGGACTTGTCTATACAATAATCTTGTTACATACTTCTGTTTGTTATAATATCTTTTGAATGTCAATATACATAACGTAGTGTATGGACTTGTCTATACAATTAGCTTGTTCCACCTTGCTTTTGTCATATTTCTTCTATGAATGACAATAGGCATAAAGTAGAGTGTGGACTTATCTATACAATAATCTTGTTACATACTTCTGTTTGTTATAATATCTCTTTGAATGTCAATAGACATAACGTAGTGTATGGACTTGTCTATACAATTATCTTGTTCCACCTTGCTTTTGTCATATTTCTTCTATGACAATAGGCATAAAGTAGATTGTGGACTTGTCTATACACTAATCTTGTTACAACATTGCTTTTGCCACGTTTCCTCTTTGAATGTCAATAGGCATAACGTAGTGTATGGACTTGTCTATACAATAATTATGTTACATCCTTGCTTTTGTCATGTTTCCTCTTTGAATGTATATACACATAATGTAGAGTATGGACTTGTCTATACAATAATCTTGTTACAACCTTGCTTTTGTCACAATTCTCCTTTGATTGCCGGACAATAGTTATAACATAGATTGTGGACTTGTCTATACAATAATTATGTTATATCCTTGCTTTTGTCATGTTTCCTCTTTGAATGTCTATAGACATACTGTAGAGTATGTACTTGTCTGTACAATCATTCTGTTACAACCTTGCTTTCGTCACATATTTTCTTTGCATAATAATAGGCATTACGTAGCGTATGAACTTGCCTATACAATGATTATGTTACATCCTTCCTTTTGTCATATATCCTGTTTGAATGTCTATAGATATAACGTAGTGTACGGACTTGTCTAAACAACAATCTTGTTACAACCTTGATTTTGTCACATTTCTTCTTTGGATGACAATAGGCATAACGTAGATTGTGGACTTGTCTATACAATAATCTTGTTACAGCCTTGCTTTTGTCATACTTCCTCTTTGAATGTCAATGGACATAACATAGTGTATGGACTTGTCTTTACAATAATCTTGTTACAGCCTTGTTTTGTCACCTTTCCTCTTTGAATGTCAATAGACATAACGTAGCGTATGGACTTATCTGTACAATAATCGTGTTACAACCTTGCTTTTGTCACCTTTCCTCTTTGAATGGCAATGGACATAACGTAGCGTATGGACTTATCTGTACAATAATCTTGTTACAGCCTTGTTTTTGTCACCTTTCCTCTTTGAATGGCAATGGACATAACGTAGCGTATGGACTTATCTGTACAATAATCTTGTTACAGCCTTGTTTTTGTCACCTTTCCTCTTTGAATGTCAATAGACATAACGTAGCGTATGGACTTATCTGTACAATAATCGTGTTACAACCTTGCTTTTGTCACCTTTCCTCTTTGAATGGCAATGGACATAACGTAGCGTATGGACTTATCTGTACAATAATCTTGTTACAGCCTTGTTTTTGTCACCTTTCCTCTTTGAATGTCAATAGACATAACGTAGCGTATGGACTTATCTGTACAATAATCGTGTTACAACCTTGCTTTTGTCACCTTTCCTCTTTGAATGGCAATGGACATAACGTAGCGTATGGACTTATCTGTACAATAATCTTGTTACAGCCTTGTTTTTGTCACCTTTCCTCTTTGAATGGCAATGGACATAACGTAGCGTATGGACTTATCTGTACAATAATCTTGTTACAGCCTTGTTTTTGTCACCTTTCCTCTTTGAATGTCAATAGACATAACGTAGCGTATGGACTTATCTGTACAATAATCTTGTTACAGCCTTGTTTTTGTCACCTTTCCTCTTTGAATGTCAATAGACATAACGTAGCGTATGGACTTATCTGTACAATACTCGTGTTACAACCTTGCTTTTGTCACCTTTCCTCTTTGAATGGCAATGGACATAACGTAGCGTATGGACTTATCTGTACAATAATCGTGTTACAACCTTGTTTTTGTCACCTTTCCTCTTTGAATGGCAATAGACATAACGTAGCGTATGGACTTATCTGTACAATAATCGTGTTACAACCTTGCTTTTGTCACCTTTCCTCTTTGAATGGCAATGGACATAACGTAGCGTATGGACTTATCTGTACAATAATCTTGTTACAGCCTTGTTTTTGTCACCTTTCCTCTTTGAATGTCAATAGACATACAGAAGAGTGTAGACTTGTCTATACACTAAGATTGTTACAGCCTTGCTTTTGTCACATTTCCTATTGTATTGATCATATGCTCTTACTGCCGTCGAGGCTTGCCTTATACAAATTAGATTAGATTAATTACTCAATTTCCCTATTTAATGGCCAAAGACTGTTAATTTCACATAGATTGTGGGTATTGCTGGTTCAATTCACTTGTTACAGCCTTGTTTTTGTCACATCTCCTCTTTGAATGACCATGGGCTCTTAATGTTGTGTTGAGTGTGGAATCGGGTTTATGTAAATGTTTTTTGCAACAGACTTGATTTTTTTCACATTTCAACTTTTAATGTCACATAGAGGAGTGTGGTCATGACTTACAAATTTCATCGTGCAACAACCTTTTTTTAGTCACATTTTCCTCTTTTAATGACCATAGGTCCATGGGGATTTGGTTATACAAAATACATGTAAATCGAAACATCTTTGAGGAAAACCAAAGGAACATTCCTGTCAAGTTTTTTTTGCAATGGACCCAGTGATTTAATTTAAGCCTCCCTTTCCCACTTGTAGAAGCATTTTGACATATCTGCAGCAGGTGTCTTTTGGAATTAAACGTAGAAAAAGGATAAATCACTCATAACCTTTTTTCAGTAAGTATTCTTTCAATTCAAGACTTACCAACATTTTTAACTAGGATGAGTTCAAAGTTGTCTGCTACATATTTGTTTAATGTGATAAAGGGTCAACGGATTTAATTTAAAGAAATTATTAACCAGACATAGGTTAATCACAATAGTTGATTGATTGTTTGATGTTTAACGCCACGTTCAACAATTTTTCAGTTATATCACGGCATTTCCAAGGTAAGTTACCAGTACTACTGGTCTATTTATGCTCACACCAGCCAGTCAGGCATAATTTAAACCATGCAACCCAGAGCACTAAGGAGGGAAGCCATTCCTTCCATTTTAAAGGTCTTTTGTAAGACCCGGCTGGGTATCAAACCCACAACCATGGCTGACGCCCTACCACTACACCACCAAGGTGGTTGGTTATCACAATAGCACACCTTGGTCTCCTTGTGCTCAGTTTAGCCAAAGAATTGTGTGTTTTACGACACTTTGAACTGTATTCCAGTAAATGCAACATCATTTCCTTATTAACCCTTTCCCTCATATGTCAATTCTGCAGCAGACGACTTTGAACAGATTTTGTCAAAAAATAGAAAATCTCTTTAATTAAATGGATAACCTATGACTAAAAGTGGAAATTATTGTTGCAATAGGGGAAATTGCTCGTTTTGAGCAATTTCTTCTTTTGTCACTATGTTTTGAAAAAGCCATCTGCTGCAGAGGCATCAGAAAGCATCCATATGAGGGAAAGGGTGAGAAATGTCTGCTTCAAAAGATATCACGTATAGTTGGACTATTGGTTGTTGAAATAACCACAAAACAATCACATATATATTTTTCTGAACATAATTTTATTCCTAGAATTTATTAAACCTAATTAGGGCATCGAATAAAAAGAACTTTGACATCACGTAAAACACGGAAGACTAGGGGCGGGGACAGGCGCATACAGCAGAAGATAAATAAAAATATGGTTACATGAAATCAGTATTTTTTTCCTAGACAAATTATCACAACTCCCTTCATGGGAGAAGTTTAAGAAGCAATTAGCTCAAATATACTTAATAAATTCATATAACCTAAGAAAGCATATAAAACTCACATCTAACATAAATACTGATATTAAAATTATGTACGACGGGTTTGATAAATAGTAAAAGAACGTAACAGAAACTATATTGTCATGTAAAACTAGCATCTGGTGATTTGGAATCTTTGTTGTATTTTGGACAAGTGAACAAATGTTGAGTTTCAAAGAATGACTGATTTCACCATCTGCTTGCATTCAGAATAACCCCAGATTAAACTTACTCAATAAAGCAAGAACTGCAGCTCCAGGAGTTTTATGCATATCCACCTTCCAAGTGATGCCAAAACAAAAATACAAAAAGACCCAAAATCATGTGACGCGGCTGATATGCAATTTAACCATTTATAACCAATATCAGTATCAGATTTTCCCTCACACATTTGTTCTAGATTTATAAATAAACCATCCTGAATAGTTTTGTTTAATTAATAAAATTTGAGAATGAGAAATTCATACAAGATATATTGCTTTCATGTTTTGTTTGATATCATATATGTTTTTCAACATATCAGTGTAAGGAATGAAAGCGAACAAGCATATACTTCATGAACTCAAATGTCAACCATATTCAGGTTCAATGACTATTCTTCTGATATATCTGACTTGTGAAATCATTGAGGAAAAAGGAGAAAGTGCTCAAAATGAACAATTTCTCTTTTCACATGATGTTTTCAACTCTTTATAAAAATTTATTTCTAAAACTGTAAAAACTATACTAACGACAGGACCAGGATGGCCCTGTAATGCTCACCTGAGTACCATGGCTTTGCGGAATGAGCTGTTTTGAAGCAAAACTTAAGGAATAATTGATGAAAATATAGGTATAGGGTATAGACCTATCATTAAATATTTCGAAAAAAATTCATCAAGATAGAATAAGATATGGTTTGTACCATAAATTTGACCTAATGACCTATTTGCCAACTTAGCTAGCTGTAACCAAGACAACAAAATCTGAATAAGTTTTCATGCAGTGGCCTCTAGGATCCACAAGCGAATTGTTGACAATGGACACTGGGGGATACAAAGGCTGACCTACCTTGAGCACTTCATGTTCAGGTAAGCTAGAAATTTAAACTATTGCTTAGCTCTTGATTCAAAGACAAAGAAAAAACAATGGGAATCTTAGTTTCTAATAGATCTTGGTATCTAACAGCCTTTTTTATGTACATGTTACTCATAACTTATCTGTTTAATAACTTTGATTCAAAGTGAGAAAAACACACCTCAACAAACCTTTAACAAAACATTTTAACAAGAAAGAAATAAAGGTTAAAAAAATCACTACCATACCGTCTCTTAGTCCCTCGTACTAATTCAAATATTCAACACTGATATGCATATTTGGCTGTCCAAACCACCAATGAAAGACATTCATGCCCACATGTAACGGTCATTCTATTTTGTCTATTGGTACTAACTGGTAATTGTCTATTTCCCTTCTATAAATGTTTCCTATTTGCATAATGATGCAATTCGACACATCTGCAGCAGATGACTCTTGCCGTAATATTTTCATCTCTATTCAATAATTATATTCTCACATCTAGAGTTTCCATATTTTTATTCAGATTTGTTCAAAGTCGTCTGCAGTAGAATTGTTGAACATCAGAAAAGCTTATTCAAATTGAACATTTTAGAAGATAAAAATATACTCATATTCAGAATAATGAAAGCAGTTGAGACAAAACAAATGACAAAGAGTTTTCATTTTAACAGCCTTGACCTTTTTTATATCACTGTTTATACAGATCAGCCTGCACATGCGAGCAGTATAATCTGATTCTATACTAACTGCTTCTGATTTACAGTACAAAAAACCCTGGAATGAGTATGAACTCGAGGGCAATTAAACCCTTTCAGACATACAATAAATCATCAGCAGACGGCTTTGTCGTCTGTCTGTGTCAGGGTAAAGGTTCAAACAAATAAACACACATTCATATTGCCTAATTTTTTTCATTATAAATTATTCTATCTACACTCTGAAATAGAATAGGACAGGTTTAAATTGAGTCTCACAGTTAGAAATACACACAATAACAGGTCTGTCAATCTATCATTGTCAGGCAAAGCAACTGACAATCCTTTGTAGCAGGCATACTAGATATCATCACTCGACCCAGTTAAGAAAGGTAAAGAAAGATGGCCGTTTGGCCCAGGTAGCTGGAAAACAGAACTTGGGAATATCAAAACTGGCTACTTAACAATTTCCCACAAACAGACACTTTCTGGTACCTCTGCAGCAGACCACTTTTGAAATAATTGTAGCAAAATATGAATTGCTCATAATTAGCAATTTCTTCATTTACACCAATGCTTTCACTAATTATATTCAATAATGATACATGTATTTTCATTTCTGAGATTTTCAATAAATTTTGCTACTTATTTTCAAATTCGTCTGTTGAAGATTTGATATATGTGGTAAAGGGTTAAAACAGGTTGGCTGTTAAGTACAGTTGAATGCTAAGCACGTGTTTGAATGCAAGTTATACCTGTCCATATTCTTCAATAACAATCAAATATATACAAATCAAGGAGAAAAGTAACAAAACAAAAGTGTATAAATATCAATAAGCAAACAGACCACTGTACAATACAAAGACCCTTCTGTGTCCATGGTGAACACTGATGTACATCTAAAACAGCTCAATAACCAATCAACTTGTAGAATTGTACCTCTGTGTCCATGGTGAAGACTGGTGTACATCTAGAACAGTTCAATAACCAATCAACTTGTAGAATTGTACCTCCGTGTCCATGGTGAATACTGGTGCACACCAAGAACAGTTCAATAATGAATCAACTTGTAGAATTGTACCTCTGTGTCAATGGTGAATACTGGTGTACATCAAGAACAGTTCAATAACCAATCACTTTGTAGAACTGTACCTCTGTGTCCATGGTGAACACTGGTGCACACCAAGAACAGTTCAATAACCAATCAACTTGTAGAATTGTACTTCCATGTCCATGGTGAACAATGGTGCACAACTAGAATAGTTCAATAACAAATCAACTCATATAATTGTACCAATGTGTCCATGGTGAACACTGGTGCACATCAAGAACAGTTCAATAACCAATCAACTTGTAGAATTGTACCTCCATGTCCATGGTGAACACTGGTGTACAACTAGAAAAGTTCACAAACCAAATAATTTGTAGAACTGTACCTCCGTGTCCATGGTGAACACTGGTGTACAATTAGTACAGTTCATAAACCAATCAACTGTGTCCATGGTGAACACTGGTGTACAATTAGTACCGTTCATAGACCAATATACTGGTAACATGCCATTGTACTTAAGAATTGTCAGAAAATTGATGATAGTAGATGTACATCATAACAAGTGCCAATAAAAATCAGTGTAGGTTCTATTTTTGGCACACTGGGACCTTTCTGAACAGATAGCATCAACCCTTTCCCTGATGCAGAATTTTTTTATATACGGTCAAAATAACCTGTTTCATTCAGCTTTTTCTAAACTGTATTATTTTTTTCAAAGATGTTATGTATTTTCCTCAGAGGTTTTCAAAGCAGGTGACACTGCAAACATCATATCAGGTAAAGGGTTAACTGCAAATCTCTAATATAAATTTTGCATAAATATTACTTCAATATAAAACAATTTCAAAATGAATTACCTAATATACTATCTATAGACTACTTCTTAGTAGAAGAGATTACTCTGACAACAAATGGTTTCTAGACAGAAGAGAAAAGATTGTCCCAAAATTGATGTTGTTGGGTTTTTCAGACAGATTTTTTGCGTTAGTTAAATGAATAAACATGTAAAGGGTTAAATTTATTTATTTTAAGTAGGTTGTGCTTACTGGTAATGCCTACCATCAATTCATGGATTGGAGTATGATGCAATTTTCAGCATTATTTCAGTTTTGCGACGATAGTCGGTCAAACAAACCATGTTTGTCCTAGTTGTCTGGTGTTAGTTATATATACAATATTCTTCCCAGGCATAAGGCTATCTCCCCACATGAGACACTGTATGTATGTCCTGGTGGTAAATGAATGAAGCCTATGATCAAAACGATTTTATTAATCAACTCAAGTTAATTGTTCAACTTGGCAATTTAGAGATCATTTCAATTGAATGATTATAGACTTTTAAGTCCTGTTTTATTGCAATAATGTAGCTTGTATTATAACAAAACCCTCTGTATTTACAATTCAGATAAAGGGCAATAACTCTGATTTATGATCTGAGAATGTTGATGTTATTATAACATAGTTAAATTCTTAACCCTTTCCCTCATACAACAATTCTGCAGCAGACGACTTTGAACGTATTTTGTCAAAACATAGAAAATCTCCATAATTGAATGGATAACCTATGACGAAAAGTGGAAAACATTGTGGCAAAAGGAGAAATTGCACGTCTTGTGCAATTTCTTCTTTTGTCACTATGTTTTCAAAAAGCTGTCTGCTGCAGAGGCGTCAGAAAGCGTCTATATGAGGGAAAGGGTTAAACAAATGTAGATCTGTATATGCCAGTACAAAAAAAAGAAGACATTTATTCAACACTTTAAATGAGTCACATCACAAATGGACAGCGTTCATGTGACTCTTCAACTTTTAGCCATAATCAGCAGGACAAAGTTAAAACACTTATATCAAAAAAGTATTACAAAGGTTAACCCTTTCCCATATACAACAATTCTGCAGCATACAACTTTAAAAATATCCAGGCAAAATAGGGAGTGCCTTTTTAAATAATTGTTTAACTACATGTATTTAAAATAGTTGAAAGTTTTGTGACAAAAGTATAAATTGCTCATATCTCCGTTTGCCAAAATGTTTTCAAAATTTGTCTGCATGCTTGTATGTGGAAAAGGGTTAACGGGTCTAAGGGAGAGACATATCAAGTCTGTATATTACAAACATTCAAGGTACAAACATCGTTTCTAAACAAATGGTATAGACTATACAAGAGATTCAACCAATACAAAACGCCATGCACATTTTTGGTTTTGAGGTGTTTTTATATTCGAAAGCAAAGATAAAGTAATACATTTGTAATTCCATTACCTTCTCAACAAATTACTGGTTACCTATTTCATTTCTTTATTAACCCTTTCCCTCATACGACAATTCTGCAGCAGACGACTTTGAACGTATTTTGTCAGAACATAGAAAATCTCTATAATTGAATGGATAACCTATGACAAAAGGTGGAAAACATGGTGTCAAAAGGAGAAATTGCACGTTTTGTGCAATTTCTTCTTTTGTCACTATGTTTTCAAAAAGCCGTCTGCTGCAGAGGCGTCAGAAAGCGTCTATATGAGGGAAAGGGTTAACCCTTTCCCACTTTGCCTCAATGTTTTCAATTCTATATAAATATATTTTCAATTGTAAAGATTTTCCATATTTTACCTAGATATTTTCAAATTTGTTGTATGTGGGAAAGGGTTAGAATGAATTAGCGAAAGATTCAACATTCCTACTTTATCTTCATATAACAATGATCTAGAAATCAATCTTTTGGAATTATCTTAATTAAATATATTCATAATTATAATAAGAAGTAAACACTTGCTTCAATTTAATTCAACCTTATTCGTTGATCATATACAACTAAATGGAACATGAAATTTGGCGTAAATATACCATACAACTAGGTGCTTTTTTAAACAAAACTTTTATTATCAATTAGCTCGAAATATTTAGGAAAAAGAATCCAAATGATACTTTTTAAGTCTAAAATTTGAAAAACTTGAATGACTTTATCTTTTGTTATAATTAACTCTTTTCCCAAAACAGATATTTTTTATGCCTATTTATCATTTTGGGAAAAGAGAAATTGCCCAAAAGAAACAGTTTCTCCTTTTCAATCTTTGTTCAAATGTGGCCAAAATTATACCACCAGTTGTTGCAAAATGGATTTTTCTGTTATTTTAAAAGAAGCTAACTCGTTTCATGTCATATCAGGTTAACAATTAATTACAAAATATCAAAATCTCTTGGCTGTTGTAGATCAATCTTGGGGGGACCTGTTACGTATTTAACTGCGACCACAGTCTGGGCAGAGAATATCTCCTTCGTTCATCAGAAATCCACGTCCCACCATGCATGAGTCACACTTGTAGCAGACGAAACAGTCACTATGCCAGTGACGATCTTCAAACGAAATGAATTTAGTTCCACCAAATCCTGTAACAAAACAAAATCTCATGTCATTATACAGTAAGTACCCAGAGCAATTTGAATTTTACACTCACTGTTCAAACAGTGACATTTGAAGCTCTAGACAAGGGGCGTTTCAAACAGTGACATTCAAAGCTCTAGACAAGGGGCATTTCAAACAGTGACATTCGAAACTCTAGACAAGGGGCATTTCAAACAGTGACATTCAAAGCTATAGACAAGGGGCATTTCAAACAGTGACATTCAAAGCTCTAGACAAGGGGCATTTCAACCAGTGACATTCAAAGCTCTAGACAAGGGGGTTTCAACCAGTGATATTCAAAGCTCTAGACACGGGGGGGGTTTCAACCAGTGACATTCAAAGCTCTAGACAAGGGGGGTTTCAACCAGTGACATTCAAAGCTCTAGACAAGGGGCATTTCAACCAGTGACATTCGAAGCTCTAGACAAGGGGCATTTCAACCAGTGAAATTCAAAGCTCTAGACAAGGGGCGTTTCAAACAGTGATATTCAAAGCTCTAGACAAGGGGCGTTTCAAACAGTGACATTTGAAGCTCTAGACAAGGGGCTTTTCAAACAGTGACACTCAAAGCTCTAGACAAGGGGCGTTTCAAACAGTGACATTCAAAGCACCAGACAAGGGGCATTTCAAACAGTGACATTCAAAGCTCTAAGGAGCATTTCAAACAGTGACATTCAAAGCTCTAGACAAGGGGCATTTCAAACAGTGACATTCAAAGCTCTAGACAAGGGTGTTTCAAACAGTGACATTCAAAGCCCTAGAAAAGGGGCGTTACAAACAGTGACATTCAAAGCCCTAGATAAGGGGCGTTACAAACAGTGACATTTGAAGCTCTAGACAAGGGGCTTTTCAAACAGTGACATTCAAAGCTCTAGACAAGGGGCATTTCAAACAGTGACATTCAAAGCTCTAGACAAGGGTGTTTCAAACAGTGACATTCAAAGCCCTAGAAAAGGGCCGTTTCAAACAGTGACATTCAAAGCTCTAGATAAGGGACGTTTCAAAGAGTGACATTCAAAGCACTAGACAAGGGTGTTTCAAACAGTGACATTCAAAGCCCTAGAAAAGGGGCGTTACAAACAGTGACATTCAAAGCACTAGACAAGGGTGTTTCAAACAGTGACATTCAAAGCTCTAGACAAGGGGCATTTCAAACAGTGACATTCAAAGCCCTAGAAAAGGGGCGTTACAAACAGTGACATTCAAAGCACTAGACAAGGGTGTTTCAAACAGTGACATTCAAAGCTCTAGACAAGGGGCATTTCAAACAGTGACATTCAAAGCCCTAGAAAAGGGACGTTTCAAACAGTGACATTCAAAGCACTAGACAAGGGTGTTTCAAACAGTGACATTCAAAGCTCTAGACAAGGGGCATTTCAAACAGTGACATTCAAAGCCCTAGAAAAGGGGCGTTACAAACAGTGACATTCAAAGCCCTAGATAAGGGACGTTTCAAAGAGTGACATTCAAAGCACTAGACAAGGGTGTTTCAAACAGTGACATTCAAAGCCCTAGAAAAGGGGCGTTACAAACAGTGACATTCAAAGCTCTAGACAAGGGGCGTTTCAAACAGTGATATTCAAAGCTCTAGACAAGGGGCGTTTCAAACAGTGACATTTGAAGCTCTAGACAAGGGGCTTTTCAAACAGTGACACTCAAAGCTCTAGACAAGGGGTGTTTCAAACAGTGACATTCAAAGCACCAGACAAGGGGCATTTCAAACAGTGACATTCAAAGCTCTAAGGAGCATTTCAAACAGTGACATTCAAAGCTCTAAGGAGCATTTCAAACAGTGACATTCAAAGCTCTAGATAAGGGACATTTCAAACAGTGACATTCGAAGATATAGATGAGGGGCGTTTCAAACAGTGACATTCAAAGCTCTAGACAAGGGGCATTTCAAACAGTGACATTCAAAGCCCTAGAAAAGGGGCGTTACAAACAGTGACATTCAAAGCCCTAGATAAGGGACGTTTCAAAGAGTGACATTCAAAGCACTAGACAAGGGTGTTTCAAACAGTGACATTCAAAGCCCTAGAAAAGGGGCGTTACAAACAGTGACATTCAAAGCCCTAGATAAGGGGCGTTACAAACAGTGACATTCAAAGCCCTAGATAAGGGGCGTTACAAACAGTGACATTCAAAGCCTTAGATAAGGGGCGAATCAGTGACATTCAAAGCCCTAGACAAGGGGCATTTTTGCATTTTCTTAAATCCTTTTGCGACCTTCTAAACTTATGTTGTGGGAACTTAAAGAATCGGCTCTGATAACACACATCATAGAGTTTGGTTGGATAATAAGAAAAATATTGGGGGGAAAAGAGCTGTATACCCCCTTCTTATCTTGACCTTTGATAACATTAACCCTTTCCCTCATACAGCAATTCTGCAGCAGACGACTTTGAACGAATTTTGTCAAAAAATAGAAAATCTCCATAATTAAATGGATAACCTATGACAAAAAGTGGAAAACATTGTGGCAAAAGGAGAAATTGCACGTTTTGTGCAATTTCTTCTTTTGTCACTATGTTTTCAAAACGCCGTCTGCTGCAGAGGCGTCAGAAAGCGTCTATATGAGGGAAAGGGTTAACCGTTTCCCACATATAACAAATCTGCAGCAGACAACTTTGAAATATGCAGGCAAAACATGAAAAAATATTTATAAATAAAAGTATAATTATCAAATAATATAGAAAACATTGTGGCAAAAGGATAAATTGCTCATCCTTTTGCAACAATGTTTTGAAAAGTCGTCTACTGCAGATGTGTCAAAATGTGTCTGCAAGTGGGAAATGATTTATAATTTATTATTAGAGATTTTTTATTTTTTTGTGTCAATGTTTTCAAAGTCAACAAGTGTAGATTTGTTGTACGCAGGCAAGGGTCTAGCCATTACAAGATATGTTCATTTTAATGTTGTTTGCATTGAAACATCTTATGATCTTTGTGAACAAGAAGGTTATGAAAGCCCTCAATCACTTGCCTGATTACATAGTTTATTCAACTTTCATCAGGAAGAAATGCCCTTCCCTTGTCAGTTATGATAAAACCACATAAATGAAAGAATCTTGTGGTGGGTCAACAAAGAAATATCCCTGTCAAACTTATTTCCAAACCAGCTCTTTCAGATAGTAAGACTGTTGCATAAACAAAATCTCCTTTTGTCCCAATATTTACAGAAGTTGTCTACAACAGGACTGGTGTCAAATGCCGACTGTTTTCTGCATAAGATGAATTTTAAAAATATTGACAATAATTATACTCTTATTTATAGAACTTTTCTTTGCCAGTCATGTCTTGAAGTCAAGTCACAATTACTCTGTTGGAAATGACGAGGAGAGCTAAGAATCCATGAGTCATGGATTTGAACCCTGCTTCAGCCATTCAATATTTTCAAAGAATGATTAAAGTCTGTTTGACTCGCGTCATTCGTCTTTCACCAATGGGCTAAATAGTCTATGTGGGAAGGTAGCCAGTATTCTTGGAAGAATGTCGGATGGAATACTGGTGCGAGCAAGTCAGGAACAAGAGCGCCACAAGCGAACGCCAACGATTGTCTGCTTTTTTTGTAAATGGGAAAAAAAGGGGCATTACTGAATAATTATTGAAGCCAGAGTTATGTGACTTGGTATAGTAATGCATATTGTTCCTAGCAACATGTGTCACAAGTTTCATATGAAAAAGATAACCCTTTCCCTCATACTGCAATTCTGCAGCAGACGATTTTGAACGTAATTTGTCAAAAATTAGAAAATCTCCATAATTGAATGGATAACCCATGACAAAAAGTGGAAAACATTGTGGCAAAAGGAGAAATTGCACGTTTTGTGTAATTTCTTCTTTTGTCACTATGTTTTTAAATAGCTGTCTGCTGCAGAGGCGTCAGAAAGCGTCTATATGAGGGAAAGTCTGACTCGCGTCATTCGTCTTCCACCGATGGGCTAAATAGTCTATGTGGGAAGGTAGCCAGTATTCTTGGAAGGAATGTCGGATGGAATACTGGTGCGAGCAAGTCAGGAACAAGAGCGCCACAAGCGAACGCCAACGATAGTCTGCTTTTTTTGTAAATGGAAAAAAAAGGGGCATTACTGAATAATCATTGAAAAGCCAGAGTTATGTGACTTGGTATAGTAACACATATTGTTCCTAGCAACATGTGTAACAAGTTTCATTTGAAAAAGTTAATCAGTTTTTGAGTTATAAAGTAAGGTTAAAAAAAGTTTTGTGACGAAGAGGACGCCAAGGGTATCACAATACCGCAACTTTTTTTCTTCGAAAAACAGACGAGCGAAAAACATGTAAAGGTGATATAACTGAGAAACCATTGAAAACTGTGTTCATTTCCAAACAATCAATCAATTGTCGTCGTCCGCAGATTTATTGTATTAGGTAAAGGGTTAAAAAGACGTTACCTGTGATAGCTTTGGTACAGCGGCAGCACTTCTTAGCGAACAGATCTCCGTAGCAGTCAGCACAGTAGGGTTTGTCCTCCTTAGACGTAAATTTCTCCTTAGCCAACTCCTTACTGCAGTTTGTGCACGTAAAACACTCACGATGCCAGGGCATGTTTTTGTAAGCCACGCCTCCCTTGTTTATAACCTGCATATATATAGGTAAGACACGTTAAGGATGTAGACAAGTAATGAGTTCTGATTGAACCCTTTCTCACATACAACAATTCTGTAGCAGAAAACTTTGATAACATCTCGACCAAATTGTGACAATCTTGATAAATGAATGTATAACTATTGAATAGGGTTAAAAAACATTGCGACAAAAGGAAAAATTGCTCAGTAAGAGCAATTTCTCCTTTTTCCCCAATGTTTTCAAAAGTCATCTGCTGCAGAGGAGTCATAAAGCATAACATTTCCTCCATTATTATACTTTCATTAGAAGAGAATTTCCATATTTTTGTTTAGATAATTTAAAAGTCGTCTGCTGATGATATTTTGTTGGTGGAAAAAGAGTTTATCTTGAATGATCTTTTTAGTGTTGTCTGCTTTGAAAATATTTTAGGAAAAAAACCTTTAACATCAGAAGTTTGATATAAATTAGTTGAAGATGTAATGGGAAAATGAAAATGAAGTTTTTTAAAGTAAAACATATTTTTATTAGAAAATACTTACCAGTCATTTAATACCTGATATATAATCTCTACACCCTTAATTCATCCAGAAAAAGAACTCGCCTTGCGTATTCCTCACGTATATGTGATATACACGGTTGCCCGTAATAGAGGGCAAGCACGTGATATCTTGCCACTTTTATTTCAACATTAAGTGTTGGGTGACGACGCGGGGATGGGAGGCGGGACTCTATAAATGACTGGTAAGTATTTTCTAATAAAAATATGTTTTACTTTAAAAAACTTCATTTTTATGTCAAAAATACATTACCAGTCATTTAATAACTGATGACTTTGTAGCATCGGACGGGAGGTTCGGCCAATACTTACTGTCGTTCCAGGTAGCAGCACCTTGTAGTGTATTATTTTCTAATTTATTTACAAAGTACTATCAACCCAACCGTATATATGGTAAGAGCAGGGATTGATAATTTCAATCAGTGTTCACTTCATTGATATGTTGGGAGTAATTTAGCGGACAACTTGCTGAGACGCAACCAAAGGGCCCAGGGAGTACAAGTTCTGTCTGACTAGACATAGAACGCAAGTAGAAAGATGAATAACTTGACTGAGTTTTCCGAACTGCCGCGCAAAGAATTCTTCAAGGGAATTATTGTTCGAAAAAGCCCAACTTGCCGAAAGAGCCCTAACTTCATGCGGGCGTATCCGCAGAAAAGAAAGATCTCGACTAGGTAAATCTTTGTACGCTAATTTAATTGTAATGGATATCCAGCGAGAAAAGAAGCTGCTGATATATATTACGATCTATAAGGGGGAGAAATAACCTCCTTCTCCAACCCCTATTCCCCTTAACTCTCTTAAGTTAATATTTAAGAGCTCTGACAGGACAATGTATCTGTCGGAATCCGAAGGACCACAGCTCGCAGAAAGACTAGGAACTGAATCGGATCAGGAAGGACCGACGGTAACTGGTTCTTAGCCGGTTTCTGGTTGACCCAGTAGTGTAAAGAGGCCATCATATTCATTGAATCTGACATTCCCGGTTTCTACAGACAGAGCGTTTGAATTGCTCCTTCGAAGAGCTGTAGCGAAAGCTAATAAAAAGACGGTTTTATAAGTAAAGACGTCGATTCAAGAGGTTCGTATGGAGCTCTTGTAAGCGACCAGAGGACGCAAGACAAATCCTATTTTGGAGTTAAACTCCTACAATGGGTTTTTCTAATTCTAACCATCAGGCTGTGAAACCTAATGAAATTAGTTTCTAATGACAGTAAAGAACTCACTTCCCTGCTTGTGTTCGTCAAATAAGACGAATTTATAAGTCTCAGTTACTAATTTAAGAAGCGGTAGTTTCCGACGAACGTTCAGAGAGATTGACCTACCTTAATAACATCAATCGGTAAGAACTGTCTATTTCTAAGGAAGATGTAACGGTTATGTCGAGAGACAGGCCAGCATGACGTATAACCACGGTCATTTAGCCAGTGATGTGCTTCTATTATCATTTTACACCTTCAGCCAGTGAAACCGAGACCGGAAGTTGTTTATTATTATTCCACTGCGGAATCAATCGGAACTTCTCGGGTAAATCCGTAAGCATTCATCCCCCGACGTATTCCGATTGTTGCCGAATGAGTAGAATTGAAAGCTAGCAGAACTGAATTCATATGAAGTTGTCTACTCTATATAATAACATGCCGTAGGCTGTAACGCACTGCCCCGATATCTGTAAACAATTCGGTAGTGGTGTGAAGCATGTATCGGGCTGTTCCCGTACTTACTGATCCCGAACCAGAAAACGAATCGGATTCTCGAGGGAATTAGATCCGATTTGCCTGTCTTGGGAAATAATTCCGAACGCAGGTAATCAAACTGTAACTCCTCGATGACAAGGCACACGATACGTGTATTAGGCGTTTGTTAGGACTAACAACTCGCCCAGACCGCCGTTCCGGATTGTGATCTTGGTGAAACGGACGTTCCATTCTACTACACGGCCGTACTAGACGCGAACTGAGTCGAAACGTCTACTACCGGTTTTCACTGTCTGTCTTTCTTAGAAACAGGAAGAAAAACAGTTGTATCAAGCCCGAATGAAAGGTTGATACCCACTCTATATCATTCTTTGTTAGAAGATTTAATAGAGAGGAGTGCTTCCCTATAGCTGCGGATTAGGGACAGTGCTCTACTTGGTTGTATGCCAACTTAGCTAGTTCCCGTAACGCTAGGCTCGAACTTAGCCTGTCTATTTGCGTCTTCACAGGTTGGGGTTCCAAGAACGCCCTTGCAGAAGTCGCTGTACGTTTCTGTCCCTGTGTAAACGATGTCGCCGCATACGCCGAAATGCCTTATGGACGCAATGAAAGCAGTAACATTCCGCCAATGATAATTATTTAGAGTCTAGATCTAAATTGTTTCATCATCATATGGGGCACTGATCCCGATATGTCTCTTATTCGTCAGACAAGACTGGGTCTTGGGTTTCACCGATGACAAGAGGATTGCCTATAGCCTGTTCTGAACCGGAAGGTCAGTGTTCGATTCCACATTAGAAATTATGAAGGAGTCATGACCGAGGAATTATCCCTTTTCCGAAGTGCTCTGAATTAGAGTTATGACCGAGGAATTGATCCCTTGACATAGATCCCTTTTCCGAAGAAGAATGAGATCGCATGGAATCAACCGTCGGGGCCGAGCTCACGTATGAGATGGTCTTGACCTCCCTGTCTCAGAGTTCACATAGTGAATATCCTCTGTTCCTTGTCATTTTTACCACAAAACGAAAGTACTTCCTCGACGAGGGAGCGATTGAAATGTGGTAATAGGTGTCTGTGAGGTCTAGAGAGACCGCCCAGTCGCCTTCCCAAAAAGTTATTTGGATGGAGTGGGTCGACTCCATTTTAACTTCTCGACCGGAATCAATAGATTTAGAGCTGATAAATCTATAACCGGTCTCCACCGATCGTCTTCCTTCTGGACGAGGAAAAGACGGTTGTATCAAACCCGATAATGGGGTTGAAAACCCTCTCTATGGCCTTCTTTACAGAAGACGTGATGAAATCACTTTTGACACGGCCGAATGACGTGACGACATGTCGATAGGCACGCTTGTCAGAGGAGAAGAAATGAAGGGAATTGGATACCCTTCCTGTATCACAGATAAGATCCAATGATCCTCTGTGACACTTTCCCATTCCTCTATGAAAACAACAGGCGGACCCGACTGTAATCTCCGGCCTTGGGACGATCATAGAAGGTGCGCATCCCCAGGGTTGAGGCCTAGGGGTTGTGCTTTATTTAGAAGGCTGCCGATTCTTAGCCCCTTGGTAATGGGATGACCATAGAGAGGTTCTCCCCCTTTGTGGGACGGCTTAGCCCTCCCTTTATCAGAATGCGCTAACGTATTCTGTTCCAGGGATTGCCTTTCCAAGGACTGTCTATTAAATAGATGTCCCTCCGAATGCCTCGATATACCAAAAAACGTTGGGATTTTGATGCTCTCGGTAGGTTTGGAAATCCCGTCTATTTCCGACCGGTTCCATTGAATGGACCGGTGGAAGGTAATTGGGGAAAAGTGTTATCTTAGAGATGTACACAGTTCCCTTGGGGATTGAAAGGATCTCTCTGCACGAAAATTCCCATACCCGGAGCCAGACGGGTGAATAATAGAGGTCGGTCCGTAACCTATACTCTGATTATTCGTGCACCCACTCTGTTGTTGACCTGTTATGGAATGATAATTTGTATCAATCCGGTCACTCAGTACAGAGCTCGTGCCTGGACGCGCCATGTTTGCCTAAGCAATTGGCTGGCTAGTTGCGTCATTAACAAATGACCGACTGGCTGGTCGTGAGATGTTTTCATAACCTACAGGTAGCCTAGCCCCGTCATTACCAAATGACTGACTATCTCCCTGCCGCGTCATGTTCACCTGCGTGACTGGTTGGTTGGTCGTATCATAGTTAAATGATTGATCCAAACCTTGTCTCGACATGGCTACATGCGTGACTGATTAGCTAGCCACGTCATCGTGAAATGAGTGACTGCCTGGTAGCGTCATATTTAAATGAGTGACCGTTTGCCTGGCCGCGTCGTAGCTATTCGATTGCAGCCCTGTCATATCACCGCTAAGTGAATGACTACCTTGTCTAGTCATGGCAAAATTGACTGACTGGCCCGGTCGTGTCATGGCTACATGACTGACCGGTGACAGGTCGCGTCATCGCTAGAAGACGCCCCGGTTGCCCGGGGACCTGTCGCGCCACGGCATATGGCATATGGGTCTTGCTTTCCAGCACCAGTAAAACCCGGTTGACTAGGGATAGGCAGTTGTGAGGCTGCTCTACCGAAAGTCTCCGGAAAACTTTGTCCGCAGACATCGTAATCCGGCACTCTTTAATGAAGTGCACAGTTCCCTTTGGGGAACGGAAGGATTTCTCCGACCGGTAATTCCCGTACTCGGAGCTATACGGCTGAATATTCATAACACCACTCTGTTGTTGACCTGAGATAGAATGATAATAGTATCAATTCGGTCAGCCAGTACAGAGCCCGTGCCCGGTCGCGCCATGTTAACATAAGCGACTGGCTGGTTAGTCGTGTCATTGCCAAATGATAGACTGCCTGGTCGTGCGCTGTTTACATAACCGACAGGCAAGCTAGCCATATCATTACCAAATGACTGACTACTGCCTGATCGTGTCATATTCACATGCGTGACCGATTGGCTGGTCGCGCCATGTTTACATAAGCGACTGGCTGGCTAGCCGCGTCATTGCCAAATGACGGACTGCCTGGTCGTGCGATGTTTTCATAACCGACAGGTAGACTAGCCGCGTCATTACCAAATGATTGACTATCTCCTTGCCGCGTCATGTTCACCTGCGTGACCGGTAGGTTGGTCGTATCATAGTTAAATGATTGATCCACACCTTGTCTAGACATGGCTACATGCGAGACTGATTGGCTAGCCACGTCATCGTGAAATGAGTGTCTGCCTGTTTACCTTGTCTAGACATGGCTACATGCGAGACTGATTGGCTAGCCACGTCATAGTGAAATGAGTGTCTGCCTGGTCGCGTCATATTTAAATGAGTGACCGTCTGCCTGGCCGCGTCGTAGCTATTCGACTGCAGCCCTGTCATTTCACCGCTAAGTGAATGACTACCTTGTCTAGTCATGGCAAATTGACTGACTGGCCCGGTCGTGTCATGGCTAAATGACTGACCGGTGACAGGTCGCGTCATCGCTAGATGACGCCCCGGTTGCCCGGGGACCTGTCGCGCCACGGCATATGGGTTTTGCTTTCCAGCACCAGCAAAACCCGGTTGACTAGGGATAGGCAGTTGTGAGGCTGTTCTACCATAAGTCTCCGGAAAACTTTGTCCGCAGACATTGTAATCCGGCACTCTGCAGCCGTCCGAAGACTGCTGTAGCTCAGAGTGTGGTGTTGGTTAAGCAACACCAGGCGACAGATAATGCGGTTCAAGTGTAGATGACTCCAGCGACCCTACCGGCCTTCCTATCTCTTTGAGCACTCTCTACCTTGTTTCTATACGGTATCAGGCCCGAAGGCTTTAGTTTCCCGACAGACAACGCGCATCCAAAGCTACCTTAACACGCTCCTCTTCGTCTCTAGCTAGACTAGGAGGTGCATTTGTGTTAAGTGGAGAAGGTACAGCCTTAACCTTTGAACCACTCAACAAGGTCGCGGAGTCCGATTGGGAGAACCCCTCGAACTCCGCTTCACTCGAAGATATCAGAGACGCCTTTTTAGGGGCACTCTTACCCTTCCTGCTTTTGCTAGTCTTACCCTTCCCAGCCCGTTTCCAAATAGAAACAGTCCAAGAAGAGCAGTACTCGCACGGTGAAAGCTGTGTGCCCTTTGAGCAAACCACACAGTTCGGATGCGTGTCCCATGTGTCCACAGCATGACCACACGAGCCACGCCTCCGTTCACCTCTAAGTGACATATTTATGATACAAATATATACGAAAAGAACACAACAATAAAACCAAAAAAAAAATTTAATTTTTTTTTCTACTTTTTATTTTTCTACCCGAGTGACAACCCGGAACGTATATAATCTATAAACACAATTTTTGTCTATGTTATAATTACATGTAAGTACAACAAACATCATAAGTATAATCTATAACGGGATTGGGAACTCATCGTTTAACTTTAAGTCTTGAACTCAATTACGTTCCGCACCCGAAGACATTAACTGAAAATAATGGGTGGGGTAACCACCTCAACGTCGCTTTTCAGCTAGCTGTCGCCTACAAAAACAAGCAATTACAACAATAATTTAACTTTAAATGCAGTTGAATATCTGTTAATGCAGTTTCCTAACTGAATGAACAACTAAATAAGGCAATAAGCCTTAAAAAGCCAAGAAAAGAATAATTAGAAAATAATGTGTAAATTCTTAGCTGTCTAGCTGGTGTATCCAGAAATTAAAAGTGGCAAGATATCACGTGCTTGCCCTCTATTACGGGCAACCGTGTATATCACATATACGTGAGGAATACGCAAGGCGAGTTCTTTTTCTGGATGAATTAAGGGTGTAGAGATTATATATCAGGTATTAAATGACTGGTAATGTATTTTTGACATAAAAATGTTCTTGTTTAAATTGTTGTACATCCAAAATGAAGATAAGAAGAGATGTTCGTCAAACGTTATGTTGCCAATCTTTTATGCTCAAGAGCACTGTGGCCTTGACTCATGAAGGGGTGACCGCATCTACTGGTCATGAGAAACCTCCCTGCCATGTCCGAGTACTGTCTATCATTATCCAGTTATCATTGACAAGCTTTGATCTCTTGTCTTTTTCGAAAGGGGACATAATGTCCAATACAGCCAAAGGGAATATATTCCTGTGAAATTTGATTGAATTTGACCAAGTGGTTTGAGAAATGTTGTTAATAACAATTGATGACAATGCAAGGCATAATACAGACACAGGGGGATCACAATAGCTAGTCTTTGCAATTTAATATTCAGATGAGCTAAAAACTGATGTTCATCAAAGAATTTCATGTTCAGCAAAAAAATAATACTTTTGTGTACCGTGTTTTTACAGCTACTGTCAGAGGGTTAATTTTTATTAAGTATCTTTTTACATATGACATGGTATGCCATCTCAATTCATGGCATTCTAGTTTAGAGTTTACTCTTTCCCACATACAGGCGACTTTTGAAAACATTGTGGCAGAAGGAGAAATTGCTTTAAAGACATGTCACAGGTAAACCTTTTTTTACCAATTTGCACCATACAGACGCTTTTTTAACCCTTTCTCTCATATAGACGCTTTCTGACGCCTCTGCAGCTTTTTAAAAACATAGTGACAAAAGAAGAAATTACACAAAACGTGCAATTTCTCCTTTTGCAACAATGTTTTCCACTTTTTGTCATGGTTATCCATTCAATAATGGAGATTTTTTCTATTTTTTGACAAAATACGTTCAAAGTCGTCTGCTGCAGAATTGTTGTATGAGGGAAAGGGTTAATCATCTGCAGTAGATGACATTTGAAAACATAAAAGCTAAATTGCTCATAATGAGCGTTTCTCCTTTTGCCACAATGTTTTCAACTCAATTCAATAATTATACTATCATTTAAAGAGTTTTACCCAATTTTTGCCTAGATGTTTAAAGTCATCTTTTTTGTATGTGGGAAATTAAATCTATCTGTATAAGAGCCCGTCAATGTAAAAAGGTACAAGCTTGCATTTTATGAAAAGTGATTGGGGTTGATTGCTGTTTTCAACAATTGTTCAGTCATATCACACTGGCCAGTGCACCAACCCATGTGTCTCCTGGTTGATTGGGGTTTAATGCTGTTTTCAACAATTGTTCAGTTATATCACACTGGCCAGTGCACCAACCCATGTGTTTCCTGGTTGATTGGGGTTTAATGCTGTTTTCAACAATTGTTCAGTCATATCACACTGGCCAGTGCACCTACCCATGTGTTTCCTGGTTGATTGGGGTTTAATGCTGTTTTCAACAATTGTTCAGTCATATCACACGGTCCAGTGCACCTACCCATGTGTTATCTTGCTTTCTCACACCAGTTCTAAACACAACAGTCTTTAAAATCAACTAACTGGCTGCTTTTCTACATAGACTGTTAGCCCCGGAGCAGATGTACACTGTTCAGAAATGCCAACTTGTACCTTTTCATACTGACAGGGGGATCATATAAGCCAATACTTACACCACTACACTTGGAGCACTTCTGTGCAAAGTCTCTCTCGTAACAAGGACATGTACCTTTTCATGCTGACAGGGAGGATCATATAAGCCAATACTTACACGGTCACCACTACACTTGGAGCACTTCTGTGCAAAGTCTCTCTCGTAACAAGGACATGTACCTTTTCATACTGACAGGGGGGATCATATAAGCCAATACTTACACCACTACACTTGGAGCAGTTCTGTGCAAAGTCTCTCTCGTAACAAGGACATGTACCTTTTCATACTGACAGGGTGATCATATAAACCAATACTTACACCACTACACTTGGAGCACTTCTGTGCAAAGTCTCTCTCGTAACAAGGACATGTACCTTTTCATACTGACAGGGGGGATCATATAAGCCAATACTTACACCACTACACTTGGAGCACTTCTGTGCAAAGTCTCTCTCGTAACAAGGAAATGTACCTTTTCATACTGACAGGGGGATCATATATACGGAATATTACGTTGCGGGAGCGATAAAAGGGTTTGTATTGCACGACAATTAGCGTGGAAAAATCGATATCTTACGAGACCGAAGGTAGAGTAAGATATGGATTTTCCCACGCTACGAGTCGTGCAATACGTACCCATTTATCGCTCCCGCAACGTAATATTCCTTTTATTATATACCTACGATCTATGAAGAGCAAAAAAACTATTAAATATACAGATTCAATACATTGTTTATTGGGGATACCTCGCTGAAAGTATTCCGCGCACTGTCTGACGTCACAATCTTGTATTTACACCGCATGTAGATACGGAATTTTAATCTGTTGTGGTGTATTTGCGCATGTCAATCTGCATGTATTTCCACCGGAAAATGTACAGGCATATAATAAAAGCCAATACTTACACCACTACACTTGGAGCAGTTCTGTGCAAAGTCTCTCTCGTAACAAGGACATGTACCTTTTCATACTGACAGGGGGGATCATATAAGCCAATACTTACACCACTACACTTGGAGCAGTTCTGTGCAAAGTCTCTCTCGTAACAAGGACATCTACCTTTTCATACTGACAGGGGGATCATATAAGCCAATACTTACCCCACTACACTTGGAGCACTTCTGTGCAAAGTCTCTCTCGTAACAAGGACATGTACCTTTTCATACTGACAGGGGGGATCATATAAGCCAATACTTACCCCACTACACTTGGAGCACTTCTGTGCAAAGTCTCTCTCGTAACAAGGACATGTACCTTTTCATACTGACAGGGTGATCATATAAGCCAATACTTACCCCACTACACTTGGAGCACTTCTGTGCAAAGTCTCTCTCATAACAAGGACATGTACCTTTTCATACTGACAGGGGGGACCATATAAGCCAATACTTACCCCACTACACTTGGAGCACTTCTGTGCAAAGTCTCTCTCGTAACAAGGACATGTACCTTTTCATACTGACAGGGGGATCATATAAGCCAATACTTACCCCACTACACTTGGAGCACTTCTGTGCAAAGTCTCTCTCGTAACAAGGAACACAGATGACCTGTTCCTCGCGGGGAATGAAGCTCTTGTTACTAATGGGTTCTTTGCACACCATACAAGTAAAACACTCCTCATGCCACTGCTTCCCCTTGTACTCAAATTTCTTCATTCCTAGAATTAAAACAAGAGTAGTTGTAGGAACATCTGTCGCCTTTAAACCTTTCCCTCAAATAAACGGTTTCGGACGCCTCTGCAGCAGACAACTTTTTAAAAACACAGTGACAAAAGAAGAAATTGCACAAAACGTGCAATTTCTCCTTTTGCCACAATGTTTTCCACTTTAAGTCATAGGTTATCCATTCAATTATGGAGATTTTCTAATGGGTTCTTTGCACACCATACAAGTAAAACACTCCTCATGCCACTGCTCCCCTTGTACTCAAATTTCTTCATTCCTAGAATTAAAACAAGAGTAGTTGTAGGAACATCTGTCGCCTTTAAACCTTTCCCTCATATAAACGGTTTCGGACGCCTCTGCAGCAGACAACTTTTTAAAAACATAGTGACAAAAGAAGAAATTGCACAAAACGTGCAATTTCTCCTTTTGCCACAATGTTTTCCACTTTAAGTCATAGGTTATCCATTCAATTATGGAGACTTTCTAATGGGTTCTTTGCACACCATACAAGTAAAACACTCCTCATGCCACTGCTTCCCCTTGTACTCAAATTTCTTCATTCCTAGAATTAAAACAAGAGTAGTTGTAGGAACATCTGTCGCCTTTAAACCTTTTCCTCATATAAACGGTTTCGGATGCCTCTGCAGCAGACAACTTTTTAAAAACACAGTGACAAAAGAAGAAATTGCACAAAATGTGCAATTTCTCCTTTTGCCACAATGTTTTCCACATTAAGTCATAGGTTATCCGTTCAATTATGGAGATTTTCTATGTTTTGACAAAATACGTTCGAAGTCGTCTGCTGCAGAATTGTCATGAGGGAAAGGGTTAAAAAGGAGAAATTGCTTGTTTTGAGCAATTTCTTCTTTTGTCACTATGTTTTCAAAAAGCTGTCTGCTGCAAAGGCATCAGAAAGCGTCTATATAATCTCTCAGCAAGTGAAAGCATGACGGATGCATGGACAGACAGACAACCAAGAAATGATCACTATGTGTTTCCCTATTACACTTCTTTAACACTTTCCCATATTAACAAGTCCACAGCAAATGACTTTGAAAATATCTTTGCCAAAAAAATGGAAAATCTCAACTGATGAAATGAGTTAACAAGAGTGCCAGTGACAATATACGCCGCCACAAAATATAAAGATCAAGATTGGTCCTTTTAATTATTGCTTTTAACATGTCTGTATACATAAGCTCAAAATGAAGTCTGTGAGACCAGTTAGCTTAGCTGGAAGAGACAGGGACCTGAGATCATGGTTGCCTGGGTAGTAGGTTCGATCCCTGCAGGGGCAGCCGGGTGTTTCCTTGAGCAAAACAGTTTATCCACACTTGTTCAGAGTTGAAAGTCTTACTCTGCTTACCAGCCTAGCTGACTTAGGTATTAACTAAAGAAAATAGGATACATATAAACAGATAGAACCCTATAGAGGCTTCCAATATGAAAGAAGGTCAAATGGCAGTGTCAATATGTATCTTTTTTTCCTTCTGAGCATAACTCTTGCAAAAATTACTCTACTGGATAATCCCTGCTTTATGCACTTCTACCTGTTTGGAAACTTGAGTTGCGTTCTCAAGTGAATATGCTATAGAGACCAAGTTTCGAAAGGCATAAATCTTGCAAAAATCAATGAACCGGAAAATCGCCGCTTCATGCACATCTACCCATTATAGTCATGACATTGACCAAGTTTTGAAAAGATTCGGTCAGAAACATAGGAGGAGTTGCGTTCACAAGGCTGCAATATCAATCAGCTACAGAGACTAAGTTACAAGGGACATAAATCTGGCAAATATCAATGAACCGGAAAATCGCCGCTTCATGCACATCTACACATTATAGTTATGACATTGACCAAGTTTTGAAAAGATACGGTCAGAAACGTAGGAGGAGTTGCGTTCACAAGAAATGGACGTACTGACGGACGGACGGACAGACGGAGAAGATGACGCCAATATACGACCGCCTCCGGCGGCGTATAAAAACAATGGTGCAAGTAGAGTAATCATTATTGCTCATTATGAACGTTTTCATTCAATTCTTTGAAATTATACCTTCATTTGAAGACATGCCTTTTTTTACACAGTCATCAGATGCAAATAAAAATTGTCATGTGTGGAAAAGGATATGACGTTTGATTTAATAATTATGCAAGAATTTGATAAACCTGATTAGACATTGCACATGAATGGCCATATATTTGTAAAAGTAAATTTTAATTCAAAACCATCCTTTTTTTTACGAATGATGTCATAATGCTTTTTGAAGAGAAAACAAACAGATCACTTATAACTAATAACATTGCCAGAATTGTATATCAGCAGTTCTTACCTCCTCTGAAGGGATTGCTGCAACCATCACAGCGAGCGGCAAAGTTGTTGTCATGGCAGTCGGAGCAGTAAATCTTGTCGTTCTTCGGAGCAAAGGGTTGATCGACGAGACTTTTCTGGCACTCAATACATTTAAAACAGAATTCATGCCAGTGGTGGTCTTTGTAGGAAAGGTCCTGCAATAAAAACAATGAATGATCTAGATAAGACTTGTATTCCATGTCCCGCAATCCTTATTTGACCCTTAAACCCTTTCCCTCATACGACAATTCTGCAGCAGACGACTTTGAACGTATTTTGTCAAAACATAGAAAATCTCCATAATTGAATGGATAACCCATGACAAAAGGTGGAAAACATTGTGGCAAAAGGAGAAATTGCCCGTTTTGTGCAATTTCTTCTTTTGTCACTATGTTTTCAAAAAGCTGTCTGCTGCAGAGGCGTCAGAAAGCATCTATATGAGGGAAAGGGTTAAACCCTATAGTGTGGGTACTCACAAGAACCGTCTTACACATCAAGACGATGTTTTTGAGTACCCACAACATAAAATAGGGTTTAATTTGGTAATAAATGAGATACTGTGTTGTGTAATATCAACTCATATCTTCTCATCTAGACCTCTGTAATGATTATTGTGAAAATTATTCGAGCGCATACAATCACATACACCATTAGGTCTGCTACACTCGAAAATGTTCGTATCACCTAGTCTTAACTTATATATGCATACAACAAACTACAAACAATTACCAAGGTACAGTGTCTTCCTTTTTATGAGATCATTGAACCAATTGATGTATGAACTTGTTCACCTTAAGACATGTCTTGTACCCTAGACACTATATTCAAGCTTATTGATTAATAATTTCACATTTTCCCTGATGCAAATGAATATCGAAGCCTTTGCAGCAGATAAATATATCTTTTCTGAAAAAAGTATTGTAAAAGTGAATGTAAAATGAATATCGAAGCCTTTGCAGCAGATAAATATATATTTTCTGAAAAAAGTATTGTAAAAGTATAACTGCTCATGATAAAACAATTTCTCCTTTTTTTGACAATGTTTTCTACTTTATAATTAAAAACAGACTTGTGTATTTGTTGAGATACCATTTTTTTTCTCAGACAGATTTCTAGATAAAAGATTTCACATTGCAAAATCTATAATTGACCTTTAAACCCTTTGTTTTGGGTACTCAAACAAATTTTCATACTATCAACATAAGTCTCGGTTTAAAATATTGAGGCAAAAAGACCATATCTAAGCATCCGTTCAGATGTTTTAAAATTGAACCTGTCTAATCATTATCTATATTATAAATATATAACACACAATGATGAAAAGCTGGAACTTGATCGTGATGTATAGGGGTTCTAATTTATTACCTTTGATGTTTTACTACAAAAGAAACAATAATCTAATTTTGTATCTACTACAATTAGATGTAAACCCAAACATCAAAAGGGCTTTTATTACCATGGAAACGCATTACAATTTAACATAAACAACATCATGTTGGTAAAGTCCATTCTAGACTTTGAACATATTTTGCCAAAAAATAGAAAAATCTCTATAATTGAATGGATAACCTATGACTAAAAGTGGTAAACATTGTGGCAAAAGGAGAAATTGCTCGTTTTGAGCAATTTCTTCTTTTGTCACTATGCTTTCAAAAAGCCGTCTGCTGCAGAGGACTCAGAAAGCGTCTATATGAGGGAAAAGGTTAATAGATAAGTTTTCATAAAAATAGTGCCTTGATGTTTTCAGGGTAGTCTCCTGTAGATATGCTGTGTGTGGGACAGAGTTAATTAAAACCAAAATGCTTTTTGAAATGTTTTAATTAAGAAACAGGTAGAATAAAATGCTAATAATATCTCATGCTAAACATTAAATCAAACATTTTATGAGAAAGAGAAAATCTGCAAGAGAAAAAAATATTCAGTAATTATGCTGATCTGATCAACTGCACACTTTGCACTTTAATCTACAAATTATGGAATACTGATTTTATTTATTAGAATAAAGAAAATGGGTACAATCTGTAAGAAAATGATATAGTTCTAAATAGAATGTATTGGAGTGAAAACAGAAAAGAAACTCTACTCTCTAAAACTAGAACTATCACTGAAGATGATAAATACCCCCAAAACAGCACCTTGACCTACACCATAACTTAATAAGTAAAAAGGGCCATAACTCTGTAAAATAACATACAATTGTAAGACCCTTAGAACAGGCACATCTCCGCTTGGTATAGAAGCTTCATGTAAAATTGTATTGAATTCCACCCAGAGGTTTGTAAGAAATAGGCCGGACAAAATATGGCTTCCAGACGACCGACCGACAGACAGACAGACAGACAGACTGCCCGACACAGTGACTCCTATATTTATACCCCCTCTTCTTCGAAGGGGATATAATTATGAATTAAAGAGTTCAAAAACAGCAATTTCTCCTCTTGCCACCATATTGACAAAATATGTTCAAAGTCGTCTGCTGCAGAATTGTCCTATGTGGGAAAGGGTTAAACAATGAAATAGATCCTGATATCCCTTTACCCTTAACCCTTTGCCTCATACGACAATTCTGCAGCAGACGACTTTGAATATGTTTTGCCAAAAAATAGAAAATCTTTATAATTGAATGGATAACCTATGACTAAAAGTGGAAAACATTGTGGCAAAAGGGGAAGTTGCTCGTTTTGAGCAATTTCTTCTTTTGTCACGCCGTCTGCTGCAGAGGCGTCAGAAAGCGTCTATATGAGGGAAAGGGTTAATACAAGAAACCTGCAGCAGACGACTATGAAACCATCTAGGCCAAAACATGAAAAAATTGAGAAATTAATATAGGGTTGAAAACATTGTGGCAAAAGTAGAATTTGTTCATCATTGAGCATTTTCTCCTTTTGCTGCAATATTCTAAAAGCTGTCTGCTGCAGAGGCATCAGAAAGTGTCTATATGTGAGGAGGAGGGTTATTTTAGTTACTGCAGCTATTTTACACACACAAAAAAAAGAAATTCAGTATGTCTTGTAGTAGGGCAAGTCAATTACATGGTTTGTTTGAAAGTGAATGTTCCATTAAGATGTTTGTATTAGCCATTAAGTGAGATGAGAGGTGTTTATATAGAGTCAGGGTAATATATAGCCATCAACATTGGACCCTTTCCCTGTTGAAGATTTGATTTATTTTCAACAGTTAACCTTTTCCCACATACTAAAAATCCTCAGCAGCCGACTTTGGAAACATTTGTATAAGAAAATGGAAGATCTCCACAAATCAAAGTGTATTTATTAACCCTCATACAACAAGTCTGCAGCAGACTTTAAAGCATCTGACCAGTTTCTATACTGTTAACAGGCCAGCCCACACATCTGACCAGTCTCTATACTGTTGACAGGCCAGCACAGGCCAGCCCACATATCTGACCAGTCTCTATACTGTTGACAGGCCAGCCCACACATATCTGACCAGTCTCTATACTGTTGGCAGGCCAGCCCACACATCTGACCAGTCTCTATACTGTTGACAGACCAGCCCACACATATCTGACCAGTCTCTATACTGTTGGCAGGCCAGCCCACACATCTGACCAGTCTCTATACTGTTGGCAGGCCAGCCCACACATCTGACCAGTCTCTATACTGTTGACAGACCAGCCCACACATCTGACCAGTATCTATACTGTTGATAGGCCAGCCCACATATCTGACCAGTCTCTATACTGTTGGCAGGCCAGCACACATATCTGACCAGTATCTATACTGTTGACAGGCCAGCCCACACATCTGACCAGTCTCTATACTGTTGACAGACCAGACTTAATCATCTGACCAGTCTCTATACTGTTGGCAGACCAGCCCACACATCTGACCAGTCTCTATACTGTTGACAGGCCAGCCCATATATCTGACCAGTCTCTATACTGTTGGCAGGCCAGCCCACATATCTGACCAGTCTCTATACTGTTGACAGACCAGACTTAATCATCTGACCAGTCTCTATACTGTTGACAGGCCAGCCCACATATCTGACCAGTCTCTATACTGTTGGCAGGCCAGCACACACATCTGACCAGTCTCTATACTGTTGGCAGGCCAGCCCACACATCTGACCAGTCTCTATACTGTTGACAGGCCAGCCCACACATCTGACCAGTCTCTATACTGTTGACAGACCAGACTTAATCATCTGACCAGTCTCTATACTGTTGGCAGACCAGCACACACATCTGACCAGTCTCTATACTGTTGACAGGCCAGCACACATATCTGACCGGTCTCTATACTGTTGACAGGCCAGCACACACATCTGACCAGTCTCTATACTGTTGACAGACCAGACTTAATCATCTGACCAGTCTCTATACTGTTGGCAGACCAGCCCACACATCTGACCAGTCTCTATACTGTTGACAGGCCAGCCCACACATCTGACCAGTCTCTATACTGTTGACAGGCCAGCCCACACATCTGACCAGTCTCTATACTGTTGGCAGGCCAGCCCACATATCTGACCAGTCTCTATACTGTTGACAGGCCAGCACACATATCTGACCAATCTCTATACTGTTGACAGACCAGCACACATATCTGACCAATCTCTATACTGTTGACAGGCCAGCCCACATATCTGACCTGTCTCTATACTGTTGACAGACCAGCACACATATCTGACCAGTCTCTATACTGTTGACAGGCCAACCCACATACCTGACCTGTCTCTATACTGTTGACAGACCAGCACACATATCTGACCAGTCTCTATACTGTTGACAGGCCAGCCCACATATCTGACCAGTCTCTATACTGTTGACAGGCCAGCCCACATATCTGACCTGTCTCTATACTGTTGACAGACCAGCACACACATCTGACCGGTCTCTATACTGTTGGCAGGCAACCCCACACATCTGACCAGTCTCTATACTGTTGACAGGCCAGCCCACATATCTGACCAGTCTCTATACTGTTGGCAGGCAACCCCACACATCTGACCAGTCTCTATACTGTTGACAGGCCAGCCCACATATCTGACCAGTATCTATACTGTTGGCAGGTCAGCACACATATCTGACCAGTCTCTATACTGTTGACAGACCAGCCCACACATCTGACCAGTCTCTATACTGTTGACAGGCCAGCCCACATATCTGACCAGTCTCTATACTGTTGGCAGGTCAGCACACATATCTGACCAGTCTCTATACTGTTGACAGGCCAGCCCACATATCTGACCAGTCTCTATACTATTGGCAGGTCAGCACACATATCTGACCAGTCTCTATACTGTTGACAGACCAGCCCACACATCTGACCAGTCTCTATACTGTTGACAGACCAGCCCACACATCTGACCAGTCTCTATACTGTTGACAGGCCAGCCCACATATCTGACCAGTCTCTATACTGTTGGCAGGTCAGCACACATATCTGACCAGTCTCTATACTGTTGACAGACCAGCCTAAATCATCTGACCAGGCTCTATATATACTGCATAAATACTTGTCATGACTAATTTCTCCTTTCTTCACAATGTTTGAAAAAATTATTCTGCGTCAGACACATCAGAATGCGTCTGCAAAGTGAGAAAGGGTTAAAATGCCAAGCTAGATGAGTCCATTTTGGGAATTCAGCATTAAAAGTGTTAATGCTAGACTAGAGGAACTGTGGCAACATTTACCAAGGTACGATGATGAAATATGATCAATAAAGCTGGTTAAAACAATTCATGGCCTTTTAAAGATGTGAATTGTGTTTGTTTGCACAGATATCCGATTCCATCCTATCATGCCCTATCAATAAAGGTTATCAGTAAACATTTCTCTCTGATAGCATAACAGTAAATATCTACCACATTCTCTTATTAACCCTTTCCCCCATACGACAATTCTGCAGCAGACAACTTTGAACGTGTTTTGTCAAAACATAGAAAATCTCCATAAATGAATGGATAACCTATGACTAAAAGTGGAAAACATTGTGGCAAAAGGAGAAATTGCACGTTCTGTGCAATTTCTTCTTTTGTCACTATGTTTTCAAAAAGCCGTCTGCTGCAGAGGCGTCCGAAAACGTTAATATGAGGGAAAGGGTTAACATTGAGTATGGTAAATCCATTAAATACAGAATAGGTCTGCGGCCATGGGGGTCATGTCACACTAAAACTGACCCTCGCGACGTAACCAGTGAAGATTCAGATCAGCCTGTACCTCTAAGTCTGATTAACCCTTTCCCTCATATAGACGCTTCCTGACGCCTCTGCAGCAGACGGCTTTTTCAACCTTTTCCAGATACAACAAATCTGCACCAGACGACTATGAAAACTTATAGGCCAAAATTACAACTGACTTGATGTTGTCAGAATTTTTGGCCAGAAGTATTAATAACTTTTTTCAGGAAATGCAGTTATAAAACTAAAATTGTTGAGAGTGGCCTAAAAAACTAAAACCTAGAACTATCACTGAAGATGATAAATACCCCCTAAACAGCACCTTGACCTACACCATAAATTAATAAGTAAAAGGGCCATAACTCTGTAAAAGAAAATGTAATTGTGACCCTCTTAGGATATGCACAGCTTCTCTTGGTATAGAAGCTTCATGTAAAATTTAATTGAATTCCACCTGGTGGTTTGTAAGAAATAACCCGGACAAAATATGGCTTCTGGCCGACCGACCGACCGACAGATAGACAGCCAGCCTAACACAGTGACCCCCCTTCGAAGGGGGGTATAAAAAGATAATAAGAATCCTCTGATACTGTTGGATTGTCTACAGAATAGTAATAATCATTTAATAAACAGACTGAATGAATTTGTTTTTCTGCCATTAGAAAGAGGAATAAAAACAAATCAAGCAATGTTTTGGAAACAGCTAAAGTTTCCAATAACTTAATTAACAGGGACTATCATGACTCCTTATCTTTTGGCAACTATTTGGTAGAAGTCAATAAAAGTAAATGAGAAGTAAAGGTTAACCCTTTTACCACTGAATTCCGGCAAAAAGGATTATCACCCCCATATTTGATTAAAAATATCACCACCATTATTGATTACTGATATCACCACCATTATTGATTACTGATATCACCACCGTCATTGATTACTGATATCACCACCATCATTGATTACTGATATCACCACCATCATTGATTACTGATATCACCACCATTATTGATTACTGATATCCCCACCATTATTGATTACTGATATCACAATCATCATTGATTACTGATATCACCACCATTATTGATTACTGATATCACCACCATTAATGATTACTGATATCACCATCATCATTGATTACTGATATCACCACCATCATTGAATACTGGTATCACCATCATCATTAATTACTGATATCACCATCATCATTGATTACTGATATCACCCCCATCATTGATTACTGATATCACCACCATCATTGATTACTGATATCATCACAATCATTGATTACTGATATCACCACCATCATTGATTACTGATATCAACACCATCATTGATTACTGATATCACCACCATCATTGATTACTGATATACCCACCATTATTGATTACTGATATCACCACCATCATTGATTACTGATATCACCACCATCATTGATTACTGATATACCCACCATTATTGATTACTGATATCACCCCCATCATTGATTACTGATATCACCACCATCATTGATTACTGATATCATCACCATAATTGATTACTGATATCACCACCATCATTGATTACTGATATCACCACCATCATTGATTACTGATATCACCACCATCATTGATTACTGATATCACCACCATCATTGATTACTGATATATCCACCATTATTGATTACTGATATCACCACCATCATTGATGACTGCTATCACCACCATCATTATTGATTACTGATATACCCACCATCATTGATTACTGATATCACCATCATTATTGATTACTGATATCATCACCATCATTGATTACTGATATCACCACCATCATTGATTACTGATATCACCATCATCATTGATTACTGATATCACCACCGTCATTAATAACTGATATCACCATCATCATTGATTACTGATATCCCCATCATCATTGATTACTGATATCACCACCATCATTGATTACTGATATCACCACCATTATTGATTACTGATATCACCACCATTATTGATTACTGATATCACCACCATCATTGATTACTGATATCCCCATCATTATTGATTACTGATATCACCATCATCATTGATTACTGATATCACCACCATCATTGATTACTGATATCACCACCATTATTGATTACTGATATCACCACCATTATTGATTACTGATATCACCACCATCATTGATTACTGATATCCCCATCATTATTGATTACTGATATCACCATCATCATTGATTACTGATATCACCACCATCATTGATTACTGATATCACCACCATCATTGATGACTGCTATCACCACCATCATTATTGATTACTGATATACCCACCATCATTGATTACTGATATCACCATCATTATTGATTACTGATATAACCATCATCATTGATGACTGATATCACCACTGTCATTGATTACTGATATCACCACCATCATTGATTACTGATATCACCACCATCATTGATGACTGCTATCACCACCGTCATTTATTACTGGTATCACCATCATCATCAATAACTGATATCACCATCGTTATTGATTACTGATATCACCATCATCATTGATTACTGATATCACTACCATTATTGATTACTGATATCATCACCATCATTGATTACTGGTATAATATCTTCTGCTTTAAAAACATCAAAAGAAAGAAAGTAATATCAAGAATACTGGAACCATTTTTATTTGAATTTCGATGCCCAATTTCTCTTTTTTTAACAACGCCTTAAAAGAGTTAATATCCACCTGTGTATTTATCAACTTTGATCTGGATAAGTTATGATTTAAAATCTGTCTGGTTTTCCATAGTCCTGGTAAATTCACATCAAGTTTATCCCCAGGACTAGGGTGACGGACTGTTAAACCAGTCAATGACTCCACCAATTTAAGATCTCATCAATCATTGGTGATGTACAGGAGGTCTATAAAATCAGCCCATCATCATAGCTTCCAAAATTGCGTCTAGAGCCAAATTATCTCTTTTCCTGATACACATGAGATAAGGGGCATTCGAAGCAGACGACTTTTGAAAACATTGTAGGAAAAGGAGAAATAGATGAAATTTATCATTTATTCTCATTTTTCCTCAAGCTTTCAAAGAAAATAACTCATAAGCCTTTCCAAAATACAACAGATCTGCAGCAAACGACTTTATAAACATCTATCGATAGACATTGACATGAAAAGTTTATATAATTGAAAGTGTAAATATTGAATAAAGATTAACCCTTTCCCTCATACGACAATTCTGCAGCAGACGACTTTGAACGTATTTTGTCAAAACATAGAAAATCTCCATAATTAAATGGATAACCTATGACAAAAAGTGGAAAACATTGTGGCAAAAGGAGAAATTGCACATTTTGTGCAATGTTTCCTTTTGTCACCATGTTTTAAAAAAGCTGTCTGCTGCAGAGGCGTCAGAAAGCGTCTATATGAGGGAAAGGGTTAAACCAGTCAATGACTCCACCAATTTAAGATCTCATCAATCATTGGTGATGTACAGGAGGTCTATAAAATCAGCCCATCATCATAGCTTCCAAAATTGTGTCTAGAGCCAAATTAACTCTTTTCCTGATACACATGAGATAAGGGGCATTCGCAGCAGACGACTTTTGAAAACATTGTAGGAAAAGTAGAAATAGCTGAAAATGATCATTTATTCTCATTTTTCCTCAAGCTTTCAAAGCAAATAACTCATAAGCCTTTCCAAAATACAACAGATCTGCAGCAGACGACTTTATAAACATCTATAGACATTGACATGAAAAGTTTCTATAATTGAATAAAGATTAAACATGATGAGCAATTTCTTCTTTTGCCAGTGTTTTCAAAAGTCGTCTGCTGCATATGCATCTAAAAGTCGGAAAGGTTTAACATCACATCAGGGAAACGGTTATATACATTTCTGTTTGACAACCAGCATGCAGTTGCCAGAGATCCAGTGATAAAATACGGCCAAAATGTATTTTTGGTTAACGCTCTCCTTGATGCAGATGACTTTTGAAAACATTGGCTGAGCAAACCAAAGAAATTGCTAACAACCCTTTTTTCAAAATAAGATTTTTTGCTCATTACACATTATTTTTAAAAGATATTCATCTCAAAGCACTTAATTCAGAAGTATGTTACGAGGACTATATCAAATAAATATGTAACAAGGTATATATATATCAAATAAATATGTAACAAGGTATATATATATCAAATAAATATGTAACAAGGTATATATTAGGGATGGCAACGATTAATCGGTTACCCGGTTAACCGTACGTTTCCCGATTAATCGGTTAGTAATTTCGGTAACCGAGTACTCGGAAGAAAAGATAAAATATATACACAGTTGTGTTTCACATTTTGTTCTTTTCAATTTGTCACGCGTATCTGACACGAGAGGTTAATTATTCACACCTCGATCGGCTACTTTTTACATTACTGCGATAACAGCCGAACTCAATGTTATTGATCATCGTTTGTTTGTGTAGTGTTAATCGAATAATTGTCAATTAAAAGACGCTTTGTTTCTTTTAAAAAAAGTTTGATGTCTTATAAAGGCAGAATTTATAAGAAAATGACTTATAAATTATATTCGGCGTTTGTTTTGATAGTACATCTAATTGGAGTGAGTGTGATACATTTGAATTGTTGTTTTTGTAACTTATTATTTACCAACACGATAAGAAGATTTAAAGAGTAATTTGAAGTTTGTAACACATTTTCCCCCGAGTTGGTATTTAAAGATATGCAGCTAAGTACCTTTTTCATTCGACATATTATTAATCGTATAGCAGTCCCTTCGTTTAAACAGATATACAGAATATATTGCCATAATGCCGCCTGCTACATCCTTTGTCTGGAAGTATTTAAAACGCTGTGCTGACGATAATAAAGTCAAGTGCAGTTTGTGTGGTAATGAACTGTCTTGGACTGGTGGAACCAGTAACATGCGCAACCATATTCGACTAAAACAGTGGAAATTTATTGTCTATGAATCTATACGGTTAACCGGGTAACCGGTTACAAAATTGTACGAGTAACCGGTTAGTAATATCGGTAACCGTTGCCATCCCTAGTATATATATATCAAATAAATATGTAACTAGGACTATATCAAATAAATATGTAACTAGGACTATATCAAATAAATCTGTTACAAGTACTGTCACAGCATACTCTGACTTGTTGGACCTTGATTACAAATTGAACACAGTCTAAAAATTATATAAGCCAAATTGGACCTTGATTACAAATTGAACACAGTCTAAAAATTATATAAGCCAAATAGTGCCAGAATATACAAGTAAGAGTTATGAAACTTTGGCAGAGACCCCTCTTCGTATGTCCCTAAGTTTCAATTAAATATTCAATGCAGTATTACAGAGATATTACAAGAAAGGAAAAGCTTACACAACAAATTCCTGAGTCAGAAATTGAAATAATATTGCTTTCTTTGTTTATTTACATAGATCTTCTACATATTTGCCATGATAAACAAACCAGTACAAGGCTAGGAAATTTGCCTTGTCATAGGGCACTCCACAATGACCATCGCGCCGCAACAGGTGATCGAACCAGGGACACCTGGTTTGAAATCCCCAACGCTAACCACTCGACCATGGCGATTTTCTAACCGGCTGACGAAGAACACATACATGAATATTCAATAAAATATTCCAAATAAGATGAAATGGAAAACTTTAACTAAAAGTATGCAAGACAGAAAAACAAAAAGGCCACAATCGCACTGTAACCTTCACTTGATATTGGTTTACATTGCACTTTGGGCTTATATTGGCAAACTAAATTAGAATGGGCATCAATAATGATCAATGATCAAACCTGAGTAACTTTATTGCAATTGGTCCAGTAGGCGGAGAGACAAACAAGGCAAAAGTGATTCATATGTGTCACCCTGCATATGATATCAATGGGACACAAACACCCACTAATGTGTCTGTTTGACCTTTCTAAATCAAGTAGCCTAACTCTTGCTACAACTGATTAACAGCCAGAAATAGTCTGGCAAGCACTATGCAAAATTATTAGGATCACCATACCATAGTACTTTACGAAAAGACAAATAAATTTTAGGATATGCAGGACAACCAAAAACTTTGTGGACAGGTGCTCGACAGTGACTTGTGGTCCCTTAGGCGCTTCCACTTGAAGGTCAAATCTATCTAGTCAAAAGTCTGTTGATAAACGTAAGATTATCAAATGCAAAATTAGAAAAGAAAAGGGCTGATCGATCCTAAAGCCCATGTTGTAGTATTTTTCTGGCTAAATGCATGCATGGGAAAAGGTACAAATTTAGTCTGACCAAGATCTTCACTGATTACATATTACTTACACAAGCTTGTCAAAAGATTCTGTCAATTTGTGTAGATTCTGATAATACTGAGCAGGTAGACAAGACGATCTAAACCTACACTGTTCAAAAATGCCAACTGATACACTTTCTTAGCACTGGCTCACATACAACAAATATTTGAGAAAATCCCAGCAAAGAAAATGGTAATTCTCTATAAATGAAAGTTTGATCATTGAATAAAGAGGATAAAATTGTTTCAAAATTGGGAAATTGCTCATGATATGCTTTTTACCCTTTTGCCACAATGTTTTTATACGTTGTCTGCTGCAGATGCATCAATATGCAAGATACAAGAAAGACAGGGGGTTACCCTTTCCCTCGTATAGACGCTTTCTGACGCCTCTGCAGCAGACAGCTTTTTGAAAAACATAGTGACAATTAAGAAGAAATTGCTCAAAACGAGCAATTTCTCCTTTTGCCACAATGTTTTCCATTTTTAGTCATAGGTTATCCATTCAATTAAAGAGATTTTCCATTTTTTGACGAAATATGTTCAAAGTTGTCTGCTGCAGAATTGTCATATGAGGGAAAGGGTTAAAGAAAGTCTATTCATGTTTCTGGATGTGATTTCCTGTAAGCCAAATGTACAAATGGCAGGTAGATATCTATTGATAAGCCTGTGTATAAACACTCCAAAGTGGTTCCAGTGTTGCCAGGTACATGTTTGTTTTATTCCTGGTAAAGCTGTCAAACAGATGGTCCGTAATCACATTCACTCTCCCCCCAAGTAGTTATCTATTTCTGGGAGCTACAACAGGTAAAACAGAGTTTGTTTTATTGGATTTTTATGATGTTTTCAACATTAATTCAGGCTTGGAAGAGTGCCCAAGGGCACACCACCATGACCGCTGTGATTGGGGATCGAAACAGGGATGCCCAGTTCCAAATCCCAGAGCAAATCACTCAGCCGATCAAGATTCATTTAAAATGTGTCTTTTACCATAAACCCAATATATATGACATTTATTAATGACTTTACAGCAAATGGCTAATGCAAGCTTTGTACGAGAGGAAGAAATTACCCATAATGTGAAATTTACCCTGCAGATGCCTAAATATTTTGTCTGCAGGTGAGAAAGGGTTAAGATTCCTGTGTCTGTAGCAAATTGATACATCATTCTATTTTCCAGATATTATTTCACTTTGATATTTTTAAAGCAGACGACACTAAAATCGCAGGTAAACAATTAAAGCCATTATGACAGTAGCCTAGGTGATTGCAATACAGATGCCTATGTTGCCCAGAGCTCTATATAAGGGGCATTTTGCATATTTTAAAATCCTTAATTGACCCTCTTAGCCATATGCTGTGAGTTCTCAAAGGAATCGTCTCATTAAGTACCCACATCATAATGTTTGGTTAGATAATATGAGAGATATTGTTGGGAAAAGAGCTGTATCCGCTCCTGAAGGAACACAAGTGTTGCCTGCCAATAAGTCTGTGAGTGATAGTGTCACAGACAGACAGACAGACAGATAGACAGAATCTGGCGAAGTTATCCCTATGTGTTATAGTGCCAAGACAGGTGTGACACAATTGAAAGGATTGTTGAATGTGATTGATATGATGTTTAGAGATCCGAGAGTATGACAACTCTGAAGAAGACTCAAATAAATCAGAATTATTGCAATATAAGTTGTGAACAACACAGAAACCACCTGAATAATGATGTTAACATTTACAGTATGCTATACACCACAGTCAGTCACCTGCATAAACATGCAGTGTGCTATAATAAGTCCTCTTGTTGCTGAGGTGTTTTGTTCAAGGGTATCAAAGCTTCCTCTGTGAATAATGTCAACTATTAACCCTTTCTCATATACAACTAATTTGCAGCAGACAACTTTGAAACCGTATGGGCAAAACTATGAAAAATCTCCATAGATGGATTTATTTGTTTGTTTGTTTGGAGTTTAACGCCGCTTTCAACAGCTTTGGTCATATCACGGCGGTCAGTGCACCTACCCATGTTTTCCTGGCTTTCCCACACCAGTACTTACACAACATTCTTTCGAAGCCACTGACTACTTTCTCACATAGATCAGAGGTGAGAGGCAATGGAAAACATCGCCCGAAAGAATGTCGCCGCAACCGGGTATCGAACTCCAAAGATGGAAGAAAAATTATTGAATTGAATTTAAAACATTGTATCAAACTTAACCCTTTCCCTCGTATAGACGCTTTCTGATGCCTCTGCAGCAGACGGCTTTTTGAAAACATAGTGACAAAAGAAGAAATTGCTCAAAATGAGCAATTTCTCCTTTTGACACAATGTTTTCCATTTTTAGTCATAGGTTATCCATTCAATTATAGAGATTTTCTATTTTTTGACAAATAATATTCAAAGTCGTCTGCTGCAGAATTGTCGTATGAGGGAAAGGGTTAAAGGGGAAATGGCTCATCATTATCAATCTCTCCTTTAGCCAAAAATAATTTAAAATGCAGTCTGCTGTGCATAAGTCAAAACGCGTCCGCAATTGGGTAAGGATCTACAGTTCTCAGAAATTGTTGATTCACTGGTTTATTACTGGGTATACAATTATTATAATATGCTGTATTTTTGCACTTGGTCTGACAAAATGCGTCCGCAATTAGGTAAGGATCTACAGTTCTCAGAAATTGTTGATTCAGGTTTATTACAGGGTATACTATTATTATAATATTTTTGCACTTGGTCTGACAATTCAACATTCATAAGCATCAACACTTTACCTGAGTTATGAGGAAAACTGTGGACAAAAAACTGCAGTCAGTTTACTGAAACTATGCCATAACATGAACTATCAGTGCATTCTCTGGATTTAATGGTTAATGGATTACCTGCTAATTAACTAATTTGTTTACTCCATCCTCTGTGCATCTCCTAAGTTCATAACCCTTCCCCACCACACAACACATCTGCAGTACATTAATTCTATGGTGTTTTATTCTGTTTTCAACAATTTTCAGTTCCATCACACGGCGTTTCCTGGGTAAGTTACTAGTAATACATTGTACTGGTCAATTACACCTGAAACCAGCCAGTCAGTCGTAATGCTAACCCTGCAACCCTGAGCCCCAAAGGAGGCAGCTATTACTATAATGTTTTATGTCTTTGGTATGACCTGGCTGGGGATTGAACCTGTGACTACTATGGGAACATTGAGTCAAAAATATGGAAACTCTCTATAAATTAAAGAATAGTTATTGAATGAAGATAAAAACATGGCAAAAGGAGAAATTGCTCATTATGAGCAATTTGTCCTTGAGTCACAATGTTTGTAAAAGTTATCTGGTGGAGAGGTAACAGAAAGTGTCTGTATACATGTGGGAAAGGGATGAGCCTTTCTAAATGCAAACACGATTTGATGGCTCTGCAGCAGAAAAAGGAGCAGGCAATTACAATCAATTTCTCCATTTCTGGCAGTGCTTTGAACTCTCTTTATTAATAAATAATTGTTTCATCCATAAAGATAATCTACATATTTCAAGAAAATTCTCCCTTTTCTACAATGTTTTGAAACCATCAGCAGCTGCAGCTGCATCTAGGCGAGACTTATCTGTTTCAATTATCATAATCTCCTATTACCTGCATTGCCTTATCAGTGGAATACATGCAGTTCATCAGCAAAGCATATTTTGTTGGAATTTTCTTTATCCCATTTTGATCTTCAAATGTTTTCAATTGGGAAGTGTAAAATCTGAATATTAGGGATGGGGCTGCCTTACAACCCCGAGATTTTATTAACCCTTTCCCTCATACGAGACTGAGTCCTGGTAGCTCAGTCGGTTACGAAGCGGGCTGTCAATCCAGGGTTGTGAATTCGAATCCCGGCTCGGCCAACTTTCTTTCCGACGTTTGACAAAAGTCATTGCGACATGCATCATTTGTCTTCCACCAATGGGCTTAGTCTATGTGGAAAAGCAGCCAGTTGCTTGGGAAGATTGCTGTGTGGAGCACTGGTGTGAGAAAACCAGGAAACACATGATTAGGTAAACTGGCCGCCGTGATATGACTGAGAAATTGTTAAACAAGAGGGCCATGATGGCCCTGGATCGCTCACCTTAATTATACAATGTACTGCAATGCAAAACACATCAAGACAATTATTCTGAATGCATCCTCCACAGTGTTAACAATATTTTCCTTCATTTGGCCTAGTGATCTATATTTTTTTACCTGATATGACCCATATTCCTACATGGACTAGATATCATTAAGACAACATTCTGACAAAGTTTCAACTTGCTCAAAGTAAAAAGGCGGCCTCCGGAGTTTGAACAATATTTTCCTTTATTGACCTAGTTTCTGATCCAATATGACCCATATTCGAACTTGACCTAGATATAATTCAGACAAACATTCTGACCTAATTTCAAGCTGCTGAAGCAAAAAATGAGGCATCCAAAGTGTTAACAAGATTTTCCTTCAATTTGGCCTTGTGATCTAGTTTTTGACCCGGCATGACCCATATTCAAACTTGGCCTAGATATCATTCAGCTCAACATTCTGAACAAATTTCAAGCCGCTGAAGCAAAATATGCAGCTTCTACAGAGTTAACAAGATTTTCCCTCAATTTGGCCTAGTGACCTAGTTTCTGACCCAATATGACCCATATTTGAACTTGACCTAGATATCTTTAAGACAAACATTCTGACCACATTTCAAGTTGCTGAACCAAAAAATGCGGCATCCAAAGTGTTAACAAGATTTTCCTTCAATTTGACCTAGTGACCTAGTTTTTTACCCGGCATAACCCATATTCGAACTTGACCTAGATATTTTTAAGACAAACATTCTGACAAAATTTCAAACTGCTTAAGCAAAAATTGCGGCCTCTGGAGTGTTAACAAGATTTTCCTTCAATTTGGCCTAGTGACCTACTTCTTGACCCGACGTGACCCATGTTCGAACTTGACCTACATATCATTAAGACAAACATTCTGATAAAGTTTAAACATGCTCAAGTTGAAAATGTGGCCTCCAGAGTGTTAACAAGATTTCGCTTCAATTTGACCTAGTGACCTCGTTTTTGACCTCATATGGCCCAGTTTCGAACTTGTCCAAGATTTTATGGAGATGAACGTTCTGATAAACTTTCATGAAGATTGGATGCAAAATGTAGCCTGTAGAGTGTTAACAAGCTCAAATGTTGACGACGCACGACGCACGACGGACGGACTCCGGACAAAATGTGATCCCAATAGCTCACCTTGCACTTCGTGCATAGGTGAGCTAAAAACGGCGTTAAACCCCAATCAATCAATCAATCCCTCATACGACAATTCCGCAGCAGACGACTTAAAACATATTTTGTCAAAAAATAGAAATCTCTATAATTGAATGGATAACCTATGACTAAAACTGCAAAACATTGTGGCAAAAGGAGAAATTACTCGTTCTGAGCAATTTCTTCTTTTGTCACTATGTTTTCAAAAAGCAGTCTGCTGAAGAGGCGTCAGAAAGCGTCTATATGAGGGCAAGCGTTAAAGGGAAAAATCTGCATAATTTCACCTGGAAAGGATAAATAATTATTTTAAATTAAGAAGCCTGTTTGAAATTCAGTACATTATAATGTAGCAGCCTCCAACCAAATTGAAACTCGAGTTTGATTATTGTATTACAATTTAATTAACAGGTACACTATAAACATTCTCATGTTCAAATAGATGGAATTCAGGAGAAAATTCCCAGGCAGAGGATTTTCCGTCTAATAAGCATTTTCTTGTTCAATATTTAGTGCTATCATATGATATGCATACAGGTAATGACGTAGTACTTCTTAATGTTGTTCACGTTAACCCTTAGCCTCTATTGGTCCACGGAAATATCATTTGTTGGGAGTTGATCCTTTCCCACATACCGAGGGCTTGGCGTGAAACGGTTGAAACTAAAAACCTATTTTGAAAACCCTGGTTTAGGGGCAATTTTGACCCCTTGTAAACAATGCAAATTTAGTTGCCATTGCTCAAAACGAGCAATGGCAGCTAAATTTCCATTGTTTACCAAGAAAATTGATTTAACTCTTTTAAAGACTTTCTGGCGAGGTGATTAACCTTGGTAAAAAAATACCAATTTCAGTTACAACCGTTTCACGCCAAGCCCTCGAATTACGACAAATCTGCAGAATAATTACTTTGAAAAGATCTTGGTAAATTTATGGAAAAATGTTTATAAATAAAAGTATAATTATTTAATAGAGTTAAAAACATTGTGGTAACAGGAGAAATTGCTCATCTTGAGCAATTTCTCCTTTGCTACAATGTTTAGAAATGTCTTCACCTACATAGGTGTAAAAGGCATTTTTGTGGCGATTGGTTGACAATCGCCACAGTGCTACCAAAACAACAACAACGAAAAAAAAATTATATAGTCGTATTTGAACAATCGGTTGGATATTTCTGCAAAGGCAATTTACTCACTTCCGTTAAACCGCCATATATATATATAGTTCCATCAGTGATGCAGGCACACGATTAATAATGATAATGTTAGTGCTACTTTGATACCGGATTGGTACTAATATTTGAGATTTATCGAGAAAATATCTAAATAGAGTTAAACTATTTACATATTATCTTTCTTCATGTTTGGGCAGATAATAAATATCATCGGGCGTCTTGGGTACGCTATGCAGAGTATCATGATACTCCTGTGCCTCGTTTTATTTTTACTGTAGTCAACCGTAACCTTTTGACCTTTAACCTGATTCGGCAGGAGTTGGTTGTACTCTGAAAGTACCTCGCCAAAATAAAACGGCCAATTAACTTCTTTTGTAATTTCTGAAAAGACCTACAAGTTTAACAATCATGGTCCGTGAAAAGTGCTTATTTCGTACCTGGTCCCGTTTTCAATAACATTGCAAAATTATAGAGTGGCATAGGCTAAAACGCAAATAAATAAATAAAGTCGGCTCACGAAAACAACATGACTGTCACGAAAACAACGTTTTATTTGACAATAAATCACATGTATTCATAAGTTTTCTAATTATTTACTTAAAAGCATGTGCACAAACATATAACGATAATTTTAAAAGTATGTAATAGTGTTTTTTGTACTAATTACGCGAAATAGAAAACTTAGAGAGTGGCGTAGGCTAAAACGCATATAAATAAATAAAATCGGCTCACGAAAACAACTCGGCTGCCGCGAAAACAACTTTCTTTACGACAATAATCCCATATTACCATATTATGGTTGTTACGAAAACAACTTTTTATAGTTGTATGTCTTCATAATTTTTTAAATTAGGAACAAATGATTGATTAACATTTTTTTAGAAAAGATATTGTCCTACGAAAATGACATTTTCTCACAACGTTTTCAACTCTTACAGTGTTCTATTAGCGATCCTTTTCTCACAATGTTTTCAACTCTTCACTATTTTATCATTATTTTCTCACAATGTTTTCAACTCTTCACTATTCTATCATCATTTTCTCACAATGTTTTCAACTCTTAAAACTGTTCTTCTCACAATGTTTTCAACTCTTCACTATTATATCATCATTTTCTCACACTGTTTTCAACTCTTCACTATTCTATCATCATTTTCTCAATGATTTCAACGCTTCACTATTCTATCATAATTTACTCACAATGTTTTCAACTCTTCACTATTCTATCATCATTTTCTCACAACGTTTTTAACTCTTACAACTGTTCTATCTTACATTGTGATAATTCTCGTTTTCTCACAATGTTTTCAACTCATACAAATGCTATATCTTACATTGTGATAAAATGAGAAATTTCACATTTTCTCACAATGTTTTCAAGTCATACAAATGCTATATCTTACATTGTGATAAAATGAGAAATTTCACATTTTATCACATTTGTTTTCAACTCATACATATTCTCACAATGTTCCAACTCTATCAACAAACAATAGCCGGTGTGTAGAACACCCGTTGAGACCTTTATGAGTCATATAAAAAGTTGTTTTCGGTATCTAGCTATACCGACCTAAAAACGGGAAGCTGGAATTTTATCAAATCTGGAAATTCCGAAAGGTTTTTATAAATATTTTGAACGCTTTATTTTGTAGTTGTTGCAATATATGAATACGATCGCCACTACAGTGCCATTGGCGCTTTGATTGTATGTGGGAAAGGTTTTACGTATACCTTGACCATACATTTAAACTCTCTATTCTCTAGACTAAATCAGTTGGTAGCATTCTGGGCTGTAACTCCATGTCTTGTGAGTTCAAACCCCGGCACGGCCAACTTTATTTTCAATGTTTTACAAAAGTCAATGTGACAGGCGGCATTCGCCTATAATCAATTGACTTAATATATACTATATGGAAATGCAGCCTGTTGCTGTGAAAAGACTGGTTTGAGAAAACCAGGAAACATATGGGTAGGTGAACAGAATGCCATGATTTGACTTAATTTTTTTTGAAAAGGCGTTGTACCCCAATCAATCAATGAATCTCTAAATCTGTTCCTCAGTGACTAATGACATTTGATCTGAAACAAGAAGGCTTCACCCTTTTGAGTGACCATGACCATCCAGCAATTGACTTTTCTTAAATATTTATTGTTGCAAATGGAGAAATATCCCAATATGTTGACACACAGTCTCGCCAGAGTCTGCACTGTTACATTAAACCTCTCCAACACATCTGCAGCAGACGAATTTTGAAAACATTGTGACAAAAGGTGAAATTGCTCAAAATGAAACTTTTTTCAGTAATTATACCTACAATTTTAGAGATTTTCCATAGTTTTGAGTAGACATTTTTTAAAGTCGTCTGCTGCAGATTTGTTGTATGTAGGAATGTGTTTTAAAAGCTGGAATTTGCATCCTCTGACGAAATACTATAAGATGAGTGTTGCCCAGACGTGTTATTCTGTTATTCGTTAATTAATCAACCCTTTACCACATACAGAAGCTTTCTGATGCCTCTGTAGCTGATGACTTTTAAAAACATTGTGACAAAATGAGAAATTGCTCAAAATGAGCAATTTCTCCTTTTGCCATTATGTTTCAATAATTGTCTATTAATTTGAAGATAATTTCCATATTTTTGACTCAGTGTGTTTAACCCTTTTCCTCATACGCCAATTCTGCAGCAGACGACTTTGACCATATTTTGTCAAAAAATAGAAAATCTCTATAATTGATAGGATAACCTATGACTAAAAGTGGAAAACATTGTGGCAAAAGGAGAAATTGCTCGTTCTGAGCCATTTCTTCTTATGTCACTATGTTTTCAAAAAGCCGTCTGCTGCAGTGGCATCTGAAAGCGTCTATATGAGGGAAAGGGTTAAAGTGATCTGCTGGAGATTGGTTGTATGTGGGAAAGGGTTAAACTGAAAGGATGCCAAATTAAAGATGCTGTTCATATATTTGTACAAAGGTCAGGATCCCGTTATCACTTTCCCACATACAGACTCTTTCTGAAGCCTCTGAAGCAGACGTACAACCTTTGAAAACATCGTGACAAAAAGGAGAAATTGCTCAAATTGAACAGTAGTATATCTCCTTAAATCACAATGTTTTCAACATAATTCAGTAATTATACCTTCATTTATAGATTTTTTACATACGTTTGACTAAATGTTTTCAAACTTGTCTGCTGCTGATTTGTTGTATGTGGGAATGTGTTAATATTGTCGAGTATTTACAAAGTAATGTAGGAATCCGGCGTTGCCGAGTTGTTGGCTTCAGAAATTTGGAACCGGGTGTCCCGAGTTTGATCCCCAGTCACGGCTCGACGGTCATGGTTGAGTGCCCATGGGCGAGGCACATTTCCTAGCCTAGCTAGTACTGGTTTGTTTACCCAGGAATCATGAATAAGTGAACTATCGCTGTGAGATAACTGAAATAATGTTGAAAACAATGTAAAACCCAAACCAAACATATTTAAGTAATGTACCCTCTTTTATCATACAGATGACTTTTAGATGCCTCTACAGCAGCAGACAACTTTTGAAAATATTGTGGGAAAATGAGAAAATGCTCAACCCTTTCCCACATACAAATTTGCAGCAGACGACATAGAAATCTTCTCTACAAAATAGGGAATATTTCTGATAGTTTAACCCTTTCCCTCATATAGATGCTTTCTGAAGCCTCTTCAGCAGACGGTTTTTCGAAAACGAAGTGACAAAAGAAGAAATTGCTCAAATCGAGCAATTTCTCCTTTTGCCACAATGTTTTCCACTCTTAGTCATACGTTTTCCATTCAACTATAGAGAATTTTCATTTTTTGACAAATTATGTTCAAAGTCGTCTGCTGCAGAATTGTCGTATGTGGAAAAGGGTTAATTATTGAATAATGTTGAAACATTGTGGAAATATGAAGAAATTGCTCAAAATGAGCCATATTTCTCCTTTTGCCACAATGTTTTCATATTTTTTCTCATGCATGGGCATCAGAAAGCATCTATATGTGGGAAAGTGTTAAAACGGGCGTTTAAAATCAGACGTTCTGTTAAACTATCATACTTAAGCCAAACAATCAATTTTTAAGACCATCAAAATGCAAATCGCAGTTACCTGACTTTTATCATTACCATGAGATTACTGTACGGAGCATTTCAAACAGCCTTTCTATTTTTTATCAACTATATTTAAAATTGTATAGACAATATTTTCTTCACTGTTTATAATTATAAATAAGACAAAAAAGTTATTACAAATTGGCAGCAAATTGAGGTGAAAATGCAACCCATTTGCACATGGTACCATGTTTTTTTTTTAACCCTTTCCCTCATACGACAATTCTGCAGCAGACAACTTTGAACATATTTTGTCAAAACATAGAAAATCTCCATAATTAAATGGATAACCTATGACTAAAAGTGGAAAACATTGTGTCAAAAGGAGAAATTGCTCGTTTTGAGCAATTTCTTCTTTTGTCACTATGTTTTCAAAAAGCCGTCTGCTGCAGAGGCGTCAGAAAGCGTCTATATGAGGGAAAGGGTTAATACAGATTGGTGCTGTGTAAAAAGTTAGAGTAATAACCCTTTCCCACTTGCTCTCCCATTTCGACACATCTGCAGCAGATGACTTCAGAAAACATTGTGGTAAAAGATGAATTTACTCTTAATAAGCTATTTCTCATTTTGCTGCAATGTTTCAGATTTGTTTATATGATTATTTTGTTCAATCATAGAGATTTTTCATAGTTTGGCCTTGATGTATTTATTTATTCTAGGTCAACTGTTCCAGATTTGTCACAAGCTGGAAAGGGATGTTTTTTGCTGTGGAGTACGCCAATTGAAGGTGATTATGTTATTGTTGATTCAGGTCTATAGAATGACATTGAACGGATAAACATTTGGAACCTCGCCTCTCTCAATGTCGGTCAATGTCAGGCAGGAATTCGAGGAACATTCCAACTGTTGATTTCTGATACTGATAATAGAATGGATTAGCCAGATCTTTGGCAGCAGATTTCAGTGTCTACAACGAAGCTATCCGGCTTCAAGTTATGTTAACATGAGGTTTCGTCTTGATCGATTGATTATCAAACATCGACGTATTTACTCATGTCTATATACATTAACATAAATACAACAAAATGTATTTTGCCATTCTACATGACATCACTACCCAATCCCACATACAATACAACAGCAATAGATATAGCTACTTTGAAAACATCAAAAGCAAAAATATGGAAAAACCTCTATAATTGAATAGATTTAAAAACATCATTGCAAAAGGAGAAACTGCTCATGAGTAATTTTTCCTTTTGCAACAATGTTTTCAAATATCCTCTGCTGCAGAGGCGTTGGAAAGCACAGTTGGTTAACCCTTTCCCTCATATAGACGCTTTCTGACGCCTCTGCAGCAGACAGCTTTTTGAAAACATAGTTACAAAAGAAGAAATTGCACAAAACATGCAATTTCTCCTTTTGCCACAATGTTTTCCACTTTTTGTTATAGGTTATCCATTCAATTATCGAGATTTTTTATTTTTTGACAAAAATTTGTTGAAAGTCGTCTGCTGCAGAATTGTTGTATGAGGGAAAGGGTTAATGAAAATTCTCTGTATTTATGTATATTATACATTTGTATGATCTGTGATCCGGTGAAACCAACCTTCAAATTAATATTATGACAAGTGTGCATTCATGAAATTATTATCTGAATAGACAATATTTGACAGGACATTTCTTGACATCTTTTTTATGACTAATGGCCGAGATTCGGTAGCCAAGTCTGTACTGATTTGTACTGTCAATGCAATTAGATTGTGAGTTCGAACCCCAGCTTGGCTCACATTTCTTCCCGACGTTTGACAAAAGTCAATCGTTTTCAACCAATTGGATAACAATCTTTGCTGAAAAGCAGCCAATTGCTTGGAGAGATTGTTGTGTGCAGTACTGGTGTGATCTACATTGGTATAAAATGGTTGTTTTTCATGGATTTTATACCAAAATATTATACAGATTTGAGATCGTCCCATCTAGGTTACACCACAATCTTGTACAATGTTAACCCTTTCCCTCATATAGACGCTTTCTGATGCCTCTGCAGCAGACGGCTGTTTGAAAACATAGTGACAAAAGAAGAAATTGCACAAAACGTGCAATTTTTCCTTTTGCCACAATGTTTTCCACTTTTTGTCATGGATTTTCTATGTTTCGACAAAAAACGTTCAAAGTCGTCTGCTGCAGAATTGTCGTATGAGGGAAAGGGTTAAAGCCTTAAAACTTGTAAACTTTTTATGTTGCCATCTTGTTGGGCAATTTTCTTTTATCGAATTGAATTGAATGATTCCAAGACATTCATTTGACGCAAAAGAAACACAAGTTGATACAGAAACCAGAGCTTATAATTATGGCAAAGCTTAATCATTTGTAGAAGAAAAACAAAAAAGGAATCCACATTGTATTATCTGAAACAGGTCTCTACTCGATCTGGAGAATATAACATCAGAACGATGCCACACATTTTCTGAGTGTTTGACGCAAAAAAAATTGCTCTGCTTTCCATCCCGATTTCTGTACACCCTATAATTATTCCTTTCCCACATAAAACAAATCTGCAGCAGTCGACTTTGAAAACATCTAGGCAAAAAGATGGAAAATCTCTATAAATCAAAGTATAATTTTTTAAAAGAGTAAAAATCATTTTGGTCAAAGGAGAAAGCATCTGTATGTGGGAAAGGGTTAATATAGACATTGAAATACATAAAAATCTGCCTGCATGCACATTCATGCTATCTCATCTTGATTTACACTGTTTGTCAGAATGTCCTTTACAGTTTCAATGGCTTATGGCAAACTATACATATCCAGAGCAGACTGGGTGAATCTAAATCTTGATATGGATCTACTTTCATTGCAAAAATATTTATGGTTGGTTTCCCTGATGCACTGACTGCATCATACTCTATGGCTGAGTCACAGCTGGTATGAGTATGAAATGATGCCAATAGCTAAGTTTATAACAATATTACTAATTTCCTAATTGTTTGTTTAGGACAAGCAACCAAGAATTCTTCTTATAATTGACATCATATTGGAGTCTAAAAGAATGCTTTTAAAGCACAGATTATTATTCAAAAGTTAACTATCAAACAATAGTTTCTGGAAAGCTTTTTTAGCGCTTTCCCCGGTGACATACAAAAAATCTGCAGCAGACAACTTAGAAAAACATCTAGGTGAAACTATGGCAAATCTCTACAAATGAAGGTACATGTCGAGGGCTTGGCGTGAAACGATTGTAACTTAAATTGGTATTTTTTTTACCAAGGTTAATCACCTCGCAATAAAGTCTTTATAAGCGTTAACTCATTTAACTTGGTAAACAATGGAAATTTAGGTGCCATTGCTCGTTCTGAGCAATGGCACCTAAATTTGCATTGTTTACAAAGGGGTCAAAATTGCCCCTAAACCAGGGTTTTCAAAATAGGTTTTTAGTTACAACCGTTTCATGCCAAGCCCTCGATGTACAATGACTGAAAAGAGATGAAAACAATTATGGTAAAAGGACTAACACGTTTTGAGCAATTTCTCTTTTTGCCAAAATGTTCTTAAAAGACGTCTGCAGCAGAGCATCAGAAAACGTCTCTATGAGAGAAAGAGATTATTGATTTGCAAACAGAGAAGATCCAACTGATTTTGGAGACATTAGTGCACTGTTCACAAATGCCTAACAGTGGGTTTCGAAGCATCTCTCAATTATTGTTAATAACCCTTTTGCACATACAAAAATTCACAGCAGACGACGATGAAAAAGTTGTAGTTATAAAACAATGGAATATCCCTATAAATTGAAGTAAAATTATTGAGAAAGCATCGTTTCAATCAGGGGAAATTTGTTCAATGTTTAATAAATGGATTGAGTTAAAAACATTATGAGCAATTTCTCCTTTTGCCACAATGTTTTTAAGAGTCGTCTGCTGTTTATGTGTCATAATGCGCCTAAAAGTGTATAAGTAGGAAATTATTATCTAATTGGTTATGTTAATTTTAGAACCTATACAATTGCACTGCAACAAATTTAGTCAAGAGTTAAGAATTTTTGTTCACATCCTTAGTTAACTAAACAGTATTATATAAACATGTTATTAACAACTTGTGTTAATCGAGAACATCATTTCAGCAGAATTAAATTCAAAATGTTTAAGTTTCGAAGTCTTAGGAATTTTATATATTAAAATCAGGGACACTATATATATATACTACAATATTGTAATATAGTGTCCCTGATTAAAATCTATAGAGAAAATAAAAGCTAAAAAAAAAATTAGCTTTAACCCTTTCCCTCATATAGACACTTTCTGACGCCCCTGCAGCAGACGGCTTTTTGAAAACATAGTTACAAAAGAAGAAATTGCTCAAAACGAGCAATTTCTCCTTTTGCAACAATGTTTACCAATTTCAGTCATAGGTTATCCATTCAATTACAGAGATATTATATTTGTTGTCAAAATATGTTCAAAGTCGTCTGCTGCAAAATTGATGTATGAGGGAAAGGGTTAATATGCCCATCTAGTGGCTATCCATTTTCCGGTAAAATGTCATATACAAACAACGTTGGTGCATCTTTTGATGCATCTGTTGCCGACTACATTAATTTTGAAAACTTTTGTATACAAGGAGAATTTGCTCCAAGCAAGTTCTTTTCAATAATCACATAGGATAATCCTTTTATGTGTGTTTTACAGTTGGGTTTGTTTTTAGAGATCAAGTCACTATCATTTTGCTAAAATGTCTAAACAAAAAATTAAAAAAAAGCAGATACTACAGTTTATATAAATGTGAAAAAGAAAAGCAAAGTACCCCTAGGTACTTAACTAACATGACCATATGATTATGTAATATATCAAAGCACTGAGAGTGCTGAACTTGACTAAGAAATCTAGAGACGGTATAAAACATGTTAACCCTTTCCCTCATATACACGCTTTCCGACACCTCTGCAGCAGACGACTTTTTGAAAACATAGTGACAAAAGAAGAAATTGCTCAAAACATGCAATTTCTTCTTTTGCCACAATGTTTTTCGCTTTTAATCATCGGTTATACATTCAATTATAGAGATTTTCTATTCTTTGACAAAATATGTTCAAAGTCGTCTGCTGCAGAATTGTCGTATGAGGGAAAGGGTTAATGAGCTGCTACAGGCGAAATGGGGGTCTTGTTAAATCTTTATTTTGAAATAAGATGAAAGAAAAAGGTTGTGACATAAGCATTTTGTCAGACAGTCACATCCACTGCTTTTTTATACCTATAGGTGCATAAGTCTCCCATATGCCAAATACCCCCTTTTTTCCCAAACACAACTCATTTATATTTTAAACTAATAATCATTAAACACCTTACACCTCATCTACATTCTTTTTATTTCTTAACCTCACGGACCAATACATTTTCAAAGTTTCAAAAAATAACAACATCTGCAGACAAAACTCAATATCTGGGCATGTTTAAGTTTGAATAAGAGATAATAATGCAAAGCAAACTATCAAATAATGTGCATAAAATCTCTTTGATCCAAGAAGTTTTGTCAACTTGTTGTTCGATGGGGTGAAAGGTGCAATACTTATACTAATCATAGTGTCACTTTTGTCATTTATTTGCTGCAAATTTAAGACAACAAAAAGTAGAAAGGAACAACTAAAATAATACATGTAATTTACAGTACAAACGCAAGATTTAAAAGAAATTATATCATAATTAAATAAAGGTAACAAATCTTACTTACTCTTCCCTGGATACATGTATAGAGACAGAGACAATAAAAGTTTTATACATTTACATTCATCAACTTATAGCCATGATCATTCAACACATCAGGGTGGGATATGTGGGTTGCTAGGAATCCCTAAATATCATTTTTTGGATAAGACACTCAATCATTTAAATGTTCTCTTCATAATGTGTGCATGTTGATTGAATACCAACAAATGCATAACTGATTACAATTGGTTATTATGATTGTCCATTGTTGCAGTAAAAACTTGTCAATCACAAAAACAGATACTTAGGCATTTGTATCAAACCCCCACCCATCAAATGTAAAATTATTAAAATTATTTGGACAATACAACGTCAAAATGCAACAACAAATCCTCCAATAATTACAAAATAGGTTTTCAAGTCAAAAGATTAACCCTTTCTTTAATATGAACTTGAGTCACCTAGTTTTGAACGGACATGGCTCACATTCAAACTTAGACATCAGACAAACATTCTGTAAAAGCTTCATCGATATCAAGATTTTGCTAACATTTTGGCTAGTGAAGAAGATCTTTAGACTGACATGACTAATATATTTTTCGGACCAGTGAAATTTAAAAGTTAATTTCAATGACTGAGCCCAGATATACCAAGACAATCATTCTGACAAAGTTTGATCATGCTTAGTTGAACAAGAACTATCACTGAAGATGATAAATACCCCCTAAACAGCACCTTGACCTACACCATAACTTAATTAGTAAAAGGGCCATAACTCTGTAAAATATCATGCAATTGTAACCCCTTTAGGATATGCACATCTCCTCTTGGTATAGAAGCTTCATGTAAAATTTTATTGAATTCCACCCAGTGGTTTGTAAGAAATATGCCGGACAAAATACCCCCTAAACAGCAACTTAATCTACACCATAACTTAATTAGTAAAAGGGCCATATCTCTGTAAAATATCATGCAATTGTAACCCCTTTAGGATATGCACATCTTCTCTTGGTATAGAAGCTTCATGTAAACTGTTTTTGAATTCCACCCAGTGGTTTGTAAGAAATAGGCCGGACAAAATATGGCTTCCGGCCGACCGACAGACAGACAGCCTGACTCCTATATACACCCTCTTCTTCGAAGGGGGTATAAAAATGCCTTTTAAATTGTCAAAATTATTTTCCCTAACTTTGACCTGGTGATGTAGTTAATGACCTGACATAACCTGTATTTGGCCTTACTCTTTATATCATTAAAGAGAATTAACATTCATCATTCTTCTCTCAAAAATGCAACCTCTAGAGTGACCATAAGGTACTTCTTATATCTAGATATTATACATGAAGAAACACATTCCGATTTTTTTTCTCAAGATTGGATTCAAATTATGGCCACCACAACAAGTGGACTGCAGACACAGGGCTATAAAAGTGTGGCTTCCACACCTATAAACGGACAGCAGACACAGGGCTATCAAATGTGTCCCCTTACATAGGTACTTTGTACCAAGGTGAGTTAAAAATGCTGGAATTTTCTGATATAAAAGGGAAGAAATGTGGGAAAAGTAGAAGTTGCTTATCATGAGCAATTTCTACCTTTCCCACACTATTTTTGATGGTGATGCTTCTATATGATCTGAATGTAGGAAAGGGTTACAGGACCTTACCATTAATAGTCCATCTTTGAACCTTTATTACAGGTGTGGAGAGCCATGCATACATTAAATTAACTACATCCTATAAATATAAAGTGAAGTATTTGCCTTGCATGCTTTGAAGACAGGCATTTGGCAGATGTTGCAAATTCCACATTACATACATCATACTTGCACATTTTTTGTTTGAAAATGTTCTTTCTTACAAAACATTTTATTCACTTCCTCAATTCTTACTGAACCCTCGCCCAAAGGCGTTCTCCCAATTTTACGCATCATCAGCACAATGTTTTCAACTCTATTCAATAGTTTAGTTTATATACAGATTTTCCATATTTACTCGCAGATATTTCAAAACTACTCGTTCTTTCTTATAGCATGTGGGAAATTTCGTTCTTGGCAAACAACTGTTGTTTTCTTTTCTTTTTTTGTATGTGTGTTTGGGGGGGGGGGGGGGGGGGGGGGGGGGGGGGGGGGGGAATTTGAAAAATTACATTTTATCAGCAATTCCTTCTTTTTCAATAATGTTGCCCCTTCTCTTGTCTCAAATTTATCTGCCCATGATTACTCCTTTTAATCCCCATTTATCACACACAACAAATCTGCAGCAGACAACTTTTAAAACATGCAGGCAAATAATTATATGGAAAATCTGAATGACTGAAATTATAAATATTGAATAGTTGAAAACATTGTGTTGAAAGGAGAAACTGCTCTGTATGTGGGAAAGTATTAATTAACTGTAATAGTCTTAGTTGTCTACTCTGAGCGTTTTCGGCTTTTGCAATCGAGTAACTCGAGTAGAAAATCTGGACATGGACATGCGCAGTACACGACACGAGTAACCATTCACGAACGCCTAACCCCAGTCTTGTGTTGTTTACAAAATGGCGACGTTCTGTGCATCAGCCGTCGCCATCTCGGATCTCATTGTTACCCGTCAAATAGTGGGGGTCGTTCTAGTCGAGTAGATTAGAGATTAAGCACATGCGCAGTTCGCTTACTCGATATGTTCGACTTTCAACTCCAGTTACTCTCGTTATGCGAGTAAACAAGTCGAAAACGCTCTTTGATAACATTGGAGGAAATCCATGTAACAGATGAAAACTTGGAAGTATAATTTTGATACAAAGCAAGAGAACATGGAAAAGGAGAAATTGCCTGTTTTGTGCAATATCTCCTTACTCCACAATGTTTTCACATTTTTCTGTTGCAAAAGATCTATAGAATGTTGTCCGTATCAGGGGAGGGTGAAACCTTTCCCACAAACAACAAATCTGCAGCAGACGACTTTGAACACATCTCGCCAGATATATCAAATATCACTTTATATTGAAGTAAAACTATTGAATATAGGGTTGAAAACATTGTGGTAAAAGGAGAAATTGCTCATGACATTTCTCATTGATCTAAAATGTGTTGGTATTAACCCTTTCCCTCATATAAACGCTTTCTGACACCTCTGCAGTAGAGGGCTTTTTGAAAACATAGTGACAAAAGAAGAAATTGCACAAAACGTGCAATTTCTCCTTTTGCCACAATGTTTTTCCACTTTTTGTCATAGAAAATCTCCATAATGGATTTTCTATGTTTTGACAAAATACGTTTACACTCGTCTGCTGCAGAATTGTCGTATGAGGGAAAGGGGTTAACAACAAATTTGAGAATAATTCTTTTAACCATTTGCTGCATACCATCACCCTCTGCAATAAATGTGTCTCGTAATGCCACAATGTTTTCAACTCTATACAATAGTTGAAAGTTCATATCCAAAGAGTTTTGTAAATTTTTGATAGTCGTCTACAGCGTATATTGAGTCTGCATTTTGGAAAGCGTAAAATAAATTGTCGATTTCAAAGATATTTCTTAATTGTAAAGGGATAACAACTCAATTTGAAATGTTACATTTCTGAGAAAATAATAACTTAGTGTTTTTAGAATACTGACAACTGCCAGCATGCCTTGCCAGACTCCCCACATGGCATATAATGAGTTAGGTTAACTCTTTCCCCCATATGACAATTCTGCAGCAGACGACTTTGAATATATTTTGTCAAAAAATAGAAAGTCTCTATAATTGATTGATTGATTGGGGTTTAACGCCGTTTTTAACAATTTCTCAGTTATATCACGGCGGCCAGTTCACCTACTCATGCATTTCCTGGTTTTCTCACACCAGTACTCCACACAACAATCTTCCCAAGCAACTGGCTGCTTTTCCACATAGACTTAGCCCATTGGTGGAAGACGAATGACGCATGTCGCATTGTCAATTCTCGGAAAGAAAGTTGGCCGAGCCGGGATTCAAACTCACAACCCCTGGATTGACAGCCTGCGTCACTACCGACTGAGCTACCCGCTATAAATGAAATGGATAACCTACGACTAAAAGTGGAAAACATTGTGGCAAAAGGAGAAATTGCTCGTTTTGAGCAATTTCTTCTTTTGTCACTATGTTTTCAAAAAGCTGTCTGCTGCAGAGGATTCAGAAAGTGGGAAAGGGTTAAACCTTCCCCATATACATGCAACTTCAGATGCCTCTGCAGCAGATGATTTGTGTAAACATTGTGACAAAAGATAAATTTCCCCATTGCCACAATATTTTCAACTCTATTCAGTAATTTTACTATCAGTTATAGAGATTTTCTAACTTTTTCATTAGAATTTTTTGAAAAGTTGTCTGCTGCTGATTTGTTATATGTGGGAAAGGGTTATTTGTGTTTTTTTAATACCCTGTGATGGTTTTTAAAGGAATAAAACAGGATAAACTAAAATTTGAATTGACACTTTTCATCCTACAGAATTTTTTGAAAACATTGTGGATGAAGAGAATATTGCTCAAAACAAGCACATTCTTGAACAATCAAAACATCTGTAAACAAAGTTTGAGGATGTGTAGTAAACAAGAGGGTAGCAATGGCCTTAAAATGTTCTCTTGTGTCCAAGCGATTTATTTCATTAAGTTATGCATAAAAGAAACAAGAGGGCCATGATGGCCCTATATCGCTCACCTGATTGAAAAGAACTTCAATAGTTTTCAAAGTTTTTACTCTATAAATATAAGGAAAACAAGCAACCCCCTGGTGGCCATGTATTTCAATGTATCTGATTTATTTGATCAACCTTGGTAGAAGGTCACACAAGGAACCCAAGGAGCATTTGTGCCAATTTTTTTTTAAATCAGGCAGGTGCTTTTGGACAAGAAGTTTCTTAAAGATTTTACAATGCACATATAAGGAAAACAAGCCCCGCCCCGTTGCGGCCATGTTTTTCAACGGATCGGAAATAATGAAACAATCTTCATAGAGGGTGCCCTTAGGAACATAAATTTTGTGCCAAATAATATTTAAATCGGGCCAGCACTTTTGGACAAGAAGTTTTTTTAAGATTTGGCAATTTTCCCCTTTTCTAATGCCGCAGCAACCAAAGTTCTACTTCAACTTGGATTTAATTCTTGAACAACATTGAAAGGGGACCACCTTAGGACCATTTCTGTGAAGTTATTTTGAAATCTGGCCAGTACTTTTGGACAAGAAGATTTTTAAAGTTTTAACAATGAACATATAAGGAAAACAAGCCCCTCCCCCTTGCGGCCATGTTTTTCAACGGATCGGAAATATTTGAACAAGCTTGGTAGGGGGTGCCCCAAGAAACATTTGTGCAAAATAATTTTTAAATTGGGCCAACACTTATAAACAAGAAGATTTTTTAAGATTTGGCAATTTTCCCCTTTTCTGATGCTGCAGCAACCAAAGTTCTACTTGGAATGAAATTCTTTGAACAATTTTGAAAGGGGACCACCTAAGGACCATTTCTGTGAAATTATTTTGAAATCGGGCCAGCACATTTGGACAAGAAGATTTTTTAAGATTTGGCAATTTTCCCCTTTTCTGATGCCGCAACAGCCAAAGTTCTACTTGGAATTAAATTCTTTGAACAACTTTGAAAGGGGACCACCTAAGGACCATTCCTGTGAAGTTATTTTGAAATCTGTCCATTGGTTTAGTAGAAGAAGTCATTTGTAGGAAATTGTTAACAGACGGACGGACAGACGACGACGACGACGCCGGACGCCGGACATTCAGTGATCACAAAAGCTCACCTTGCACTTTGTGCATAGGTGAGCTAAAAAGAGGCCCAAGAGGGCCAGTATCGCTCCACTGCCATTAGGAAAAAATTACCCGACTAAAGCCTCCTAGCTGCTTAAGAGGTGACCGCTAACACAAGTTTGACTGTACACGTATATAAAATATACTTCCATTCCAATGCCAATGCTTTTATGTACATGTATCTGTTTTAAAAGTGGTTTGCTGCAGATTTGTTGTATGCGAGAAAAGGTAGATTGAGGATGAAAGAGGACTGAGATTAAGCGAGATTTAAGATTACATAATTATATATGTAAAAGACAAAAAATAAAACATGGAATGCAAGCATAACTATATAAATTATACATATTTACAAATCAGTTGCATCAAGCACAGTGATAAAGCCCTGCATCTACATGGTGTTTACTTCACTCATACATCCATTTGTGTAATTTAACCCTTTCCACATATCCATGATACAAATGACATATGAAGCCTTTGCAGCAGTCAAGATTTGAAAATATTTTGGGAAAAGTAGGATTTTCACCTTTTGCCAACAACGTTTTCAACTTAAAATTCATTGCGAGAGCAGACAACTCTCAAGCCTTACCCACATGCAGACACCTCTACTGCAGCAGACCTTTGAAAACATTGTGACAAAAGAAAATTGCTGTTTTATTTTCAGAAATTGTTCATATTTTTCAAGGAAGTTTTAAAAGTGGTCAGTTGCAGATTTGTTGCATGTGGAAAAGCGTTAAAATATCATAATAATTAACTGACAAAGTTATGACACAACAAAACAAATCCACTAATTGAAATTATGCCAGACAAGACCTTATTTTTAAGTACAAACTCAACTGTAAATTATTTCTAAATACAAGTATGCTCATTCTGTAAATTATTGCAAAGTACAAGAGTACCTTTATGTATTTAGAGAATCCCTCTGTAAGTTAATGCAAAGTACAAGAGTACCTTTATGTATTTAGAGATTAGTCAGATTACCTCTGTAAATGATTGCAAAGTACAAGAGTACCTTTATGTATTTAGAGATTAGTCAGATTACCTCTGTAAATGATTGCAAAGTACAAGAGTACCTTAATGTATTTAGAGATTCCCTCTGTAAGTTATTGCAAAGTACAAGAGTACCTTTATGTATTTATAGACTCACTCTGTAAATTATTGCAAAGTACAAGAGTACCTTAATGTATTTAGAGATTCCCTCTGTAAGTTATTGCAAAGTACAAGAGTGCATTTATGTATATAGGGACTCACTCAGTAAATGATTGCAAAGTACAAGAGTACCTTAATGTATTTAGAGATTCCCTCTGTAAGTTAATGCAAAGAACAAGAGTACCTTTATGTATTTACAGACTCACTCTGTAAATGATTTCAAAGAACAAGAGTACCTTAATGCATTTAGAGATTCACTCTGTACATTTGCAAAGTACAAGAGTACCTTTATGTAGACACACTCACCTTGTAGTCAGGACCGATGGCTTTCTTGCAATCCTCACAGTAGTTAGCAAAGAGCTCTTGATAGCATGGAATACAATAGGGTTGCTCCTCCTTGAGGATGTAGCGACAGGCTATCAGCTTCTTGTCGCAGTTCTTGCAAGCAAGGTGGTCTTTATGGTAGTTCTGATCCATGGCTTTTGTGTACTCTCCCGAAAATATCAACTGCAATGGAAAGAAATACATATGATGAGTAACAAATTCTGCACTTATACATGCAACCTGATTGTCACTTTAACCATTTCCCTCATATAGACGCTTTCTGATGCATCTGCAGCAGACGGCTTTTTGAAAACATAGTGACAAAAGAAGAAATTGCACAAAACGTGCCATTTCTCCTTTTGCAAAATTGTTTTCCACTTTTAGTCATAGGTTATCTGAATGGATAAGGTTATCTGAATGGATAAGGTTATCTGAATGGATAACCTATGTTTTGACAAAAAACGTTCAAAGTCGTCTGCTGCAGAATTGTCGTATGAGGGAAAGGGTTAAGGAAGGGTGGAAAAACTTTGTTGCCACTCTATATGCCAGAGGAAACAGTGAGCTTCAAGCAACTTAAGTTAATTAACCCTTTCCCTCATACGACAATTCTGCAGCAAACGACTTTAAGCATATTTTGTTAAAACATAGAAAATCTCTATAATTGAATGGATAACCTATGACTAAAAGTGGAAAACATTGTGGCAAAAGGAGAAATTGCTCGTTTTGAGCAATTTCTTCTTTTGTCACTATGTTTTCAAAAAGCCGTCTGCTGCAGAGGCGTCGGAAAGTTTCTATATGAGGGAAAGGATTAAGTTAAGTACCAAGAGGTACTTATGATCCAGAACAGCTTGCAATCCTGCACAGTCTAATTATGATCTGCACTGTTAGCTACTTACTCCTAAAAGTGTTTTATACATACGCTGGATGACATTCATGACTACAGCTGACTATATAAAGTATATGTTCGAATCTTTCTTTCCGACGATTGACAAAAGTCATTGCGACATGCGTCATTCGTCTTCCACCAATGGGCTAAGTCTATGTGGAAAAGCAGCCAGTTGCTTGGGAAGATTGTTGTGTGGAGTACTGGTGTGCGAAAACCAGGAAACATATGAGTAGGTGAACTGGCCGCCGTGATATGAGAAATTGTTAAAAACGGCGTTAAACCCTAATCAATCAATCAATATAAAGTATATAACATGATTTGAATGCCCATTGACCCTTTCCCTCATACAGTCGCTTTCTGACACCTCTGCAGTAGACAACTTTCGAAAACATTGTAACAAAAGAAGACATTTCTACTTTTGACACATATTTTCATCTTTATTCTATAAGTATCTCTTCATTTTTGGATATTCTCCATGTTATTGTTGAGATGTTTTCAAAGGCGTCTGCTGCAGATTTTCTGTATGTGGTAAAGGGTTTACATCAAAACAAAGGTCCATTTTTGTGTGACATTGTCCAGATGAGGAAAATGGTTTGTTTGTTCCTTATTGATGCTAACCCTCTCTCAAACGAAGACGCATTTTGACACAGTTGCAGCAGTCCTCTTCCGAAAATGATTATAGCAAATAAAGATATTTCTCATAATGAGCATTTTCTCCGTTTGCCACAATGTTTTCAGGGGCGTAGCTAGGGTGTACAGAGTGTGTACGCAATTTTTTTAAGGAGGGTCTGGGGGCATGTGCCCGTGATTTTTTCTCCCCTATATCGTCTGTGGTGACTTCTGGGAACATTTCATTAGCAAAATATGACTGATCTTGATGGTGAAATAAACATATTTTCTAGGAAATTTTGAGATAGTAAAATGATTTGCATTTGTAATTTTTCGTCAAATCTATAAAGTCAGATCGGTTGTTTTATACTTACGCCTACCCCATATCAAGTTTTTATTGCAGTTTTGAACTTTTTAAAAAGTACTGGAGACAATGTGTACGCAGCTGCGTATTTTGCATACAGGTAGAGTTACGCACCTGATTTTCGACTTTGTTAAAAATTATACCAAATTCTCTAGACTAGACTAGACTTTTGCTGTATGTGGAAAAGGGTTAATATCCTCATCTCCAAAAGTCTGTTTGTTTGTGTTACATGATGGGACGGGTAGTTTGTTGGTTAATATTGATGTTTACAATGTAAATCATCAAGTAATCTACCACTGACAGACTAACTTGCTTCCCTATCTGTTGAAAGAGGTAATTAGTATAGACAATTGACGACTGTACCAGTCCAAATCTCTCCCACTGAATTTTCAAACTATTGGTGAAACGCCAAATAACATTCTTCTAACTTCCAAACTATTTCATTTGGATTACAGATGGGTCTAATCAAATAAGGCTATATGGATATATTCTCTAATTTTCATATTATTCTTCAGAAAACTAACAAAAAAACATCGTAGGAGGTTTAACCCTTTCCCTCATATAGACATTTTCTGATGCCTCTGCAGCAGACGGCTTTTTGAAAACATAATGATAAAAGAAGAAATTGCTCAAAACGAGCAATTTCTCCTTTTGACACAATGTTTTCCACTTTTAGTCATAGGTAATCCATTCAATTATAGAGATTTTCTATTTTTTGACAAAATATGTTCAAAGTCGTCTTCTGAAGAATTGTCGTATAAGGGAGAGGTTTAACAATGAATGGAGAATCAGTTCAGTTATTTGGGTGTCAACATCATTTTCAACAGTATTTCAATTACACCTTTTCAACATACATCAAATCTGCAGAAGACAACTTTGAAAAGATGTAGACAATGAAAGTAGTATTATTCACTAAGAAATGAAGTTTTCATCTGCCGTGCATGTGTCAAAGTATTAATTGACGGCAACATAAAATTTATATATGATCTCTTAGCATACCCTGTTCAATTCCTGCTTGTGGCGTTCATGATAGACTGGCATTCCATCATGAACAATGATAGAGTGGCACTTCATCATGAACAACGCTATACTGGCACTTCATCATGAAGAGCGATAGACTGGTAGTCCATCACAAAGGATGATAGTGTGGCACTCCATCATGGACGAAGATTCGCACTGGCACTCCATGATGAACTATGGTAGTGGGGCACTCCATCATGGCCGATGGTAGAGGGGCAGTCCATCATAAACAATTGTATAGGGGCACTCCATCATGAACTATGGTAGAGGGGCAGTCCACCATGAATGATGGTAGAGGGGCGCTCCATCATGAACAATGGCAGAGAGGCACTACCACATGAACGATGGTAGAGGGGCAGTCCACCATGAATGATGGCAGAGAGGCACTACCACATGAACGATGGTAGAGGGGCACTCCATCATGAACAAAATTGTAGAGGGGCACTCCATCATGAACGATGGTAGAGGGGCACTCCATCATGAACGATGGTAGAGGGGCACTCCATCATGAACATCACCAGCAGGAAATGAATACTGGTTCACCCTGTCTAAAATACTTTTCAGCTTGACACAGTGAGCTTCCAATATGGTGAAGCAGACTAACACCATCTTCAAGTAGTTATATAATCTCCACAGCAATCTCTTTTATTCTCACAATGTTTTTCAAGTTTGTTGTCACAATGTCTTCATAGGTCTTCTGCTGCAGATGCACCAAAATGTGTCTGCGAGTGGCAAAGGGGTAACAAACGTGTGCAGCGGAGGTATTAAAAGGTATGACTGCCTGTCAGATGTACAGGATAAATTTAAACCCTTACCCTCATACTACAATTCTGCAGCAGACGACTTTGAACTTATTTTGTCAAAAAATCAAAAAATCTCTATAATTGAATGGATAACCTATGACTAAAAGTGGAAAACATTGTGGCAAAAGGAGAAATTGCTCGTTTAGAGCAATTTCTTCTTTTGTCACTATGTTTTCAAAAAGAAAAGCCGTCTGCTGCACAGGCGTCAGAAAGCATTTATATGAGGAAAAGGGTTAAACAGAAATGAATGCAGCAATAGGGACCATCAATTAATTAGTGACTTGGACTTGAAAGCTTTCCTATGTCATACTACAAGTTATTGGATTGGTTTAACCCTTTCCCTCATATAGACGCTTTCTGACGCCTCTGCAGCAGACGGCTTTTTGAAAACATAGTGACAAAAGAAGAAATTGCACAAAACGTGCAATTTCTCCTTTTGCGACAATGTTTTCCACTTTTTGTCATAGTTTATCCATTAAATTATGGAGATTTTCTATTTTTTGACAAAATACGTTCAAAGTCGTCTGCTGCAGAATTGCCGTATGAGGTAAAGGGTTAAACCCTTTTGTGCCACTGTGCAGGAAATGAAACTGCAGCAGACGGCTTAGCAAATGTCAGGATTAAAATATGGAAAATCTTTTTAAATGAAAGTGTAATAATCTTTGATTCAATTTGAAAACATTGTGACAAAAGGAGAAATTGTTTCTTATGAGAAATTTCTCTCTTTGTCACAATGTTTTTAGAAGAAGTCTGCTCGCAGCAGATGCATATACTTGCATCTGCATGTGTTAAAAGGTTAAATAGTCTTGTTTGAAAAATGCTGAGTTAAAAAGTTTATGACTGTACCCATGTAGTATAGTTTGCCAATAAGTCAAGGTTATAACCGACAGATGATCATCAAAATTGATGCATTTGAAGCAAAGGACCTTCGAAAATATTGTGGCAAAAAGGAGTAATTGCTCATATTAAGCATTTAGTAAAAAATATGGAAACTCTCTTTAAATGAAAGTATAATCATTGACTAAAGCTGAACAAATTGTGGCAATAGAAGAAATTGCTCATCACGAAAAATTTCTCCTTTTGCCACCATGTTTTCAAAAGTCGTCTGCTCCAGAAGCGTCAGACACCGTTTTTTATGTGTGAAAGGGTTAGGTTAGTCTTAATTTTTTTACTTGGATGTTTTCAAATTTAATTTCTGAAGATCTGTTTTGCATATGGGAAATGTATAGTGATGTACAGGATAATCAGTTAATGAATAGACAGTCTACAGTTGATCCTTTCCCACATACAAATGCTTTCTGAAGCCTCTGCAGCAAACAACTTTTGAAAACATTGTGGCAAATGGAGAAATTGCTCAGAAGAAGCTGTTTCTCTATTTGTCAAAATGTTTTCAACTATTTCCAATAATGATACTTTCAATTAAAAAAAAAAAAAATCCATATTTAAATGTGACTAGATATTTCAAACTTTAAGTCATCTGCTGCAAATAAGTTGTATGTGGGAAAGGGTTAACCCTTTCCCTCATATAGACGTTTTCTGACGCCGCTCTGCAGCAGACAGCTTTTTGAAAACGTGGTGACAAAAAAAGAAATTGCTCAAAACGAGCAATTTCTCCTTTTGCCACAATGTTTTTCCCTTTCAGTCATATATATATAGGTTATCCATTCAATTATAGAGATTTTCCATTATTTGACAAAATATGTTTAAAGTCGTCTGCTGCAGACGGCTTTTTGAAAACATAGTAACAAAAGAAGAAATTGCACAAAACGTGCAATTTCTCCTTTTGTCACACTGTTTTCCACTTTTAGTCATAGGTTATCCATTCAATTATAGAGATTTTCTATGTTTTGACAAAATATGTTCAAAGTTGTCTGCTGCAGAATTGTCGTATGAGGGAAAGGGTTAACAGACATTATCAACTGATGAAGAAATCCTGTTGTGAATGTCTTTTACCATTTAACCCTTATCCTGCTAAATTCCTGTGAATTTTATCATCAGCCTTGGAATGTTATATGAGTCTGTCCATACAAAAAGGTACAAGCTGACATTTCTATACAGTGTAGATTCAAATCATTCTGTCCATCAAACCTAATATCAGAATCTATGTGAATTCACAAATGTTTAAAACAATTTATACTAAGTAATATAAATCTGGATTTACATTTCACAAAACCCAACTTGTATCTTTTGCCATGAACAAAAATGCAGCAGACGACTTTGAAAACATGTTGTCGAAAATATGGAAACTCTTTATAAATGACAAAAATATTATAGAATAAAAATATAACAATGGATAATCTGTTGCAGAGGTATCAGAAATTGTCTGTATGTGGGACAGGGTTAAATAAAATATTGGGACATCTCCTGCAGAGGTGTTAGAAATCCTCTGTATGTGAGACATGTCGCAAAAGTGTCAGAAACTGCCTGTATACGGGACATGTTGTAGAGGTGTCAGAAACTGTCTGTATGTGGGACATGCTGTAGAGGTGTCATAAACCCTCTGTATGTGGGACATGTTGTAAAGGTGTCAGAAACTGTCTGTATGTGGGACATGTTGTAGAGGTGTCAGAAACTGTCTGTATGTGGGACATGTTGTAGAGGTGTCAGAAACTGTCTGTATGTGGGACATGCTGTAGAGGTGTCATAAACCCTCTGTATGTGGGACATGTTGTAAAGGTGTCAGAAACTGTCTGTATGTGGGACATGCTGTAGAGGTGTCAGAAACCCTCTGTATGTGAGACATGTCGCAAAAGTGTCAGAAACTGTCTGTATGTGGGACATGTTGTAGAGGTGTCAGAAACTGTCTGTATGTGGGACATGCTGTAGAGGTGTCATAAACCCTCTGTATGTGGGACATGTTGTAAAGGTGTCAGAAACTGTCTGTATGTGGGACATGCTGTAGAGGTGTCAGAAACCCTCTGTATGTGAGACATGTCGCAAAAGTGTCAGAAACTGTCTGTATTTGGGACATGTTGCAGAAGTGTCAGAAACTGTCTTATGTGGGATATGTTGCAAATGTGTCTGAAACTGTCTGTTTGTGGGACATGCTGGATAGGTATCCAAAACTGTCTGTATGTGGGACATGTTGCAGAGTTGTCAGAAACTGTCTTATGTGGGACATGTCGCAGAGGTGTCAGAAACTGTCTGTATGTGGGACATGTCACAGGTGTCAGAAACCCTCTGTATGTGGGACATGTCGCAGAGGTGTCAGAAACTGTCTGTATGTGGGACATGTCGCAGAGGTGTCAGAAACCCTCTGTATGTGGGACATGTTGTAGAGGTGTCAGAAACCCTCTGTATGTGGGACATGTTGTAGAGGTGTCAGAAACTGTCTGTATGTGGGACATGTTGTAGAGGTGTCAGAAACTGCCTGTATACAGGACATGTTGTAGAGGTGTCAGTAACTGTCAGTATGTGGGACATGGTGTATAGGTGTCAGAAACCCTCTGTATGTGGGACATGTTGTAGAGGTGTCAGTAACTGTCTGTATGTGGGACATGGTGTAGAGGTGTCAGAAACTGCCTGTATACAGGACATGTTGTAGAGGTGTCAGTAACTGTCAGTATGTGGGACATGGTGTATAGGTGTCAGAAACTGTCTGTATGTGGGACATGTTGTAGAGGTGTCATAAACCCTCTGTATGTGGGACATGTTGTAAAGGTGTCAGAAACTGTCTGTATGTGGGACATGCTGTAGAGGTGTCAGAAACCCTCTGTATGTGGGACATGTTGTAGAGGTGTCAGAAACTGTCTGTATGTGGGACATGTTGTAGAGGTGTCAGAAACCCTCTGTATGTGGGACATGTTGTAGAGGTGTCAGAAACTGTCTGTATGTGGGACATGTTGTAGAGGTGTCAGAAACCCTATGTATGTGGGACATGTTGTAGAGGTGTCAGAAACTGCCTGTATGTGGGACATGTTGTAGAGGTGTCAGAAACTGTCTGTATGTGGGACATGCTGTAGAGGTGTCAGAAACTGCCTGTATGTGGGACATGGTGTATAGGTGTCAGAAACTGTCTGTATGTGGGACATGTTGTAGAGGTGTCAGAAACCCTCTGTATGTGGGACATGTTGTAGAGGTGTCAGAAACCCTCTGTATGTGGGACATGTTGTAGAGGTGTCAGAAACTGTCTGTATGTGGGACATGTTGTAGAGGTGTCAAAAACCCTCTGTATGTGGGACATGTTGTAGAGGTGTCAGAAACTGTCTGTATGTGGGACATGTTGTAGAGGTGTCAGAAACCCTCTGTATGTGGGACATGTTGTAGAGGTGTCAGAAACTGTCTGTATGTGGGACATGTTGTAGAGGTGTCAGAAACCCTCTGTATGTGGGACATGCTGTAGAGGTGTCAGAAACTGCCTGTATGTGGGACATGTTGTAGAGGTGTCAGAAACTGCCTGTATGTGGGACATGGTGTATAGGTGTCAGAAACTGTCTGTATGTGGGACATGTTGTAGAGGTGTCAGAAACCCTCTGTATGTGGGACATGTTGTAGAGGTGTCAGAAACCCTCTGTATGTGGGACATGTTGTAGAGGTGTCAGAAACTGTCTGTATGTGGGACATGTTGTAGAGGTGTCAGAAACCCTCTGTATGTGGGACATGTTGTAGAGGTGTCAGAAACTGTCTGTATGTGGGACATGTTGTAGAGGTGTCAGAAACCCTCTGTATGTGGGACATGTTGTAGAGGTGTCAGAAACTGTCTGTATGTGGGACATGTTGTAGAGGTGTCAGAAACCCTCTGTATGTGGGACATGTTGTAGAGGTGTCAGAAACTGTCTGTATGTGGGACATGCTGTAGAGGTGTCAGAAACTGTCTGTATGTGGGACATGCTGTAGAGGTGTCAGAAACCCTCTGTATGTGGGACATGTTGTAGAGGTGTCAGAAACCCTCTGTATGTGGGACATGTTGTAGAGGTGTCAGAAACTGTCTGTATGTGGGACATGCTGTAGAGGTGTCAGAAACCCTCTGTATGTGGGACATGTTGTAGAGGTGTCAGAAACCCTCTGTATGTGGGACATGTTGTAGAGGTGTCAGAAACTGTCTGTATGTGGGACATGTTGCAAAGGTGTCAGAAACTGCCTGTATACAGGACATGTTGTAGAAGTGTCAGTATGTGGGACATGGTGTATAGGTGTCAGAAACTGTCTGTATGTGGGACATGTTGTAGAGGTGTCAGAAACTGCCTGTATACAGGACATGTTGTAGAAGTGTCAGTATGTGGGACATGGTGTATAGGTGTCAGAAACTGTCTGTATGTGGGACATGTTGTAGAGGTGTCAGAAACCCTCTGTATGTGGGACATGTTGTAAAGGTGTCAGAAACCCTCTGTATGTGGGACATGTTGTAGAGGTGTCAGAAACTGTCTGTATGTGGGACATGTTGCAAAGGTATCCAAAACTGTCTGTATGTTGGACATGTTGTAGAGGTGTCAGTATGTGGGACATGTTGCAAAGGTGTCAGAAACTGTCTGTATACAGGACATGTTGTAGAGGTGTCAGTATGTGAGACATGTTGCAAAGGTGTCAGAAACTGTCTGTATACAGGACATGTTGTAGAAGTGTCAGTATGTGAGACATGTTGCAAAGGTGTCAGAAACTGTCTGTATGTGAGACATGTTATAGAGGTGTCAGTATGTGAGACATGTTGCAAAGGTGTCAGAAACTGCCTGTATGTGAGACATGTTGTAGAGGTGTCAGTATGTGAGACATGTTGCAAAGGTGTCAGAAACTGCCTGTATACAGGACATGTTGTAGAAGTGTCAGTATTTGGGACATGTTGCAAAGGTGTCAGAAACTGTCTGTATGTGAGACATGTTGTAGAGGTGTCAGTATGTGAGACATGTTGCAAAGGTGTCAGAAACTGTCTGTATACAGGACATGTTGTAGAAGTGTCAGTATGTGAGACACGTTGCAAAGGTGTCAGAAACTGTCTGTATACAGGACATGTTGTAGAGGTGTCAGTATGTGAGACATGTTGCAAAGGTGTCAGAAACTGTCTGTATACAGGACATGTTGTAGAAGTGTCAGTATGTGAGACATGTTGCAAAGGTGTCAGAAACTGTCTGTATACAGGACATGTTGTAGAAGTGTCAGTATATGGGACATGTTGCAAAGGTGTCAGAAACTGTCTGTATACAGGACATGTTGTAGAAGTGTCAGTATGTGAGACATGTTGCAAAGGTGTCAGAAACTGTCTGTATACAGGACATGTTGTAGAAGTGTCAGTATGTGGGACATGTTGCAAAGGTGTCAGAAACTGTCTGTATACGGGACATTTTGTAGAAGTGTCAGTATGTGGGACATGTTGCAAAGGTGTCAGAAACTGTCTGTATACAGGACATGTTGTAGAAGTGTCAGAAACTGTCTGTAGGTTGGACAAGGTTCTACCATGAACAAAGTGTGTCAAATTCCATGAAAACCAATCTTAACGCATTTATGAAAAGTGAAGATGAAAATCTATCTGTATATCCATTATCATCTGATCCAAATGCACAAAATGTGTCAGAAATTTCTATAATATCTTTTGTGACTAAATGGCAAACAACATAGAGCTAAACCAACCTTAGTAGATGCCCAAAAATAGTTTTTTGTAGAGCATGCCTCAGGCTGAAAAGTGGAGAACATTGTGGCAAAAGGAGATTTTTTTTTCAAAAAGCTGTCTGCTGCAGAGGCGTCAGAAAGCATCTATATGAGGTAAAGGATTAACTCTATCCAAAGTATTTCCATCTAATTTTCAAGATATTAACACTTTTAATTTGACATTTTCAAAGCAGGTAACAATAAATTTACACTTTAATCCAAAGGATAATTCAGAAACAAAAATATCCAAATTTCAAGTTGAAGTTACCTTTATCTCCATTTCTATTTCACATTGTAGAGTCCCTGGTCTCGGAGAACAAAACCGTACCTATTATGAGGAATGAAACACTAACCTAATGGCATATATCCATACAGTATTGATCATCACACGGGACCAGTCCCCCATGAAACACGATTCGAAATGTGTCGAAATAACAAGAATTATAACCCAATTTGGCAGCCAAACGCTACATTGCGCAATCTATGAAGAGTAAAGGTAATAACTCTTCTAACAATAATCCAACAGAAACCAACATCAAATCTAACCCTTTCCAACTTTTCAACAAATCTGCAGCATACTACGGTGAAACCATCTAGGCAAAACTATGGAAAATCTCTATAAATGAAAGCATAACAAGAGATGTTGTCAAACAGTTTACCCGAAGGAGCATCACATTGTCAGATACATGACCAAGGTCACTGTGACCTTGACCTTTGAACAGAATCTGATGACCTTTATCGATAGGGGTCATCTACTGGTCATGCTCAACCTCACTGCTAAATTTGAGGACCTTAGATTTGAGCTCTTGGTAGTAGCTTTTTGTGTTTAAGGTCACTTTGACCTTGACCTTTGCATGGATGACATCAACAGGGGTCATCTACTGCTCATGCGCAACCTCCATACAAATTTTGAGTACTGCAGGTCCAAGCATTCTCCATTTTTCAATCAGACAAGCTTTGGTATACCGATGAATTGATGCTGGGTCAGACTGACATGAACAAAGCAATATACCCCCCTCTTCTTCAAAGGGAGACATAATTATTGAATATTGTTGAAGTCATTATGCAAAAAGGAGAAATTGCACAATATGAGCAATTTTTCTTTTTGCCGCAAAGATTTCAAACTGTGTCTGCTTCATATGTATTGGCAAGTTGGAAAGGATTTACCTGTATCATAACCCTTTCCCTCATACGACAATTCTGCAGCAGACGACTTTGAACACATTTTGTCAAATAATGGAAAATCTCTATTATTGAATGGATAACCTATGACTAAAAGTGGAAAACATCGTGACAAAAGGAGAAATTGCACGTTTTGTGCAATTTCTTCTTTTGTCACTATGTTTTCAAAAAGCCGTCTGCTGCAGGTGTCAGAAAGCGTCTAGATGAGGGAAAGGGTTAATATTATATAACTAACAACCAATCATCATTGAAATATCGGAATGCAATGAAAAGACAAGAGTGTATGAAGGAACAAATGTGCTGCCTGCCGATATGCAAATAAGTGAAAGTGTGATGGACTGGCAGAAAGACAGATGACATGGAAGTATCACAAAATGAGTGGGAACCTGTCATGATGATGAATCCTCTAAACTCCTCAAAGTCAAAGGGCAATTATTCTGCTTAAAATGTTCTAATGGCACCCAAAATTCAATTGTTCTTGAATGATTGATTTGGGTGGGGTTCAACGCCATTTTATGTCATATATAATGAGTGGGCACCTCCTCTACTCATGTGTTCCCTGGCTTTCTCACATCAGTACTCCACACACCATGCTTTCAAAGCAACTGGCTGCTTTTCCACATAGACTGTAAGCCCATTGGTGGAAGATGAATAATGCTTGTGGCATAGACTTTTGTTAAATTTTGGCCACTCTAGGTTTCAAACTAACAATTGACACCTGGATTGACAGCCCATGTTGCTTCCAACTTGGCTACTAGGGCTCGTCTTAAATCTCGGACTGTACATTCTCATAATAAAACTATCCTGTAATCCTTTTTACGGTGAATTTTAAAATAGACTTGTTGATCTAGCTTTGCATTTGGAAGACTGCATATCAAATTCTAGGAGTACCAAGATAAACAGCACTTTTATGTCTCCTTTAAACAGCACTATTAAATATTTAAAGACTGAAATGTTTGTCTTATATAAATAAATGATGGTTGGCTTCCAGCAAAGTTTATATGATATTCTCTATACATGTCTTTCATCTTGAATATAAATATCTATATATTGGCAGTGAAATCATAGTTTAGCCCTGCTCCAAGAAAGTCAACTTTCAACCCTTTCCCACATAAAGTCAGCTGCTGGCCTGTACAGGATGCTGATCTCGACACGCTCCATGCAGTACACAGGACATGATCACTATATATATAATCTGTTGATTAGTAAGTGTGGTCATCGCCAATCATCCAATAATTGATATATTGGGCTTTTGTTATGCTAAAAGAGCCGGTTGTTCTACATGAGAAACTCTTAGAAAGTGTGACAATTGAGGGCTGAAACTGGTTGATTTACATGGAAACAAAGAAGGCCTTTTTTTTCAACAAATCAACCTGGCTTGAAGGAATCTGATATTGGGTCACCGAAGGAATTATTTGAAAATCGTCAAGATACTTTCAGGGACGAAGATGGTTCACTATAGCCCGCCCCTGGCACCCATGATTTGCGATCAGTCATGATGCCTTGAAGGAATCTATAGCCCCCCCCCCCCCCCCTGGCACCCATGATTTGCGATCAGTCATGATGCCTTGAAGGAATCTGATAGAGGGTCAACCAAATGAACATTTCAACAAAATTATTTGAAAACCGGCCAACATGTTTTGGAGGTGAAACATACATCTGCTGTCCCAGAAAGGTAACCAAAAGTTATGTATGGCTCAAGATTACAGGCTGATAAGGATCTAAACAGGTCGCACTTGCCCTAAGATTGTTGGTCTTGAACATGAAAATACGAGCGCTGGTCTGGGAAAAGAAACAGTAATAATAATAATAATAATAATAATAATACTTTATTTAATGAGGGTAACACAGTTAGTTACACTAATCTTCCCTGTGGCCCTCAACAATCATACATTGAACATGAAATTCAACAATGTAATTAAACATTAAAATATAAAACAAGCATTCACATAATGTTTATAAATGCAATGACAGAAACTTTTCCATTCGTCTGTAACCTAGCCCCAGAAATTCCCCCATAATTGATGAGAGCTATTATCTTATCTCCAAATCACCATGAAATCAAGTAAGGCAGTGTAGATCCTGGTCATGCTAGCAGCATTTGCACAGTCTAATCTGACTTCGCTCTTATTCCCCAATAAGTTGTAGAAGGTTCAAAAAACTTCTGTCAAGCAAGTTTCCATTTAGGATGGATAGGCCGTTAGGCAGGACTTATTCCACAAGTGATGTTATAATGTAAAGGTTAGAGTACCGTTCCTACTATGAGGAGCATTTTTCCTTTTTTACAACAAATATTAACAAGAAACCGCTGAAGACGGTAAGGCCGGATTGTCGGCAATTTGACCCTGAAAATCGACAAACCAAGGTCAAGGTCAAAGTAACCATAGAAATCAATAGAACTTGTTACTGGTTACCTTCAGGCAAAGTTTCAAGTTTGTAACCCCATCCAGTGCTGAGATTTTGCCTCAACCTGAAACTTTAACCAAAATGTTGACGGACAGACAGACAGACAAGACAGACAGACAGACGGACATCGCCAATCTATAGACCGGAATTGCTAGAGCAATCCGGCCAAAAATAGTACTTCAAGTTATTATAGTTTTCCCCCTCAAATATTGTAAAAGCAGACAACACAAAGTGAACTGTTAAATAAACATGTCTGATGGTACCATAAAGAACAGTGTGTACAGGTAAATACAGCTTATGTTCAGTAAACATGTAATAATAACCATCTGGATAGGCCATCATACAGTATATATAGACCAGAATATGATGAGAGTTTTACAACTGGCTGCTTTGAAAGAAAACAATTGAACGAAATAAGTATAATTTTTATAAATGAAGGGTTGAAAGTATTGGTAACAAAGAAGAATTTACTCAATATGAGCATTTCTCTTTTTTCAACAATGCTGTCAAAAGTAATCTGCTGCATAAATGTCAAAAGCCTTCTGCATCAAAGAAAGCTGGTTCATAATATATATACCAGATGTTTTCTTCTACAAAGTTATGCTTTATCCCTATCCCACTCGCATCTGTAGATGACTACCGGCACGTTTGAAAACATTGTTTGTTTTGTTTGTTTGGAGTTTAACGCCGCTTTCAACAGCTTTTGGTCATATCACGGCGGTCAGTGCACCTACCCATGTTTTCCTGGCTTTCCCACACCAGTACTTGCACAACATTCTTTCGAAGCCAGAAAACATTGTGACAAAAGACCTAATGTTTTCAACTCTTTATCGATATTTTTACTTTCATTTGTAGATATTTTCAATATTTTTGCCAAGTTACTTACGTCTGCTGCAGATTTATAGTATGTGGGAATGGCCAATAAACGTTTCCCTGATAATAACTTTATAGAGCATGCTCAATGTTTATTTTTCCTCCTGAGATTTATCAAAATGTTTGCAGCAAAATTGCTGCAAGGCATTTATATCAGGGATGATTTCAAGTCTTCTGCTGCTGTTGATGCGTCAAAATATGTCAACAAATGGGCAAGGGTTCATTTGGCATACATGGATAAACAATAATTGCATAAAAGACGCAGCTCTTTTATTTGAAATCCATGTTTTTAGTGTTTAGACTAGCTTTCAACAGTATTTCAGTGATATCACGTTTCCTTCGAAAATAACAAGCAGTATAATGGTAACGCCCTTCTCTAAAAATAATACACTTTTTACCAAAATGCGCGCTTATCATAACACTGGTGTATTATACAGTGGAACCTGTGTATGAGGACCATTCATGCGAACATAACACTATGGTCTTTGTTCACAGGTGGTCTTTAATAACAGGACCACACAACAATATGGTCTTTGTTCACAGGTAGTCTTTAATAACAGGGCCACTCATGCAAACACAACAATATGGCTTTTGTTCAGAGGTTGTCTTTAATTACAGGGTCACTTATGCAGACATTTAGTAATTGGCAATATACTAAATAAAAAATATTCAGGCAAAATTGGGGAAATTTCTTTTAATGGAATCTTAGTTGAAAATATTTTGGCAAAAGAAGAAATTGTTCATTATGTCTTCAGCAGTAGTCTTCTGCAGAGGCGTAGTAATGTGTCTGTATGCTACACATGAATTTTGAATGCTGGAAAGGGTCAAGTGCAAATTATGCACATTCCAACTAATGACTCAGACTAATGCAACCTTTTCCCTGAGGCAGACATTCGCCTTTGCAGCAGACACCTTTTAAAAGCATCATTTGAGAAAGTAGCAAGAGTGTTTGCAGGAACCCATGTGTCGCCTACACAAATGACAGACGAGCAGACGATGTGGAAGTGATCAATTTTCAAAATATTACTCTATACACAAGCTATTTATCTTTATTCAAACAATGTAACAAATTTAAACTTTTTATTTTTCACATGTTGCACTTTTCTGCTTAGATTTGTTACCCTAGCTTTTCCCACCTGCAGACGAATTTTGATACATCTGCAGCATTTAACTTTTGAAAACATAAAATTGTGACAAAAAAGAGTAATTACTTATAACAAGGAATTTCACTGTTTTCAGCAATGTTTTCAACTCTTTTCAAGATTTATACTTTCATTTGTAGATATTGTTCCATGTATCTTTCTACTTAATATTTTCAAAGTGGTCTGCTGCAGATTAGTTAATCCTTTCCCTCATTTAGACGCTTTCTGACGCCTCTACAGCAGACGGCTTTTTGAAAATATAGTGACAAAAGAAAAAATTGCTCAAAACGAGCAATTCCTAACTTTGCCACAATGTTTTCCACTTTTAGTCAAAGGTTATCCATTCAATTATAGAGATTTTCCATTTTTTGACAAAATGTGTTCAACGTCGTCTGCTGCAGAATTGTCGTATGAGGGAAAGGGTTAAATGCTGATGAGCGAAACCAATTTTCATTACATACTAAAGAGACCTGCATTTGCATGCTTTACTTTATCATTTTAGACATGATTTTATTTATGAACAATTAATAGCTCATGAATAATCAAACCCTTTCTCTGATAGTGTCAGATGACATTTGATGCCTTCAGCCACAAAAACAATTTGAAAATACTTTTCTGTTGAGCAGACATGAAACACCTCCATGTGACCTTAACGAATTCAATGTGACCTTGAACTTGAAATAGGCAAATTAAATCTGCAACCTGTTCATCACCCCTCATTATAGTTGACATTTATGCAAATTATCTTCAAATTTCCATTGGTTTCAGATTGATTGTTTGGTTTTTACACCACTTTCAACAATTTTTCACTTATATCGAGGCGTTTCCTGGGTAAGTTACCAGTACTGTACTGGTCCATTTATCCTAACAAAAGCCAGTCAGTCGTAATTCTTATACCGCAACCCTGAGGGCCACGGAGGGGCAGCCATTTACTGCCATTGTTAAAGTCTTTGACCGTATGACCGGCCGAGGATCAAACCTGCGGCCTCCCACATCTACTTCACCACTGAGGCGGTCTGAGATACAGTATATATCTCACCGAGTACCCACATTAACTCTTTCCCTCATATGGATGCTTTCTGAGGCCTCGGCAGCCGACGGCTTTTTGAAAACATAGTGATAAAAGAAGAAATTACTCAAAATTATGTTATGGTCTGAGATAAAGAGCAGCCAATTTGATAATTGATTATGTTTTCAAAAGTTGTCTGCTGCTAGGGCAACCAAATCGAGGGCTTGGCGTGAAAGGGTTGTAACTAAAAACCTATTTTGAATACCCTGGTTTAGGGGCAATTTTGACCCCTTTGTAAACAATGCAAATTTAGATGCCATTGCTCAGAACGAGCAATGGCACCTAAATTTCCATTGTTTACCAAGAAAAATGATTTAACGCTTATAAAAGACTTAATGGCGAGGTGATTAACCTTGGTAAATAAATACCAATTTCAGTTACAACTGTTTCACGCCAAGCCCTCGAAATGTCAACTGTTTGGGGGTAAGTGTTAATGATTGATTGTAGAGAGTTATTAAATTGAGGATAAAACTGTGGTTAACCCATGAAATTCTTGGAAATCTTTTTAACCGCTCTTCTTCAAAGTACTGATGAGCAAATCAAAAGATCAACATCGGAGCCACGTCTGACAAAAATGTTTATGGTGAACACCACCAGTAAAGACTGAGATATTCTTGTGCTTCATTAACCTGAATGTTAGAACTTCATCTACACTGTCCACCCAAGCCAGCCCTTTCCCACATACAAAAACTCTGCAGCAGAAGACTTTGAAAACATTCAGTCAATAATATTTGAAATCTCTATAAACAAAGGTATAATTACTGAAAAAAGCTGGAAACAGTGTGGCAAAAAGAGAAAATGCTCATTATGACCAATTTATCATTTTGCCACATTGCTTACTAAAATTGTCGGCTGAAGAGGTGTGAGAAAGGGTGTGTTAGTGGGAATGAATGAATGAATGAATGTATATTGTTTTATGGCGCATCGACAGCTAAGGTCATTTAGCGCGCATTTAAATTTTATTATTCATGTTCCCTGGGTGAACAAACCAGTACTAGGCTAGAAAATGTGCCTTGCCCAAGGGCACTCCACCATGACCGAATTGCCGCGACTGGGGATCGAACCCGGGACACGTGTTAGTGGGAAAGGGGTGTGTTTATGTAAAATAAGCCTTGATGCACTTTCTGACTAAGTATAGAAGTGTGTCCCCGTAACTGGCTCCTGGGTGTGAACCTCATCATGAGCAATTATCTCGTTTAGTTGGGCATCAGACCGTAATGTTTCGGCAGCAGCTACAGACTTGACTGTTATGTGATTTTTAGAACATAAATTAACCCTTTTCCCTCAAACGACAATTCTGACGACTTTGAATATATTTTGTCAAACAATAAAAAATCTCTTTAATTGAATGGATAACCTATGACCAAAAGTGGAAATCATTGTGGCAAAAGGAGAAATTTCTCGTTTTGAGCAATTTCTTCTTTTGTCACTATGTTTTCAAAAAGCTGTCTGCTGCAGAGGCGTCAGAAAGCGTCTATATGAGGGAAAGGGTTAAATAGAAGTGTAGCCCCTCCATACCCACAGAGGCAATCAGACACCAAATTGCTAAATGTGCCTCTTGTATTTTCTGGGTATTGAAAACATAAAGCAATGAGGAATTAGCCCTTTGTTAAATGCCCTGGCTCCATATGTGCCTAATTCTTTAGCAAAACAGCTGAAGAAATTGAAACCATATGAACGGCATACTATACATGATGATTCACTCCTCACATAACATTGTACAAAAATGTTTTTTTTCTTATGAGTTCCACACGTCTTTAACCATTCTTACATGCAGATAGATTTTTACGCATCTGATTGCTTGATAGATTGGGGTTTATCGCCGTTTTTAACAATTTCTCAGTCATATCACGGTGGCCAGTTCACCTACTCATGTATTTCCTGGTTTTCTCACACCAGTACTCCACACAACATGATCTTCCCAAGCAACTAGCTGCTTTTTCACATAGACTAAATAGCCCATTGGTGGAAGACGAATGACGCATGTCGCAATGACTTTTATACGCATCTGAAGCAGACGACATTTTTGTAAACTTTTAATATTAATTAAAACATTTTGGCAAAAGGAAATTACTAATTTTCAATAATAATAATAATACTTCCAAATGTTATGTGCTCTATATTTGTTGTATCTGGGAAACGTTTCGCTGGTATTCAAATGATTGGACATTTTGTACCCTCTTCGAAGTTCAAAACTTTCAGAATCATTGGGGAAAAAAGATTATATAGAATACTGTCAACAGAAATATTGATTTAACAACAAAGATGGGGGGTGGGGATCATTTAAAACAATATCTCTTAACCCTTTCCCTCATATAGACGCTTTCTGATGCCTCTGCAGAAGACGGCTTTTGGAAAAAAATATTGTGACAAAACGAGCATTTTCTACGTTTTCCACAATATTTTCCACTTTTAGTCATAGGTTATCCATTCAATTATAGAGATTTTCTATTTTTTGACAAACATGTTCAAAGTCGTCTGCTGCATAATTGTCGTATGAGGGAAAGGGTTAATACAGTGCTTCCAAAAAATGGTTTTGCGTCAAAAGTCAAAATATCTCAAAAAGGGTTAAAAGATGAATGATGGACAAATCACATGAAAGTATATAATTTTCTATTTTTTGACGCGAAATATGTTCAAAGGTGTCTGCTGCAAAATTGTTGTATGAGGGAAAGGGTTAATATGTATTTCTCTTGACTGATACAACTCTGGCAAGATCAAATAAATGTCAGCACAATTAGAGTGAGGTATCCCATCAAACCACTATGACGGCTCCTTGTTAGGCACTCTCTATGTATTTGACCACAGATGCTTGAATGCGATACTTAGATGACATCAATGTCCATAGAAAATCATTATGAGAAAGGGAGAAATTGCCCAATCTGAGATTTATATTCCTCTCATATAATTTCTTTTTGCCGTCTGCAAATTATAGATATTTTCCACTTTTTGACAAAATAAGTTCAAAGTCGTCTGCTGCAGAATTGTCAATGAGGGAAAGGGTTAATTAGATATAATAAAACAGTTTTTTTCCACTAAGAACTCTTGACCTCTGAACTGTTGAGGCAAATGAATATGTAACAGTTAAATTAATTAAATTAATTTCTGTGACACATTTAAAGACTCAGACATTATGATAAATTCAGGTCTATTAACCAGTTTACATGATATGATTGATATTTGTAGTGTTGTTCTCAAGATGAAATGCACTGGAATTACCGTTTTTATACAGAACTGAAAACATTGGTGCAAAAGGAGGAATTGCAATTTCTACTTTTCCTTCCTAGCATGCTTTCTAAATTTGTCTGCTGCATTATAAATTATGGTGTGAGATATTTGTAGTAAGTAAACAGTTTACTGTGATATTTGAATAACAGTCATTAACCCTTTCCCACTTGCAGACGCATTCCGACGCATTTGCAGCAGACGCTATTTGAAAACATAGTGACAAAAGAAGAAATTGCACAAAACGTGCAATTTCTCCTTTTGCCACAATGTTTTCCACTTTTTGTCATAGGTTATCCATTCAATTATGGAGATTTTCTATGTTTTGACAAAATACGTTCAAAGTCGTCTGCTGCAGAATTGTCTTATGTGGGAAAGGGTTAACTGTAACAATTGTTTCCTAAATTAATAAGCCACTGTGATTTATAACCTGATATACTGTTTAAAACAGTGTTAAAACTGTGATTTATAACCTGATATACTGTTTAAAACTTGCCACTGTGATTAATAACCTGATATACTGTTTAAAACAGTGTTAAAACTGTGATTTATAACCTGATATACTGTTTAAAACAGTGTTAAAACTGTGATTTATAACCTGATATACTGTTTAAAACAGCGTTAAAACTGTGATTTATAACCTGATATACGGTTTGAAACGGTGTTTAACTCCAATCACTCAAATCTTTATGTATTGCAGATAAATCAAGCAAAATTGGAAACTGAATCTTATGAACCTTTTCTGACATACATCAAATCTGCTACAGATGACTTTTTGAAAACAATTATAGGCAAAAATATGGAAAATCTTTTGAAATGAAAGTGCATCATGCAATGGCTGAAAAGCATTGCAAACATTAAGCTAAAAGGAGAAAATTGCACATTAAGAGCAATTTCTTATTTTGCCACTATTGTTTTCAAAGGTCGTCAGATGCTGCAAATGCGTCAAAAAGCATCTTCAAATGGAAAAGGTTTCAAAAGATGGGCAGAAAAGCTACTTTAACTTAAAACATTCAATTGAAAAAAGAAAATATAATCAAAACTTATCAGTGTCATACATATAGCTCCTATTATACAACCATATATAAATCATTTATTTTATAACACAAAATGTATTTATGGTTACAGATTTATCTGACAATGATGGATAATTTTGTATATATTAAATAATTAATAATGTTTGATTGCAAGTACAAAAAGGACCTTTCCTCATTTGTGAGAATAAGTACTTGAAAAGTTCAAACTCATAATATCTTACCTAAATGACAGAAAAACAAAAATCCCAAACACGATTCTATGATACCAGAGTACACACACAGCAAGCAGAAGGCACTTCGGCACTAACAACAATGACGTTAAGATCTACCTTTCGGACCAAACACAGCTTGATATATACAGAACTGTTCTCCACCCACTCTATTCCTAGCACAGTCTGGAAACTTCAGGACTTACCACTTACTTAGCCTGGAAACATCAACCTTTTACAACATACACAGAATCTGCAGTAGACAACCTTGGAAAAAATCCTGGTAAAAACATGGAAAATCTCTATAAATGAAAGCATATTTACTGTACAGAGATGAAAACATTGTGGGCAAAAGTAAAAAATTCTCTTTATGAGCAGTTACTTTTTGTTGCTATAATGTTTTAACCCTTTCCCTCATACGACAATTCTGCATGCAGCAGACGACTTTGAACTTATTTTGTCAAAACATTAGGCAATCTCCATAATTGAATGGATAACCTATGACAAAAAGTGGAAAACATTGTGGCAAAAAGGAGAAATTGCACGTTTTGTGCAATTTCTTCTTTTGTCACTATGTTTTCAACAAGCTGTCTGCTGCAGAGGCGTCAGAAAGCGTCTATATGAGGGAAAGGGTTAAATTGCATCAGTATATGGGAAATGGTGGACTGCCACTATGGTTGGAACCAATTTCAGAAGATGCCTTTTCCTTCATAGATACTGTTGCAATGGAGATCTTCACAAGCAAGATAGAGTTAATTAACTTATCATTTTTCCACAATATCTCTTTTATCCCTTTCAATGAGACAAATCATCTGAGTGATCCCAACAGGATTAACCCTTTCCCTCATATAGACACTTTCTGACGCCTCTGCAGCAGATGGCTTTTTGAAAACATAGTGGCAAAAGAAGAAAGTGCTCAAAACAAGCAATTTCTCCATTTGCCGCGATGTTTTCCACTTTAAGTCATAGGTTATCCATTCAATTATAGATATTTTCCAGTTTATGACAAAATATGTTCAAAGTCGTCTGCTGCAGAACTGTCGTATGAGGGAAAGGGTTAAGATAAAGAATTAACTCTTTCCAACATGTAGATGCAATTCAACGCATTTACATTTTAAAAATATTGTGTCAAAAGGAGAAATTTCTCAGAATTTGGAGTAGATGTTTTCAAAGTCATCTGCTGCTGATTTGTTGTGGAGCTATGTTTTAGTTAACAAAATATGCACATTATAACATAGCTCAGAACATAATGTTGAAATATGCAGCCAAATAGATCTGATTCATTCCCAAGTTATGAAACAGGAGTGCCATGATGGCCCTGAATGGTTCACCTGAGTTATGCGATGTGATTAATGTCAACTGCAATAACTTTTTTTTTATTAATCAACATGGTTTGCAGTAGGGCTCAAATATTCGATAAAACCAAATACAGGTCTGTCCGAAACGTATTCGTTATTCACTTCATCCAAAGCAGAATATTTACGAATATAATCCAAATCTGTATGATTTAAACTAAAATCAATTTACTTGAACTACAAACATAACAAACATTTTGTCACACTTGCCATCTCTCCAGTTTCATAGCACATTTGGCGCTAAATTAATATATTACCCCACCCACAGCTGACCACTGATTTTGTGACATATTCTTTTTTCATTTTTCTCAAAATATATTTGATGTTTTGTTTGATTGATCGCTACGATGTATTTTGGCATACGTTTTTGTGAGTTTAAAATAAGTTTTTAAATAATTTTGAATTGTAATTCAATTGAAAAGTCTGGAGGATTGCCATTTAATGACAACCCAAACCCGTCAACAAAAATTGTAGAACCATGCGGAAATCTAAATATTGAACCTCCGGCCAAATAAACGTCAGATGTCTGGAAAAATTTCTGATTTGCGAAAGGACTCGAGGGAGACATACCATTGACACTATCTTCAAAATTTGTAATCATGAAATCGAGTAACAACTACATTAAATTCATAATAGACTCCATTGCTTATGCCTCACTTGTAAAGTCAAAGTACTGAAATTATTCTTTTGAGGAACACAATTAGCATGTCAAGCACAAAAAGTCAAATACGTTATTAACTTTTATACAGTTCTAGTTGGATTTTATTTGTCACAAGAGAGACAAGACTAACAGTTAACTAGACAATCATTATACTTTCTCTAGTCATTTGAATTCTGATTTTTTTTGTGTTTACATGTTCTTAAATTCATGACAGTTTTCATGAATAAATATTCGTATTCGTTACACTGTATTTGTGATACGTATCGTTTTCACCACCTAGTGTATTCGTTTCAGCCCAAGTTTGCAGTAATCTCATAGAGGGTCACCCTAGGAACATTTGTACAATATTATTTGGAAATTGGCCAGATAATTTCGGAGAAGAAGTTTTCACTATATCTTTATAAGATCACATTTAACCCTTTCCCTCATATAGACGCTTTTTAACGCCTCTGCAGCAGACGGCTTTTTGAAAACATAGTGACAAAAGAAGAAATTGCTCAAAACGAGCAATTTCTTCTTTTGTCACAATGTTTTCCACTTTTTGTCATAGGTTATCCATTCAATTATGGAGATTTTCTATGTTTTGACAAAATACGTTCAAAGTCGTCTGCTGCAGAATTGTCGTATGAGGGAAAGGGTTAAGCCTCAACCCCTGGCAACCACATGTTTTCCCCCAAACAACATGGCTTAAAGGAATTTAGTGAGTAGGTTGCCCAAGAAACATTATTACAATTTTGTTTGGAAATCTGTCTGAAACTTTCAGAGAAGAATGTTATTAATGTTTTCACTAAAGCTGTATACAAAAACAGCCCCTCCACCTGACCTCCATGTTTTTTTTTCTCTACCAACCAACATGGCTTAAAGGTGTAAGATAGAGGGTCACCCAATGTACATTTCTAAAAAAATATTTGAGAATCGACCCACAGGTTTGGGAGGAGATTATTTTTTTATTTCTTTATTGAAGTTGCAATTGAAACCAGAATTCTGCATGGATATATAAACAAGCTGGTGCCATGCTCGTCTTCTTAGTATCCAAGTCAGAAATTTCATTTTTTTTTTAAATATTTAATTTTAGTAACAGTCACCTTGACCTTGACCCCAGGAACCCCAACACAATCCAATTTTTTTAAAATCTTCTTAAAAGCTTAATAAAAATAAAATTCAGTTACATCATGTCATTTTTACCTTTTATCTATTTTCAGTAACAGTGACCTTGACCCAGGGATCCCCAAAACTCAATCCCATAAAAGATTTTCTTAAATATTTACTACAAACAAAATTTGGTTACACTTTTTCTTTCGACTTATACAAAAATGTTGTGAATAATTAGACAGGTTGGAATTTTCCGAGTTAATAAGGGCAATAATCTAATCAAAATAGTCATGACTAAGGTAATGTAACTTGTAAAACTCTTCCTTCATTCTATTGTACATTTTGATAGTGAACAATTAAGTATTTGGAGTTTAAAAAAGATTTGCATAATTGACCAACCTTTACTAAAATTCTGACTTAAAAAGGAGCATAAGTTTGACAAAATGCAGTCAAGTGTTATGATACTTGCCCCTCATGTTGCTTTTATGATGTCAGACAACTATATAAAGTTTCAAATGAATCGCTACTGAGAAAACGTTGACTTAATTGACGAGAGGGCCAAGATGGCCCTAAAACGATCACCTGAGTGATAGTAAATTAGTAGCAAATATCTAGCTGCAATATCTGGGAAAATTTGATCAGGAGTGCAAATAAAAATGCAAGGAGTGGACACTGTTAAAGAAATAGGTTATCAGTAAAGGCCATTAATTTTGTATCTTGAAATCTAACAAGAACTGGAATTATAAAATGTTGTCATTTTTCGCCTTTCCTGTTTTTCAATGAAATCAATATGGCTTGAACAGTTTTCGTAGAGGGTCACTCAAGGGACATTTCTACCAAAAATTAGTTTGGAATTGGACAAGCTGATTATGGAGGAAAAGGATTTTAAAGTTTGTGTAATTTTCTCACTTTCTGATGCCGCAGCAATTTCTCCTTTTGCCACAATGTTTTCCACTTTTAGTCATAGGTTATCCATTCAATTTTAGAGATTTTCTATTTTTTGACAAAATATGTTCAAAGTCGTCTGCTGCAGAATTGTCGTATGAGGGAAAGGGTTAAAGGTAGAGTTCAGAACATTTTATGAAAGGGAGACACTAATAAGATGATCTGATTTCAGTTGTTATCAAATCATCTGCTGCAGAGGTGTCACAAGTTGATTGTATGAAGGGTAGAGTATTAAAGTATGAATACAACAGCCAGAATGGTTCATCGATCAGCACGCACAGGCAGGGTAATATTCTAATTATGAATAATCCTTTCGCAAATACAGATAACCTGCAGCAGATGCCGTAGAAAATGTTGCAGTAAAAAAAAAGACGATAAATGTGTGTTAAATTATTGAAAAGAGTTGAAAACGTAATGGAAAAGGAAAGGAATTGAGCAATCCCTTCCGTTGCCGCAATTCTTTCAAAAGTTGTCAGCAGCAGATGCATCAAAACTTGTCTTCAAAAAGTGTCTGCATGTGGGAAAGGGTGAAGGTAAGAAACACACCTGGAATTCCAGTAGAGATCAGACATTACTATCCATCTACACTGATACAGATACTTCATTTAGTGCAGTCTAACAGGCTGTTCTATTCTATCAGTAGAGGTCACCTTTATCACAAAATGCATTTCACCAATACTCACGTAAAACCAACCCCAGGATATCTTTGGTGTCCCATGCGGATCAAGATCAACCTGCAAACCCACCACAGATTGATCTGATACTGCACTGTTTGCCAATTATTTCCAATTTTAGAATTAATTTTCATTAGAGATCATGGTAAACAAACAGATCTTTATCTACATTTGCCATTATGTTATGGTTGATTTTCCTTGAGCATGACTCATATATTTAAAGTAAAACATGCGTCTCCTACCAACATGTCAATAAGATAATTTGTTCTGGACGGCCAGACAGACAATGGAGAAATGATCCATTCCAATGAGTGTGTGTTTCCCTGGGGTATGTTACCAGTACTTCTGGTCCATTTACCCTGACACCAGCAGGCGGTCATTTTGCCCACACCAGACTGACCTATGCACCAAGGAGGGAAAGCCATTATAAACTACCATTTTTTAAAGTCTATAAATAGTTCAAAGCAAGGAAATTCAGTTATTAATTAACCCTTTCCCTCATAGGGCAATTCTGCAGCAGACGACTTTGAACGTATTTTGTCAAAAAATAGAAAATCTCCATAATTGAATGGATAACCTATGACAAAAAGTGGAAAACATTGTGGCAAAGGAGAAATTGCACGTTTTGTGCAATTTCTTCTTTTGACACTATGTTTTCAAAAAGCCGTCTGCTGTAGAGGCGTCAGAAAGCGTCTATATGAGGGAAAGGGTTAAGTTTCTATTCTTTTTATAAAAAATGATTTGCAGTTTTCTTGATGTCGTTCCATTTTTTCCTCATTTGAAAGCAGACAACTCCAAATGATATAATATAAACCCTTTCTCACACTTCTACACACTCCTGTAGAAGACGTCATTGAAAAAAATGTCTACGCAAAAATATGGTTATAAGAATATCTTTCTTTATAAAACATAATTTTAAACCTTGTGACGAAAGAAGCATTTTTTTTCATTTGTCAAAATGTTTTCAAAGGTCATCTGTTTCCGAGGCATCAAAGGTCATCTGTTTCCGAGGCATCAAAGGTCATCTGTTTCCGAGGCATCAAAGGTCATCTGTTTCTGAGGCATCAAATGTTATCTGTAGTTTGATGCCCACACTTGTAGACACATTTTGCTGCATGCATCTGAAGCAGGTAACTTTTGAAAACATTGTTTCAAAAGGAGAATATTTCTCATAATGAATAATTTCTCCTTTTGCAAGAATGTATTCATTTGTTACAATTTCTGGAATTGCTCCTCTATTTAATACATACAGCTCCTCCATACATTCCATGAGGGACCTGAGAAGCACTCGACCATTCGGCCCACTGGTTCTTACCTTCTCCGTACAAAACCCAACTTGTCCAACCAAAAAGCGGTCGACTATGCGAAGTGCTATGTCATATACAAAGGGTTGATTAATTATTGATTAATTGGGGTTTAACGCCGTTTTTAACAATTTCTCAGTCATATCACGGCGGCCAGCTCACCTACTCATGTGTTTCCTGGTTTTCTCACACCAGTACTCCACATAACATTCTTCCCAAGCAACTGGCTGCTTTTCCACATAGACAGAGCCCATTGGTGGAAGACGAATGACGCATATCGCAATGACTTTTGTCAAATGTCGGAAAGAAAGTTGGCCGAGCCTGGATTCGAACTCACAACCCCTGAATTGACAGCCCGCGTCACTACCGACTGAGCTACTGGGGCTCGGCCATATATAAAGGGAGGGAGGGAGGTCTGAATGTGCTGTTATGAGGAAAATGTCCATATTTTTAACCCTTTCCCTCATATAGACGCTTTCTGACGCCTCTGCAGCAGACGGCTTTTTGAAAACATAGTGACAAAATAAGAAATTGCACAGAGCGTTCAATTTCTCCTTTTGCCACAATGTTATCCACTTTTTGTCATAGGTTATCCATTCAATTATGGAGATTTTCTATGTTTTGACAAAATACGTTCAAAGTCGTCTGCTGCAGAATTGTCGTATGAGGGAAAGGGTTAAATAGAAGTTTTCAAAGTTGTCTGCTGCTAATGTGTTCTATGTGGGATTGGGCCAAGTCAATGGATAATCAAAAGATGGTGTCAATACACAGATACCTGCAGGGAAGATGGTGTGAATCCCTAATTGTATCCTATATATCTCCCAGTATATCAGTTATACATTAATTGTTAACCCTTTCCCACATGCAACAATTAACACAGTAACCTGCAGCAGACGACTTTGAAAACATCTACCTACAAACATGGCAGTCTCTAAAAATGGAAGTTTTATTATTGAATAGAGTTGACATTATTGTGGCAATCATCATCATCAGCAATTTTGTCCTTTTGCCACAATGAATTCAAAAGTCATCTGCTTAAGTTCTGATGCATTAGAATGAGTTTGCAGGTGGAAAAGGGTTGATTAACTTGTTAATGACAGTTATCTGCTTGCTATAAGAACATCTGGAACAATGGAAGCCATATTGAGCAATACTTTTTTTTACATGATGTATTTCAAAAGACCTCTGATTTAGAAGGTGGACGGACGTTTTGGCCAACAGACGTTTCAGCCCAGACGTTTCAGCCAGGACTTTTTGGCACATCTTCAGCAGACAACTTTTAAAAACATTGCAGTCATGCAAAAATTAATCCTTTTGTCAGTATGTTTTTACAATCATTACACATTTATTTGTAGAATAACTGTATGTTCAAGAGCTCTATATTAGGGGTATATTTGTCATGTTCTTAAATCCTTCTTTGACCCCCTTATCCAATGTTATGGGTACTCAAAAGAATCTCTCATTGATCTCTCTTTGTCACACCTGATCTCTCAGCGATCCCAAGATCTCCCTGTGATCTCTCTTTGTCGCAAAACAAAACAAGCGCCCAACAAACTCCCAGTGGTCACCGCAGGAGGCTTAGTATCCATTGATCTCTCAAGGGTCTTTCAATGAGCACCCAATAAGCTCTAAATGAAAGCCATGGTCGCTCCAAGATCTCTATAGATGGTCATGGAAGTTGGCAAAAAAAAATTGCATTTTGATCGCACAATGAGCGCACAAGGATCTCCCAAGCATTTACACAGAAACAAGACGAATGTTTGACGCAAAGCGTCAAAGAGAAGCCGCAATTTTTCGTTGTTCATGTAGAAATAAGAAAAAAGAACATTTAAATCCACAAACAACTATAGACGGTAATACGCTGACATATTTATCCCTTTGAAGACTGTTGGATACTTCAAATTACCTCCCTTTAAGCAATACAAGGATATTTACCTTGTGACTCGTATGATTAAGATTAATAAACATTGAAATTATATGAATGAAAACTATTATTCAAATTAGTAACAACATCAAAATCAAATTTAAGCCAAGATAAATGTGTACACATTTCATTAATTGTTTGTAGATACCCTAATGTATAGGTATGAATATAAAATTTATAATGTTATAAACAAATTTTCATTTCAACGTACTAAGTCTGTGAATCTCACAGAAACACCCATTTCAATATACCAACATGTTAAAATAAATCGTTTTTGTATGTACTGAAACTAGAAACGTCCGTTTGTGTATAAGTATATTTCCAATATTTGCGATTTTATATTGCGACTAGCTAACCCGGCACGACGTAAACTTTCCTCTACCAAATTGGTTGTTGTATGTGGGAAACGGTTAGCTGCTGAACATGTATTTAAATATTTAACTGTGTTAAATATTTGTATTCCCTTTAAATTGTTTATTTAAATCGTCATACATGTGTATTATTAGACAATAAATAATAAAGGTTTCAAAAGGCATCTACTTCTGAGGTGTCAGAAATCACCTCTATGTGGGAAAGGATTACAAATACAATTGATTACTAGAATTGTAATAAGGTACAAAAAAAGTGTGGTAGCTTACATGATGTTCATTATATTCCTAAAAGTATGGGAGCTTACATGATGTTCATATTCTTATCCTACAAAGTATGGTAGCTTGCATGATGTTCATATTCATATCCTATAAAGTATGGTAGCTTACATGATGTTCATATTCTTATCCTGTAAAGTATGGTAGCTTACATGATGTACATATTCTTATCCTATAAAGTATGGTAGCTTACATGTTGTTCATATTATATTCCTAAATGTATGGTAGCTTACATGATGTTCATATTCTTATCTTATAAAGTATAGTAGCTTACATGTTGTTCATATTATATTCCTAAATGTATGGTAGCTTACATGATGTTCATATTCTTATCCTATAAAGTATAGTAGCTTACATGATGTTCATAATATATTCCTAAAAGTATGGGAGCTTACATGATGTTCATATTATATTCCTATAAAGTATGGTAGCTTACATGATGTTCATATTCTTATCCTGTAAAGTATGGTAGCTTACATGATGTTCATATTCTTATCCTATAAAGTATGGTAGCTTCCATGATGTTCATATTTTTTTCCTATAAAGTATGGTAGCTTATATGATGTTCATATTCCTATCCTATAAAGTATGGTAGATTAAATGATGTTCATATTCTTATCCTATGATATTCAGCATTTTAATTTCATTTTGGAAATGCTTTATTTTACAAATACAGGATTGGTCTCAAATAATAAATAATTTTGTCAATTTATCTCTTAAATCCAAAAAACTAGACCTCTCCGCCAGAATTTGCTTGCATGACTTCTTATACCCATACAGTATAGCTTTTGTCCTTGCAGGTTTGTTGCATGATAAATATTTACCTGAATGTGGTATTTTTATGTCCTCTTTTTGAGAATGTTTCAGGATATAATCTTGTTGCAAGCTGGCCGAATCTTAACCCTTTCTCTCATACGACAATTCTACAGCAGACGACTTTGAACATATTTTCTCAAAAAATAAAAAATCTCTATAATTGAATGGATAACCTATGACAAAAAGTGGAAACATTGTGGCAAAAGGAGAAATTGCACGTTTTGTTTTCAAAAAGCCGTCTGCTGCAGAGGCGTCAGAAAGCGTTTATATGAGGGAAAGGGTTAAGCTTCATTTTAAATCAGAAATAACAACCTTGTGGGAACAAGAGCAATTGTTAAAGCTGAACAATTTCTCCTTTTCCTAAAATTTCATTTGACGGAGATGGTTAATTAAAGCAATTTGTCTGTATGAGACAGGGTTGATGTTGCTTTGAAAACAATAATGCAGTAGCAGTTTTATGAAATAACATATTAAGAGCCGCACATTTTGAAACATCTGAGGACAAAAACATGAAATATCTGGTAAAGTTGTGATGTCTATGAAACAATAACATTTTGAGAAAAGAACAAAATTCTAGTTTTGAAAAAAAATATCTCCTTTTCCAACAACGCTTTCGAAGGCTAAATCAGCTGCAGAGGAATCAAAAGAAAATTGTTTATATGAAGGAAATATCATTTCTAAAAATATCTATTGAGCTAGCTAATTACAACATAACATTTCTGACAAAAAAGTATGAATCATGCAAACAACAAGTGACAATATTATTCTCTCATCAGATACCTAGATAAGATAGCATTAACCCTTTCCCTCATATAGACGCTTTCGGACGCCTCTGCAGCAGACGGCTTTTTGAAAAACATAGTGACAAAAGAAGAAATTGCACAAAACGTGCAATTTCTCCTTTTTCAAAGTTGTCTGCTGCATAATATGCATTCAAAGGCATCTGCAAATGGAAAATGGTTAAAAGAAAGACTCCTTGAGGCAGCAAAGACATCTAGGTCCAAAAAAATAAATTTATGTGTACAATGTAAGTGTTAATATTAAACAAGAGGACCATGAGGGTCCTAAATCGGTCACCTCTATACATAAAAGGAAACTGATCTGGCCCCTGGCGGCCATGTTTATTAACGGATCAGAATAATTTCAATAATCTTGGTTGAAGGTCACCATAGGAACCTGTGTGTCTAATTATTTTCAAATTGGGCATATACTATTGATCAAGAAGATTTTTGATTTTGTTAACAGATCAGAATAATTTGAACAATCTTTGTAGAGGGTCGGTCACCCAAGGAACATTTTTGCCAAATTATTTCCAAATTGGGCGAGTGCCTTTGTACAAGAACATATTTACTTTATATAGATATAAGACAAATGAAGCTCCAGCAACCATATTTCTAAATGAAAATGAATGATTTGAGGACTTTTGAAAGAGAACCAGCTAAAAAACATTCCTGTGACCTTATTTTGATTTGGTTCATTGATTTAGGAGAAGTTGTTTGTACGAAAATGTGAACTGACCAACGACAATATCGACGCAAGACGGTAAGTAATCACAAGAACTGATCACGCCGCTTGTCGTGCTTAAGGATGCTAATAAAAGTTATAAACATTGTGGCAAAATTACAGATTACACAGAATTATAAGGTCACAGTTTAACCCTTTCCCTCATATAGATGCTTTCTGACGCCACTGCAGCAGACGGCTATTTGAAAACATAGTGACAAAATATGAAATTGCACAAAATGTGCAATTTCTCCTTTTTCCACAATGTTTTCCACTTTTAGGTTATCCATTCAATTATATATCAAGAGATTTTCTACTTTTTCACAAAATATGTCCAAAGTCGTCTGCTGCAGAATTGTCGTATGAGGGAAAGGGTTAACACTTCCCCACATACAACAAATCTGCAACGGATGACTTAGAAATGATTTATTCAAAAATGTGAAAAATTCTCTTTTTATAAGGAAAGAACAATTATTGAATTAAGTTGGGAAAAAATGTGGCAAAAGGAGAAATTGTTCATTAAGAGCAGTTTCTCCTTTTTCCACGCTGTTTTTAAAAGTCGTCAGAGGCCTATATGTGGGAAAGGGTTAAAATAGTAAGTGTGGTTTATATATAGAGACCAATTCATTCAGTAAGTGTCAGGCATTTCCATAAAAACATTTATTGTCACCATTTACCCTTTCCGAAATACAGACGCTTTTTTATACCTCTACAGCAGACGACTTCTGAAAACATTGAGGCAAAAGGAAAATTTCTCTTTATGAGCAATATTTCCTTTTCCCGTAATGTTTTCTCTTCCATGAAAAGAAATATACTTTCATTGATAAAGATTTCCCATATGATTTTAAAGTTGACCGCTGTAGATTTGTTGTATGTGGGAAAGAGTTAAAACTAACTACCTGACATGCTATTTATAACGTTGAATTCAGTTAAACAAGAGGCCCATGAGGGCCTATGCTCTACTGGCATTGATCTGGCTTGTTTCAAAAGGAACCAATATGTCAATATTCAAATACCATCTAAGTTTGGTGAAGATCAGATAGTAAATGGAAGCTCTATTGTGTTCACAAGCTGTATTATAGCAATTTTGACAATTTCAAGGGCCATAATCCAGCCATGCATGGGTAGATCTGGCCGTTTTTTAGAAATGAACTAAACTCTCATGGATATCTAACTACTGTATAAGTTTGATTGAGATACAATCAAAAATAAGGACTGTATCATGTTAACAAGCCCTATTATAGCAATTTTGACAATTTCAAGGGCCATAATTCAGTCATGCATGGGATCTGGCTTGTTTTGGAAAGGAACCAAGCTCTCATAGATATCTAACTACTGTATAAGTTTGGTTGAGATACAATCAAAAGTGAAGACTGTATCGTGTTAACAAGAAATTGTTTATGGACGCACGGACGGACGGACGGACGCACGCACGACGGACAAATCGCCACGACATAAGCCCTTCTGGCCTTTGGCCAGTAGAGCTAAAAACAACACAGAAAAATATCTATTGTGGGAAAAGGTGAAATTGCTCTTTTTGAAGATTTATTTAGTCATTGATTCTGCTTTCAACAAAAGTCGTAAGCTGCAGATCGAAGCATCAAATTGCATCAGCATGCAGGATGTTTTTAAAAACCCTTTCCCATATGCAGATGCGTTCTGAAGCATCCAGACTATTGAAAATATTGTGACAAACGGAGAAACTGCTCCTTATAATATAATTTTCTGTTTTCAATATTATACAATAATTTTACCTCCATTTGTAGAAATGTTCTATATTTTTACCTCAATGCTTTCAAAGTCTTCTTCAGCCAATGTGTTGTATGTGGGAAAGGTTTGATTGTTTTGTGTTTTACGCTGCTTTCAACAATGTTGCTTTCAACAATGTTTCAGTTATATCACAGCATTTCCTGGGTAAGTTACAAGTACTACTGGTCCATTTAATCTGACACCAGCCACTGGCGCTTTCTGACGCCTCTGCAGCAGACAGCTTTTTGAAAACATAGTGACAAAAGAAGAAATTGCACAAAACGTGCAATTTCTCCTTTTGACACAATGTTTTCCACTTTTTGTCATTCAATTATGGAGATTTTCTATGTTTTGACAAAATATGTTCAAAGTCGTCTGCTGCAGAATCGTCGTATGAGGGAAAGGGTTAAATGCTAACCCCGCAACCCTGAGCGCCAAGGAGGGCAGCCATTGCTACCCTTTTTTAAGTTGTTCGTTCTGACCCGTGTGGGAAAGGGTTTAACCCTTTCCCTCATACGACAATTCTGCAGCAGACACCTTTTAACATATTTTGTCAAAAAATAGAAAATCTCTATAATTGAATGGATAACCTATGACTAAAAGTGGAAAACATAGTGGCAAAAGGAGAAATTTCTCGTTTTGAGCAATTTCTTCTTTTGTTACTATGTTTTCAAAAAGCCTTCTGCTGCAGAGGCGTCGGAAAGCGTCTATATGAGGGAAAGGGTGTAACTGGAGTCTACTCATTAACCCCGTACCCTAATTGGATGTAATTCAGTCCACGCCCACACTGTAAGGTAACCTAATCTCCATTCCTTCTACTTTATATCATTCTAATGTAAAGCCCCTACATGGTAAAGAGACAGTTACAAAATTAATTCTGCCTTTCCTTGATAAAATATTTTATTCCCTTTCCCACAAACAAAGGGATGGTTTCAGACGACTTTAGAAAAACATTGTGGCTGAAAGAGAAATTGTTAATCATGAGCAATTTCTCCTTTTGCCACAATGTTTTCAACTCTATTCAATTATTAAACTTTCATTCACAGTGATTTTTCATATTTTGGCAAAGATGTTTTCTAATTAAGTCATCAGCTGCAGATGTGTTGTATGCGTGCAAGTGTTAAGTAGATGACACTTAACCCTTTCCCTCAAACAACAATTCAGCAGCAGATGACTTTGAACATACTTTGTCAAAAATTAGAAAATCTCTATAATTGAATGGATATATAACCTATGACTAAAAGTGGAAAACATTGTGTCAAAACGAGCAATTTCTTCTTTTGTCACTATGTTTTCAAAAAGCTGTCTGCTGTAGAGGCGTCAGAAAGCGTCTACATGAGTGAAAGGGTTAACCACATACAAATGCTTTCTGATGCTTCTTCAGCGGACTACTACTGAAAACCGTTTTATAAAAGAAGAAATTGCTCATGAAGAGAAATTTCTCCTTTTGGCACACTGTTATCAAGTTAATTCAATTATTACACTTTTATTGATCGAGATGCTCCGTATGTCATTGCACTAATGTTTTTAAAGAAGGCTGCTGCAGATTAAATGTTGTATGTGGGAAATGGTTAACCCTTTCCCTCATACAGACGCTTTCTGACACCTCTGCTTTTTGAAAACATAGTGAGAAAAGAAGAAATTGCTCAAAACGAGCAATTTCGCCTTTTTACACAATGTTTTCAACTTTTAGTCATAGGTTATCAATTCAATTATAGAGATTTTCAATTTTTTGACAAAATATGTTCGAAGTCGTCTGCTGCAGATTAAATGTTGTATGAGGGTAAGGGTTAAATTCACATCCTATCAGGTATACAGTTTAATCAAAGTCCGCTCATTAACCATGTACCATAAGCGGATGTAAGTCAGACTCTGCCCACACTCAGAGGTAAGTTAACCCTTTCCCACATACATGACACCTGCAGCAGATGACTTTAAAACATCTAAGGCTAAACTATGGCGAATCTCTTTAACCCTTTCCCTCATATAGACGATATCTGATGCCTCTGCAGCAGACTACTTTTTGAAAACATAGTGACAAAAGAAGAAATTGCTCAAAACAAGCAATTTCTCCTTTTGCCACAATGTTTTCCACTTTTAGTCATAGGTTATCCATTCAATTATTGAGATTTTCTATTTTTTGACAAAATATGTTCAAAGTCATCTGCTGCAGAATTGTCGTATGAGGGAAAGGGTTACATTAATCCTTTCCCACATACAACACACCTGCAGCAGACGACTTAAAAACATCTAGGCTAAACTATGGCGCATCTCTTTGAATTAAAGTTGATTTAAGAACACATGAACAGTTTCTCTTTTTGCAGGTGGGATAGGGTCAATCTTAATGTTTCTGCTTGATAAATACTGTTAGCAACAACATGTCCAAAGAACACTCAGCTTTGATCCCACTGTGTGCATCTTAAACAACGTCTAAAAGTTATGTTATGTATGACTTTAAATACTGCAAATCCAGGCAATCAAATCCGATGTCTACATTGTTTTCTTCTAGTTAAAATATCTATATTTAGAAAAGAGCAGTGGATCAATTAAGGTCACTATAAAGAAAAGACTTTCTGATAAATCATGGATGATGAGAGCTATTGCATAAATTCAGTGGGATTATAAAGGATGACAAATTCTACCTTTCCCTAATAACATTAATTTATAACACCTCTGCCACCTCTGACTTTCAAATTATTGTGGGCAAAGTTAAATTTTAAACCATTTATTAAGCATAAACCCTTCCGAACCATATATGTAGATGCATTTTGAAGCCTCTGCAGCAGACAATCTTTGTAACATTGACTCAAAACGAGATTTTTCTCATTATGAGCAATTTCTCCCTCCTTTTGTCACAATGTTTTCTATTCAATAAATATGTTTTCATTCATAGACAAATTCTGTATATTTGCCTAGATATTTGGAGTAGTCTGCAGATTTGTTGTATGCAGCTTTGCTTCTCTCCTTCATTTTTTGTTCTTCAAATTATAAAACTCTTCAAGTTGCATGAGGCCGCCTTGGTTGTGTGAGTGCTAGAGCATTGGCCTATGGTGCGAGAGGTTGCCTCGGTTGTGTAGCGGTAGAGCATTAGCCTACGGCGCAAGAGGTTGCCAATTTGACCCCCAGCTGGGTCTTACCAACTGCTTTAAAACTGGTAGTAATGGCTTTCCCTCTTTGGCACTCATTACAACTGACTGGCTGGTGTCAGTATAAATGGAACAGAAGTTCTGGTAACTTACCCAGGCACTCATTACAACTGACTGGCTGGTGTCAGTATAAATGAAACAGAAGTACTGGTAATTTACCCAGGCACTCATTACAACTGACTGGCTGGTGTCAGTATAAATGGAACAGAAGTACTGGTAACTTACCCAGGCACTCATTACAACTGACTGGCTGGTGTCAGTATAAATGAAACAGAAGTACTGGTAATTTACCCAGGCACTCATTACAACTGACTGGCTGGTGTCAGTATAAATGGAACAGAAGTACTGGTAACTTACCCAGGCACTCATTACAACTGACTGGCTGGTGTCAGTATAAATGAAACAGAAGTACTGGTAATTTACCCAGGCACTCATTACAACTGACTGGCTGGTGTCAGTATAAATGGAACAGAAGTTCTGGTAATTTACCCAGGCACTCATTACAACTGACTGGCTGGTGTCAGTATAAATGGAACAGAAGTTCTGGTAATTTACCCAGGCACTCATTACAACTGACTGGCTGGTGTCAGTATAAATGGAACAGAAGTACTGGTAATTTACCCAGGCACTCATTACAACTGACTGGCTGGTGTCAGTATAAATGGAACAGAAGTTCTGGTAATTTACCCAGGCACTCATTACAACTGACTGGCTGGTGTCAGTATAAATGGAACAGAAGTACTGGTAATTTACCCAGGCACTCATTACAACTGACTGGCTGGTGTCAGTATAAATGGAACAGAAGTTCTGGTAACTTACCCAGGCACTCATTACAACTGACTGGCTGGTGTCAGTATAAATGAAACAGAAGTACTGGTAATTTACCCAGGCACTCATTACAACTGACTGGCTGGTGTCAGTATAAATGGAACAGAAGTTCTGGTAATTTACCCAGGCACTCATTACAACTGACTGGCTGGTGTCAGTATAAATGGAACAGAAGTACTGGTAATTTACCCAGGCACTCATTACAACTGACTGGCTGGTGTCAGTATAAATGGAACAGAAGTTCTGGTAACTTACCCAGGCACTCATTACAACTGACTGGCTGGTGTCAGTATAAATGAAACAGAAGTACTGGTAATTTACCCAGGCACTCATTACAACTGACTGGCTGGTGTCAGTATAAATGGAACAGAAGTTCTGGTAACTTACCCAGGCACCTCATTACAACTGACTGGCTGGTGTCAGTATAAATGGAACAGAAGTTCTGGTAACTTACCCAGGCACTCATTACAACTGACTGGCTGGTGTCAGTATAAATGAAACAGAAGTACTGGTAATTTACCCAGGCACTCATTACAACTGACTGGCTGGTGTCAGTATAAATGAAACAGAAGTACTGGTAATTTACCCAGGCACTCATTACAACTGACTGGCTGGTGTCAGTATAAATGGAACAGAAGTTCTGGTAACTTACCCAGGCACTCATTACAACTGACTGGCTGGTGTCAGTATAAATGAAACAGAAGTACTGGTAATTTACCCAGGCACTCATTACAACTGACTGGCTGGTGTCAGTATAAATGGAACAGAAGTTCTGGTAACTTACCCAGGCACCTCATTACAACTGACTGGCTGGTGTCAGTATAAATGGAACAGAAGTTCTGGTAACTTACCCAGGCACTCATTACAACTGACTGGCTGGTGTCAGTATAAATGAAACAGAAGTACTGGTAATTTACCCAGGCACTCATTACAACTGACTGGCTGGTGTCAGTATAAATGGAACAGAAGTTCTGGTAACTTACCCAGGCACCTCATTACAACTGACAGGCTGGTGTCAGTATGAATGGAACAGAAGTACTGGTAATTTACCCAGGCACCTCATTACAACTGACAGGCTGGTGTCAGTATAAATGGAACAGAAGTACTGGTAATTTACCCAGGCACCTCATTACAACTGACAGGCTGGTGTCAGTATGAATGGAACAGAAGTACTGGTAATTTACCCAGGCACCTCATTACAACTGACAGGCTGGTGTCAGTATAAATGGAACAGAAGTACTGGTAATTTACCCAGGCACTCATTACAACTGACCGGCTGGTGTCAGTATAAATGGAACAGAAGTACTGGTAATTTACCCAGGCACCTCATTACAACTGACAGGCTGGTGTCAGTATAAATGGAACAGAAGTACTGGTAATTTACCCAGGCACCTCATTACAACTGACAGGCTGGTGTCAGTATAAATGGAACAGAAGTACTGGTAATTTACCCAGGCACTCATTACAACTGACCGGCTGGTGTCAGTATAAATGGAACAGAAGTACTGGTAATTTACCCAGGCACCTCATTACAACTGACAGGCTGGTGTCAGTATGAATGGAACAGAAGTACTGGTAATTTACCCAGGCACCTCATTACAACTGACAGGCTGGTGTCAGTATAAATGGAACAGAAGTACTGGTAATTTACCCAGGCACCTCATTACAACTGACAGGCTGGTGTCAGTATGAATGGAACAGAAGTACTGGTAATTTACCCAGGCACCTCATTACAACTGACAGGCTGGTGTCAGTATAAATGGAACAGAAGTACTGGTAATTTACCCAGGCACTCATTACAACTGACCGGCTGGTGTCAGTATAAATGGAACAGAAGTACTGGTAATTTACCCAGGCACCTCATTACAACTGACAGGCTGGTGTCAGTATGAATGGAACAGAAGTACTGGTAATTTACCCAATATTTTCAGCTTTTTCATGAAAATGTTCATGATTTTACAATTTTTTCTTAACATATTAAGATGACAATAAAACTCAAATCAGTGTATTGGTAATTGTTGTAGTGTTAAAATCACAAGAAATTTGATATTTAGATAAAAAAAAATGATATGCAAGATGTGAAAATAATTCAAATACTTACTGTGTCCATATTTTGTCAGATATAGATATCTCTCTAACTAAAGATAATGATGGTTATTTGATGGTAAGATCATACAAGATAAATCCAGTATAGATTTTTTTTCACATAGACACAAAATTCACTAGTCTTTTTAATAATAGTCTCTTTGATAATAATCCAGTTTCTTTTTCTTATTTTGGATTTTTGCAAAACTTTATGAGATAAATCCAGATTTTATTCACAGAAAAAATTTAATCCAGTATTTATTAACATAAACAAGGTAAATCTCTTTAATTTTTATGGTCATATTTCTGTTACGAGATAATTTAAATCCTGTTTTTATTCACAAAGAAAAAGTAGAATGGTTTACTTTCCGTCATTGTTGATGATATATAAACAATACCTTTACACTCTTTGACAATCCCCTAACAGAATATGTCACATAACTCACACTCTTCTCTATATACGGCCAATGAACCAAAAATAAACCCTATACATGATACAACAAATCTGCAGCAGACGGCTTTTTGAAAACATAGTGACAAAAGAAGAAATTGCACAAAACGTGCAATTTCTCCTTTTGCCACAATGTTTTCCACTTTTTGTCATAGGTTATCCATTCAATTATGGAGATATTCTATTTTTTGACAAAATACGTTAAAAGTCGTCTGCTGCAGAATTGCCGTATGAGGGAAAAGGATAAATGAAGATGTAGCTGCATAATTATTCAATCGAGTTGTAATCATTGTCATAAAAAGGAGCAATTGCTCATCATAAGCAATTTCTCCTTTTGTCGCAGCGTTATCAAAAATTGTTTGGTGCAGATGTGGGTTCAACCCTTTGCCTAATACAAATCACATTAGACACCTCTGTAGCAGATGGCTTTTGAAATCATTGTGGGAAAATGGGGAAAGTGCTAAAAAAATCTTCACCAAAATGTTTTCAACTCTTTAAAATCTTGACTTCTTCATTAAAGTCTTGCCATTTCTATTACAATTTTTCTTCAGATGTTTTCAATGCAGACGGCTCTGAAAATACCATACTGGTATAGTCTAGTCTGTGAAATTGCACTGTCATATGATGAATGCATACTGGTAAAAGCCGTGGTCCCAACCCGCCGTACTTGCAAGTGCGTGCTGTCTACTTGCAAAAACGTGCTCACAATTTGGGGATCCGTACGTGGTGAGTACCGCCTCAGTACGGATTTGGGAGCACGCAGACACGCCGTAGCACTTTTAGTGCATGAGGAACTTTCGCTGCGTTCGGGATGCGGTCGGGCTACAGATTAACCCCAGTACAGGTGACGCCCGTGTCTTCTACAGCCAATGAGCGCACAACGCACTGACTCCGTGAGTCTTTTAAATTTTGTCCACGGTCACTTGCTCTACGGACGGCGCACTTAGCACGTGCGTGCTGCGCACGTGATAAGTGCGTGGTCTGTGCTTACCCGGCACTTCCCCAGTTCTACTGTCCAATGAGCACGCAGAACTGACGTGGACCGTACCGAGTAAGCACGTGCTCCGCACTTACAACGCACGTTGTGCGCACTGATTTCTGCAGTATATATAAAAGCCGAGCGAGTTGTGACGCTGCCATTTGAAGCTGCTCTTGCAGCATCAGAACCCGGAGTCTCTGCGGTGAAATGGGCAGCATCTTGAGGCAGCAGCAGCTGGGACTTCTGGAGAACCTCGGAATGTCATTCTATATATCACCCCCCCCGACATTGGGCGGAAAAACTCACGTTCGTCGCACTTCCACGCACTTACAACATGCGAGTGAGTAAGGACACCGTACGTGAGCAGCACGTGTAAGTACGGCCTCCGTACGATAACATGGCAATCGCACGGAGATCGTACGTTGTAAGCAAGTTGTAAGCACGTACAACTCACTTACCATGTGTGCAACATACGATGCACGCAACCGCTCACGGCCAGACGTGGCGTGCGGGCCACGTACTTACACCTTGCGCAACCGTGCGAGTGACGTGCGTTGACGTACTCTCTCCCTGCTCTTGCCACTCCCTCCCCACGTTTTTCTGAACGTGGCGGCCGTGGCCTCCCCAAAAAATGTACGGACTAAAAACACGCACGGTGGGTTGTGACCGGGCCTAAAAGGATCAGTTAATATGGAAATATATTATAGTGTTTTCTGACATATCAGTTTCTGTGACAGTTCAATTTACATGGAGAATGAATGGTTTAACCATTTCCAACATGAAGCCACATTTTGATGCAGAAAATGACTTTTTAAACCAATGTGGCAAAAGTAGAAATTGCTCATAATGAGCAATTTCTTCTTTTGCCAAATTATTTTCCAATCTTTTAAAATAATCAGACTGTAATTCATGGAGGTTGTCAATTGCGACATGTTCAAATGTGTGCTGCAGATTTGTTACATGAGGGAAAGGGGGCTTAACAATGTCTAACTATCAACCGATAAAACCACATTAATACTGTTAGAGTTTTAACCCTTTCCCTCATACAACAATTCTGCAGCAGACGACTTTGAACAAATTTTGTCAAAACATAGAAAATCTACATAATTGAATGGATAACCTATGAGTGGGAAACATTGTGAGCAATTTCTTCTTTTGTCACTATGTTTTCAAAAAGCTGTCTGCTGCAGAGGCGTCAGAAAGCGTCTATATGAGGGAAAGGGTTAACCTGGTTGACACAGCAGCATGATAAAACAGTATATAGAGAAGTTCTTTTTTTTTTACGAGATCAAAATTATGACAACTGCTTAATTTGAGTGACAGACGCCTTGACCTTGACCAAGAGAACATAAAATGCAATCATAAACATCATCTTAATGTATGATGAGACTTCATGAAAGTTAGGTCTCAAAATCTGAAACACGGCAAAGTTTAGTTTCCCTGTTTTTGCCTAGATGTTTTTCATAGTCGTCTGCTGCAGACTTGATGTATGTGGGAAAGGGTAAGATATGTATGTGAGAACGGGTAAGATATGTATGTGGGAATGGGTAAGATATGTATGTGAGAAAGGATAAGATATGTATGTGAGAACGGATAAGATATGTATGTAGGAATGGGTAAGATATGTATGTGGGAAAGGGTAAGATATGTATGTGAAAAAGGATAAGATATGTATGTGAGAACGGATAAGATATGTATGTAGGAATGGGTAAGATATGTATGTGGGAAAGGGTAAGATATGTATGTGGGTATGGGTAAGATATGTATGTGGGAATGGGTAAGATATGTATGTGGGAAAGGGTAAGATATGTATGTGGGTATGGGTAAGATATGTATGTGGGAAAGGGTAAGATATGTATGTGGGTATGGGTAAGATATGTATGTGGGAAAGGGTAAGATATGTATGTTGGAATGGATAAGATATGTATGTGGGAATGGGTAAGATATGTATGTAGGAATGGGTAAGATATGTATGTGGGAAAGGGTAAGATATGTATGTGGGAAAGGGTAAGATATGTATGTGGGAATGGATAAGATATGTATGTGGGAATGGGTAAGATATGTATGTAGGAATGGGTAAGATATGTATGTGGGAATGGGTAAGATATGTATGTGGGAACAGGTAAGATATGTATGTTGGAACGGGTAAGATATGTATGTGGGATAGGGTAAGATATGTATGTGGGAAAGGATAAGATATGTATGTAGGAATGAGTAAGATATGTATGTAGGAATGGGTAAGATATGTATGTGGGAATGGGTAAGATATGTATGTGGGAAAGGGTAAGATATGTATGTGGGAATGGGTAAGATATGTATGTGGGAATGGGTAAGATATGTATGTGGGTATGGGTAAGATATGTATGTGGGAAAGGGTAAGATATGTATGTGGGAATGGATAAGATATGTATGTGGGAAAGGATAAGATATGTATGTGGGAATGGGTAAGATATGTATGTGGGAACGAGTAAAATATGTATGTGGGAACGGGTAAGATATGTATGTGGGATAGGGTAAGATATGTATGTGGGAATGGGTAAGATATGTATGTGGGAACAGGTAAGATATGTATGTTGGAACGGGTAAGATATGTATGTGGGAATGGATAAGATATGTATGTGGGAAAGGATAAGATATGTATGTGGGAATGGGTAAGATATGTATGTGGGAATGGATAAGATATGTATGTGGGAAAGGATAAGATATGTATGTGGGAATGGGTAAGATATGTATGTGGGAACGAGTAAAATATGTATGTAGGAAAGGGTAAGATATGTATGTGGGAATGAGTAAGATATGTATGTGGGAATGGGTAAGATATGTATGTGGGAACGGGTAAGATATGTATGTGGGAACGAGTAAAATATGTATGTGGGAATGAGTAAGATATGTATGTGAGAACGGGTAAGATATGCATGTGGGAAAGGGTAAGATATGTATGTGGGAAAGGATAAGATATGTATGTGGGAATGGGTAAAATATGTATGTGGGAATGGGTAAGATATGTATGTGTGTAAGGATAAGATATGTATGTGGGAATGGGTAAGATATGTATGTGGGAAAGGGTAAGATATGTATGTGGGAATGGGTAAGATATGTATGTGGGAAAGGATAAGATATGTATGTAGGAAAGGATAAAATATGTATGTAGGAATGGGTAAGATATGTATGTGGGAATGGATAAGATATGTATGTGAGAAAGGATAAGATATGTATGTGGGAATGGGTAAAATATGTATGTGGGAATGGGTAAAATATGTATGTGGGAATTGGGTAAGATATGTATGTAGGAAAGGATAAAATATGTATGTAGGAAAGGATAAAATATGTATGTAGGAATGGGTAAGATATGTATGTGAGAACGGGTAAGATATGTATGTGGGTAAGGGTAAAATATGTATGTGGGAAAGGGTAAGATATGTATGTAGGAAAGGATAAAATATGTATGTAGGAAAGGATAAAATATGTATGTAGGAATGGGTAAGATATGTATGTGAGAACGGGTAAGATATGTATGTGGGTAAGGATAAGATATGTATGTGGGTAAGGGTAAGATATGTATGTGGGTAAGGGTAAAATATGTATGTGGGAAAGGGTAATATATGTATGTGGGAAAGGGTAAAATATGTATGTGGGAAAGGGTAAAATATGTATGTGGGAAAGGGTAAAATATGTATGTAGGAATGGGTAAGATATGTATGTGGGAATGGGTAAGATATGTATGTGGGAATGGGTAAGATATGTATATGGGAATGGGTAAGATATGTATGTAGGAAAGGGTAAAATATGTATGTGGGAAAGGGTAAAATATGTATGTGGGTAAGGGTAAAATATGTATGTGGGTAAGGGTAAGATATGTATGTGGGTAAGGATAAAATATGTATGTGGGTAAGGATAAAATATGTATGTAGGAATGGGTAAGATATGTATGTGGGAAAGGGTAAGATATGTATGTGGGTAAGGATAAAATATGTATGTGGGTAAGGGTAAGATATGTATGTGGGTAAGGATAAAATATGTATGTGGGTAAGGGTAAGATATGTATGTGGGTAAGGGTAAAATATGTATGTGGGTAAGGGTAAGATATGTATGTGGGTAAGGATAAAATATGTATGTGGGTAAGGGTAAGATATGTATGTGGGTAAGGATAAAATATGTATGTGGGTAAGGGTAAGATATGTATGTGGGTAAGGGTAAGATATGTATGTGGGTAAGGGTAAGATATGTATGTGGGTAAGGATAAAATATGTATGTAGGAATGGGTAAGATATGTATGTGGGAAAGGGTAAGATATGTATGTGGGTATGGGTAAGATATGTGATTGATTGCCAGTATAATCATTATGTGCGAAGGATGCAAGTAAGTTTGAAATATGGTGATGATGCAAAAACAATGGAGATGGATCATAAAATGACAGCCCTCACTGAACCACATGGTTGTTTCGTGTTATTATAATCATGTATTTTTTGTTCAAACATAATTTGAGCCGTAAATATACTTTACTTGAACATATAGTTCTGTGGAAAAAGGTAGAAGTTGGCATTTTTTAACAGTATAATGATTTAGATCACACTGTATATCTGTTGTCTTATCAGAATCTACACATGTTGACAGAAACTTCTATCAAGTTTGTGTAGGAAGTGTGTTAACTCTTTCCCTCATACAACAATTCTGCAGCAGACGACTTTGAACATATTGTGTCAAAAAATAGAAAATCTCCATAATTGAAAAGATAACTTATGACTAAAAGTGGAAAACATTGTGGCAAAAGGAGAGATTGCTCATTATGAGCAATTTCTTCTTTTGTCTCTATGTTTTAAAAAAGCCGTCCCATGCATATTCCCATGGATAGACTGATAAAACACAACACTGAAGCAGCCAACATTAAAAACAATGTGAAAGAGTAGAACTTGCCTACAATTAATAATGTTTGCTGATTCTCAAAAGTAAGTAATAAGCTTCTAAGCATTTTCAATACTTTTCTTCAAATATTATTAATGTAAAATATCAGCATCAGGAAACAAATGGGTTAGCTGGACTTGAGATATAATTCATTACGTCATGCATTTATAAAAAAGTATTTCAGGTATTATAATTACTGTGACAGAAGATGTATTAACCCTTTCAAACCCCATACGACAATTCTGCAGCAGACGACTTTGAACATATTTTGTCAAAAAATGGAAAATCTCTATAACTGAACGGATAACTAACCTATGACTAAAAGTGGAAATCATTGTGGGAAAAGGAGAAATTGCTCGTTTTGAGCAATTTCTTCTTTTGTCACTATGTTTTCAAAAGGCTGTCTGCTGCAGAGACGTCAGAAAGCGTCTATATGAGGGAAAGGGTTAATGATGACTCATCAGTAATAAGCTAAGAAATGTGCCTTGCCAAAAGGCATTCCATCACAAATGGGAACAAATCTAACTTCATATTTAACCCTTTCCCACATACACACTCTGACGCAGCTGAATTCTGAAAACAAATCATTATAGCAAAAGGAGAAATTGATATTGACAGACAATTTCTTCTTTTCCACAATATATTCTACTTTTTTCAATAGTTGCTTTTTTCATTTAACCCTTTCCCTCATATAGATGATTTCTGACGCCTCTGCAGCAGACGGCTTTTTGAAAACATAGTGACAAAAGAAGAAATTGCACAAAACATTTTCTATGTTTTGACAAAATACGTTCAAAGTCGTCTGCTGCAGAATTGTCGTATGAGGGAAAGGGTTAAAGAAAGTTTCCATATATCGTCTGCTAAAAGTCGTCTGCTGCAGATTTGTTGTATGTGGGAAAGGGTAAAATTACCTGGAATTGCTCTCTTTGCCCATACAGAGTTTCATGAACATAGCTAAACTTTTTCACCTCTGACCTTGACATATGACCTTGACCTTGTATATGTAATCTCCTAATTGCTCTATCTATCATGTACCAAGAGCTTAGCTTTAATAATTTCTGATTCATCCAATAGTGAAGATTATTCCATCTTTGACATTGACCTTTAAGCAAGCAGGAAAGCATACTATTGTGTATTATGTTAAAATTGTCCTTTGTGCACATACAAAGTTTCATGAACTTAGGTTGAACAAAATTTCTTATCCTTTTCCCTCATAAAGACATGTTTTGACACGTCTGCAGCAGATCACTTTTCAAAAGGTTGTGGCAAAAAGAGAAATTGCACATAATTAGCATTTTCTCCATTTGCAATAATGTTTCCAAAGTTCTCTGAAGCAGATTATTGTGGCAAAATGCATTTGCATGTGGGAAAGGGTTAACCCTTTCCCTCATATAGACGCTTTCTGATGCCTCTACAGCAGACAGCTTTTTGAAAACATATTGACAAAAGAAGAAACTACACAAAACGTGCAATTTCTCCTTTTGCCACAATGTTTTCCACTTTTTGGCATAGGTTATCCATTCAATTATGTTTTGAATGAATGTATATTGTTTTATGGCGCATCGACAGCTAAGGTCATTTAGCGCGCAATTAAATTTAATTATTCATGATCCCTGGGTAAACAAACCAGTACTAGGCTAGAAAATGTGCCTTGCCCAAGGGCACTCCACCATGACCGTAGTGCCGCGACTGGGGATCGAACCCGGGACACCCGGTTTCAAAATCCCCGATGCTAACCACTCGACCACAGCGGATTCCTTATTATGTTTTGACAAAATATGTTCAAAGTCGTCTTCTGCATAATTGTCGTATGTGGAAAGGGTTAACTGAGTCAAACCTAAATTCTTGCCCACTACAACGAATCTACAGCAGACAACTTTGAAAATATTTGTACAAAAGTAGACAAAATCTACAAATGAAAGAAGAAATGTAGTAGAACTGATAACATTGTGGCAAAGGAGAAAATTATGAGCAATTTTTCCTTTTGCCACAATATTTTCAAAAGTGGTCTGCTGTAAATGCGTCAAAATGCGTCTGCAAAAGGGAAAGGGTTAACCCTTTCTCTCATATAGACGCTTTCTGACGCCTCTGCAGCAGACGGCTTTGTGAAAACATAGTGACAAAAGAAGAAATTGCACAAAACGTGCAATTTCTCCTTTTGCCACAATGTTTACCACTTTTAGTCATAGGTTATCCATTCAATTATGGAGATTTTCTATGTTTTGACAAAATACGTTCAAAGTCGTCTGCTGCAGAATTGTCGTATGAGGAAAAGGGTTAAGTATGAGTATGTTGTGTGGGCTGCATTTTTTCCGTTTATTATTTCAGCTATTTTAAGTAACCTGCATTTTTTATAATGACTTTTCCTCTTTCACTATGATTAATTAAATAAAAATGCGCTTATGTAAATTAAAACCACCATAACATGACATTTCTTCAGGAGAGAAACAATTTAACCATTTTCCACATACATTATTATGCTTTCTGATGTCTGATGCAGTAAATGACTTTTGAAAACATTGTGGCATAAGGAGAAATTGCTCTTAACCCTCTCCCTCATACGGCAATATATAGCTCGTTTTGAGCAATTTCTTCTTTTGTCACTATGTTTTCAAAATGCCGTCTGCTGCAGAGGCGTCAGAAAGTGTCCATATGAGGGAAAGGGTTAATCCAACATGCAGACAACCTTTGAATACATTGTCGCAAAAAAAGAAAGAAATTGCTCACAATAAGTAAATTCTCCTTTTGCCACTTAATTTTCACTTAACCCTTTCCCTCATATAGACGCTTTCTGACGCTTCTGCAGCAGACGGCGTTTTGAAAACATAGTGACAAAAGAACAAAATGCACAAAACGTGCAATTTCTCCTTTTGCCACAAGGTTTTCCACTTTTTGCCATAGGTTATCCATTCAATTATGGAGATTTTCTATATTTTGACAAAATACGTTCAAAGTCGTTTGCTGCAGAATTGTCATATGAGGGAAAGGGTTAATTCAATAATCATACTTTCATTTATAGAGATTTTCCATATTATTGTGTAGAAGTTTTCAAAGTCGTCTGCTGGCCAGATTTGTTGTATGTGGGAAAGGGTTAACGATCCCACATCAATTCTTATAATATGACATGCACTAAATAATACAGTTCATCCATTACCGATCCTTTATCTTACCAATGTATACACATTTTATATATTACTAAATTTGTAATATCTGAATTAAAAGTATGTAAAATCTGAACATGCCAAATTAATATTTGAAGATGAAATAAAAATATTGTGAGAAAAAGCAATTACTCATCATGATCTCTGTTTATTCTCCGGCCAATGATTTCAAAACTCATTTGCTGCAGGAGCATAGAAAGTCAGCAGTATCAAGGAAATGATTGAACACATGATTCATGTTTTAAAAACTTTTACATCATCATTCAAATGTACTTTGTTTTGTGGTAGAAAACGCAGTCGTTTTTTGTGGTGAAAATAATCAGTTTGAACTATCATTTGACCTTAACCCTTTCCCACATACAACAATTCTGTAGCAGACGACTTCGAAAACAACTATTCAAAAATATAGAATGTATGTTTAACTATATAATATTCATCTAGGCATGAATATGGATTGACTGAGTATTAATGAATATTATTGCATAAAATCAATGTTTTACGCCCGCTTAAGGGATACAGAAACCTTGCAAAAACCGGGCGTAAACGGCGAGAAAACGTGTATAAACAAAGCGATTCTCGCGCGTACGTGCCGTTTCAGACCGGTTAGGTGTTTTACATATGCATTACCCGGGCACCGTTAGTAAACAAATCATGGACGCTCCATCTCCCCTAGAATAGGAGCAATTGTTGGGTTAACAATAACATCAGCTTCTTTAACTGGATAATCGGTAACATGCAATAGACTCACAGTTAAAGAGCATAACATAATCCAAAACCATTCGAGTCAGCGATGGCAACCTTGATGTAGGACCGGTTCGTGGATATATAAAACATAACTTGTTTACTTTATGACGTCACATGTGTCAATCCTTATCGCGTCATGTTCATCGGCGGTTATCGTACAACTGAACGTTACAGCGGACTATATGTTGGATGTTTGCTCTTGTTTTATGCAATAATAGCGGGCATAAGCACTCGGGCATAAACACATTTTGCGGGCGACCGCAGATGTTCACGCCCTCGAAAATGTGTATTATCCCTATATTATTGCATAAAATCTATGTTTTACGCCCGCTTAAGGGATACAGAAACATTGCAAAAACCGGGCGTAAACGGCGAGAAAACGTGTATAAACAAAGCGATTCTCGCGCGTACGTGCCGTTTCAGACCGGTTAGATGTTTTACATATGCATTACCCGGGCACCGTTAGTAAACAAAACATGGACGCTCCATCTCCCCTAGAATAGGAGCAATTGTTGGGTTAACAATAACATCAGCTTCTTTAACTCGATAATCGGTACCATGCAATAGACTCACAGTTAAAGAGCATAACATAATCCAAAACCATTCGAGTCAGCGATGGCAACCTTGATGTAGGACCGGTTTGTGGATATATAAAACATAACTTGTTTACTTTATGACGTCACATGTGTCAATCCTTATCGCGTCATGTTCATCGGCGGTTATCGTACAACTGAACGTTACAGAGGACTATATGTTCGATGTTTGCTCTTATTTTATGCAATAATAGCGAAAATACACATTTTCGAGGGCGTGAACATCTGCGGACGCCCTTAAAATGTGTTTATGCCCTCGTGCTTCGCACTCGGGCATAAACACATTTTGCGGGCGTCCGCAGATGTTCACGCCCTCGAAAATGTGTATTATCCCTATATAGCTGAACAAGTTCTGGCCAAAGAAGAAATTGCTTGTTATGAGCAATTTCTCCTTTTGCCACAATGTTTTCAAGTCGTCTGCTGCAGAGGCATTAGAGTGTGACTGTAAGTGGGAAAGGGTTAACATGTGAAGAAAAATATCAGCCTATGACAAAAAGTGGAAAACATTGTGGCAAAAGGAGAAATTGCACGTTTTGTGCAATTTCTTCTTTTGTCACTATGTTTTCAAAAAGCCGTCTCCTGCAGAGGCGTCAGAAAGCGTATATATGAGGGAAAGGGTTAAGGCTTTCCCACATACAGACACTTTCTGACCCTCTGCAGCAGAAAGCTTTGAAAAACATTGTTGCAAAGGAGAAATCGCAGCCCTCCCTTTGCAACAACTTGCGTTCAAATATATTCAATAATACTCAATAGACACTGTCTGTTTTCAAAGTTGTCTGTTGCGGATTTGTTCTTCGCGGTAAAGAGATCATTCTGTGAACATTATAAGCATACATCCTCATTATGGCTTCTATTTGGTGATTAAGAAAAGCATTGTCTTTTTACAAAAAAAAACAGGTTTTTTAGCAATCAGTGCTTAAAGGTTCATGACGGAAGTCACTTGATTAACAGAGTAAAGATTTTGACCAATTAACCCCTTCGTACTTACAACAATCTGCAACAGATGATTTTGAACTTTCTAGGGAAAGATATGGAGAATCTTTCTTTGGCCACAAGGTTTTCATCAGTCGTCTGCTGCAGAAGTATCTAAATGCACATGCAGGTGGGAAAGATTTAATCAGGTTTTTGAGAACAGTGAAGCCAGACAACCATTTGCAAAGATAGGAAAAAACATTGATAGGTGAACTGGTGATAACTTTTAAGACCTTTATATTCTAAAGGATGATAATTAAAAGATCTCTCCGACCAAAAGTATGAGATTCCTTCTCTTCTTCTCAAATCTGTTTATCAATCAACAATATTGACCTGGTCCGGACCATTGTGCAACTAAGTTTATTATTTACCCTTTCTCACATACAACAAGAAATCGATGGAACCGATGGATGCTACCCGAAGTATAGCGAGGACACAGGAATGGTGCTATAACATACTATATGTAGCAACAGGTAAATGCTGAGAAATAGCCCAGATACAAATGGCGGATCCTATATCATACTATATAGTAATTGAAAGGGCCATAATTCTGTTAAAAATCATTCAGCCGGAAGAATGGTTATAATATACACATGTCCTATTGTTAGTAAAGATTCCCATTAAGCATCATTGTATGATTAGAAATTGCTGAGAAATAGCCTGAACAAGAATGCTCCTATGTCATACTATATAGAAATTAAAAGGGCAATTACTCTGTGAAAAATCATCGGACCGGAACATGGGGATGATGATATGCACATCTCCTCTTGTTAGTGAAGCTTCTCGTAAAATGTCATTGATTTAAAGTTGGTAGCTACTGAGAAATAGTCTGAACAAAAGCAGGATGGACAGCCGAATTGACAGACAAACAGACGGACGCAGCAGCGACTATTATGCTCTGCTGCCCAATCTTTTTTCGTTTTCGGGGAACATAATCAATCTGCAGCAGAAATGTTTTCGCGGTGCTGCAGTCAGGGTAAAGTGTCCTTGGGCAAGGTACATTTTCTAGCACAGTACTAGTTTGTTTACCAAGGGATCATGAATAATTGAACTATCGTCGTTATATAAATTAACTAATGATGAAAACTGTCATCGCTATAACTTAACTAATGTTGCAAACGGTATGCCCAGACCCCATAAAAAAATATATACGTTTATGCAAAGCTAAGTATTGTTAATTATTACAAATTGATCCTATTTTACATGATATTTGAGAGTTTTCAGTAAAATACTTCACATATTTTTGTAATAAAACGTTTCAAAATTAAGTTCCTGCCAACTTCAACATCTGTATTTTATAGCCGTACTTTCCCCCATGCAGTAAATCCACAGCAGATGACTTTGTAAACATTTAGACAAACCTATGGAAAAGCTCTTTTTAAATGAAAGTATAAATATCAAGTTGGTTTAAAAATCATTGTGGCAAAATGAGATAATTAAATTCCTCATGAATAAAAATGACGATAAACTTGATTCATCATGAATAAAAAACAAGAGGGCCATGATGGCCCTTGAATCGCTCACCTGATTTTTTATTTTTTTTCACTTTAGCTATATAAGCCTCGCCCCCTGGCAGCCATAGTTTCCGACCAATCAACTTGGCTTGAAGAAATCTGATAGAGGGTCACCCTAGGAACATTTCTACAAAATTATTTGAAAATCGGCCAGATACTTTTGGAGAAGAAGATTTTTTAAGTTTTCACTATAGCCATATAATGCAAAATAGCCCTGCCTACTGGCGGCCATGTTTTTTGACCAATCAACATGGCTTGAAGGAATCTGAAAGTGGGTCATCCAAGGAACATTTCTACATAATTATTTGGAAATCGGGCCGACACTTTTGGAGAAGAAGATTTTTTAAGTTTGCACTATAGCCATATAAGGCAAAATAGCCCCGCCCCCCCCCCCCCCCCCCCCCCCCCCCCTGACGGCCATGTTTTTCGACCAATCAACATGGCTTGAAGGAATCTGATAGAGGGTCACCCAAGGAACATTTCTACAAAATCATTTGAAAATCAGCCTAACACTTTCGGAGGAGAAGATTTTTTAAGTTTTCACTATAGCCATATAAGGCAAAATAGCCCCGCCCCCCCCTGGCGGTCGTGTTTTTTGACCAATCAACATGGCTTGAAGGAATCTGGTAGAGGGTCATCCAAGGAACATTTCTACAAAATTATTTGAAAATCTGCCAACCAGTTTGGGAGAAGATTTTGAAGTTTTTTTCGTTTCGTTGCCATGGAAACCAGAATTCTGCATGGATCCCAAAAATTTGAAGGAATTCTGGTGAGGTCATTAAGAGGATGCTTTCTGTGAAGTTTCATCCCAATTGACCCACTGGTTACTGAGGAGAAGATGCTGAAGATTTTTTAAGTTTTCACTTTGGCCATATAAGGCAAAATAGCCCCCCGCCCCCTGGCGGCCATGTTTTTTGACCAATCAACATTGCTTGAAGGAATCTGATAGAGGGTCACCCAAGGAACATTTCTACAAAATTATTTGAAAATCGGCCTGACACTTATGGAGGAGAAGATTTTTTTAAGTTTTCATTATAGCCATAAAAGGCAAAATAGCCCCATCCCCTGGCAGCCATGTTTTTTGACCAATCATCATGGCTTGAAGGAATCTGATAGAGGATCACCCAAGAAACATTTCTACAAAATTATTTGAAAATCGGCCTGACACTTTTGGAGGAGAAGATTTTTTAAGTTTGCACTATAGCCATATAAGGCAAAATAGCCCCCCCCCCCCCCCCCCCCGACGGCCATGTTTTTCGACCAATCAACATGGCTTGAAGGAATCTGATAGAGGGTCACCCAAGGAACATTTCTACAAAATTATTTGAAAATAGGCCTTACACTTTCGGAGGAGAAGATTTTTTAAGTTTTCACTATAGCCATATAAGGCAAAATAGCCCCGCCCCCCCTGACGGCCATGTTTTTCGACCAATCAACACGGCTTGAAGGAATCTGATAGAGGGTCATCCAAGGAACATTTCTACAAAATTATTTGAAAATCTGCCAACCAATTTGGGAGAAGAAGAATTTTGAAGTTTTTTCGGTTTTGTTGCCATGGAAACCAGAATTTTGCATGGATCCCAAAAATTTGAAGGAATTCTGGTGAGGTCATTGAGAGGATGCTTTCTGTGAAGTTTCATCCAAATTGACCCACTGGTTACTGAGGAGAAGAAGTTGACGCACGACGGACGACGGACGACGCACGACGGACGACGGACGCCGGACAAAAGGCGATCACAATAACTCACCTTGAGCAAAGCTCAGGTGAGCTAAAAATGTGTCTGCATTTCGGAAAGGTAGTCTGTTCCACAGTTTTACACTTTTCTGTCTTTTTGAGTGCATGCATGGTACACTTTTTGAGTACTTTTTGTAAATAATGTAAGAAAGGACACTCATTAGTTTTAACCAGGTTCCTCAATATGCCATTTTAGAGTTAAACCCTTTCCCTCATATAGACGCTTTCCGACGCCTCTGCAGCAGACGGCTTTTTGAAAACATAGTGACAAAAGAAGAAATTGCACAAAACGTGCAATTTCTCCTTTTGCCACAATGTTTTCCACTTTTTGTCATATAGGTTATCCATTCAATTATGGAGATTTTCTATTTTTTGACAAAATACGTTCAAAGTCGTCTGCTGCAGAATTGCCGTATGAGGGAAAGGTTTAATAACTCATCATAAAATTGTAAGATAACCAAAATATAGAGTGAAATGTTTGATACAACAGAGTTGAAAACAGAGAAAACAGAGTTGAAAACAAGAGTTGAAAACAAGAGTGAGTTGAAAACAAGAGTTGAAAACAAGAGTTGGATACATTTAGAGTTGAAACAAGAGTTGGATACATTTAGAGTTGAAAACAAGAGTTGAAAACAAGAGTTGGATACATTTAGAGTTGAAACGTACTTACAGCATATAAGCAGACGTTTTTTAAAAACATTATCAATTCCTCATTTCCCAGCTGTAGCTTTTCCGGGGACTCTTACGAAAAAAAATCGCCCGGAAAATCCCCGGAGTATTCCGAAAACTTTCCTGGGATACTTTGGGATAATCTGACACTTTCCATGGAAACTCCGGTACGTTTAAGTGGACAACCCGGAACGGTTCCATGGACACCCTGGAATTGTTCCGTGGATCCTGGAGTATTTGGACCATTTCCAGCATTTCTGCATCTTAACATTAAATTCCTTGTTAATATCCATGGTTTTTCCATGGTTTCCCTGTATTTTTGTATTTTCTGTTAAGACTTCCCCGGAAAAGCTACAACCGGGTAATATCCGCAATATTCTAATATCTTTATCAAAGTTTTACTTTTCCTTATACAAATATGTGAGCGTTTTTCAGTTAATTCCAAACCATTGGTAACACTTTTCCTTATACATATATGTGACAGTTGTTCAGTTAATTCCAAACCAAGTAACACTTTTCCTTATACAGATATGTGGAAGTTTTTCAGTTAATTCCAAACCACTTAACACTTTTCCTTATACAGATATTTGACAGTTTTCCAGCTAATTCCAAACCAAGTAACACTTTTCCTTATACAGAATGATGTGTGACAGTTTTTCAGTTCATTCCAAACTACTTAACACTTTTCCTTATTACAGATATGTAACAGTTTTTTCAGTTAATTCCAAACCAAGTAACACTTTTCCTTATACAGAATCTGATGTGTGACAGTTTTTAGTTCATTCCAAACCACATAACACTTTTCCTTTTACAGATGTGTGACAGTTGTTCAGTCAATTCCAAACCACGTAACACTTTTCCTTATACAGATAATGTAAGACAAATCTAAAGCAGACACATTTCAAAAATTTTGTGGGAAAAGGAAGAGCCTCCTGATCCTAAAATGTTTTTAACTTTGTATAAAAATTGACAAGATATAATGGTTTTTTCCTCAGATAATTTTCAAGTAAACAACACTATTAGTGAAATGCATAAACTCAAAATGTCTCCGAGAGATGGAGTGACTGCTCATGATAAGCAATTTTTTATTTATCCAACAATTAAAAGCTAGTATAGATACAGAGGCATCAAAAGTCATCAATATCAAGAAAAATGAATAGTTTTAAAAACCCTCCCTGGAGGATACTTAAACCCTCCCTGAAGAATACTTAACCCTTTCCCTCATATAGACGCTTTCAGACGCCTCTGCAGCAGACAGCTTTTTGAAAACATAGTGACAAAAGAAGAAATTGCTCAAAACAAGCAATTTCTCCTTTTGCCACGATGTTTTCCCCTTTTAGTCATAGTTATCCATTCAATTATAGAGATTTGTTATTTTTTGACAAAATATGTTCAAAGTCGTCTGCTGCAGAATTGTCGTATGAGGGAAACGGTTAAATCAATTTCTTTGAGGACTAAGTACTAGATAAATCAGAAACTTATTTTCACTAATGAGTTTAACCCTTTCCCGCTTATAGCAAATCTGCAGCAGACCACTTGGATTGTTGTTTTAATGGGGTTTTACGCCGTTTTCAACATTATTTCAGTTATATGAAGGTGACAGTGAGTTCACTTATCCATGATCCCTGGGTAAATGAATGTATATTGTTTTATGGCGCATCGACAGCTAAGGTCATTTAGCGCGCAATTAAATTTAATTATTCATGATCCCTGGGTAAATAAACAAGTACTAGGCTAGGAAATGTGCCTTTGAAAATATTGAACTCTTTAAAAATAAACAAACAATAATTATCATTTTAAAAAGGTGAAAACATTGTGGCAAAGTGTGCAGAGGCATCCGAAAGCTTCTGTACATGGGAAAGCGTCTATAATGATTAACCTGATAGTGATGTTACCAAGAGACCAGTAACTAAGGAGGTGTCATCTGATCTTTATCCCTGCTATATCTCTCTTATGGGGTCCATATTGCTGCTGCTCAAAATAATTGTCATATAATGAGTACATTCTTTTAAATGCCCACAACATAGGGTTTTGGGTAAAAAGGATAAAAAAATAATAATTAGTGTATGGTGTTTTACATCACTTGCAACAGTGTTTCAGTCATATCACGGTGTTTCCTTGATAAGTTACCAGTACATGTACTGTTACTGGTCTAATTATCCTGACACTAGCCAGTCAGTCGTCATGCTAACCAAAACAACCCCAAAAGCCAAGGAGGGAAAAACGCCTACTTTCATTTTTAAAGTTTTGGGCATGACCGGCTGGGGACCGAACCCACGCCCTCCCACACTAGAGACTAGAGACACTCTACCACTATACCACCGAGGCAATTTAAAAACAAGAAATACTCTTAGTATCTTTGACAAAATCTAGGCGGAAAAATATATATATTAGCGGAGACAATTTCATTTTGGAATTGCTGGCTAATAAGGAAATCAAGTAGTACTTGACTGTACTTAACCCTTTCCCTCATACAGACGCTTTCTGACGCCTCTGAAGCAGACAGCTTTTTGAAAACATAGTGACAAAAGAAGAAATTGCACAAAATGTGCAATTTCTCCTTTTGCCACAACGTTTTCCACTTTTAGTCATAGGTTATCCGTTCAATTATAGAGATTTTCTATTTTTTGACAAAATATGTTCAAAGGCGTCTGCTACAGAATTGTCGTATGAGGGAAAGGGTTAATCTTTTCCCACTTGCAGATGCATTTTGACACGCCCACACTGTAAGGTAACCTAATTACTCCATTATTCTACTTTATAAATGTTTACTGTAAAGCCCCTACATGGTAGATAGACAGTTATAAATTCTGCCTTTCCTTGATAAAATATTTTAACCCCTTTCCAACAAAGAGATGGTTTCAGACGACTTTAGAAAACATTGTTGCAAAAGGAGAAATTTTTCATCATGAGCAATTTCTCCTTCTGCCACAATGTAATTTTCAACTCTGTTCAATAATTTCTCTTTCATAGAGATTTTCTAAACCTTGTCCAATTTCTTTTCATAGATGTACGTTTTAGATTTGTTAACCCTTTCCCTAATATAAACGCTTTCGGACACCTCTGCAGCAGACGGCTTTTTGAAAACATAGTGACAAAATAAGAAATTGCACAAAACGTGCAATTTCTCCTTTTGCCACAATGTTTTCCACTTTTTGTCATGGGTTATCCATTCAATTATGGAGATTTTCTATTTTTTGACAAAATACGTTCAAAGTCGTCTGCTGCAGAATTGCCGTATGAGGGAAAGGGTTAATTGTTGGAAAGGGTTAAAAAAAACATTACCTGTTGTGAAATTTGGTAATTTTCAAATGCAATACATTACAACATGGAAGTAAGTAGAGCCCAGTAAAGGTGATTGCCTCCCTCTCCATTTATTGCTGACTCAGCTGAGAAATTTATTTGTTTGATTGCAAACATTTCTATTAGGTCGGTGAATCAGATACTCAGGTATTTCAGCTATGTTTTCACCCCAATGGCAGACGGAACTTGCTTTTCAGAAACAAACAGAATCTTATTCCTTCATGGATAGTATCCTGAACTCTTTAATACTTAAAACAAATACATTTATTGTTTGAGCTCCTAGGTGAATTAAGGGGAGCTAGTATATCATTTTCTTAAACCATTATTTCCCTTCCAAACCCAATGTTGTGAGTACTCAATGAGATGATTCTATCAGTTCCCGCAAATAAAGGATTTAATTAAGTAATTTAAGGAAGACAATAATTATGAGTGTAAAGTTCAGTTTGCTCTTGCTTATTAACCCTCAGGGTTCCCTCATATAGACACATTTTGAAGCAGCAAACACTTTTTGAAAACTGTGACAAAAGGAGAATTGATCGTGATGAGCAAGTTCACCTTTTGCCATAATGTTTTCGACAATTATAACTAGATATTTAAAAAGTCGGCTGCAGCAGATTTGTTGTTTGTAAGAAAGTGTTAAGTTAACCCTTTGCCACTAATGCAGACACATTTTGATGCATCTGCAGCAGAAGACTCAGGAAAAATTATTTTAACCCTTTCCCTCATACAACAAGTCTGTAGCAGACGACTTTGAACACATTTTGTCAAAAAATAGAAAATCTCTATAATTGAATGGATAACCAGTATGACTAAAAGTAGAAAACATGGCAAAAGGAGAATTTGCTTGTTTTGAGCAATTTCTTCTTTTGTCAGTATGTTTTCAAAAAGCCGTCTGCTGCAGAGGGACAGAAAGCGGCTATAATAATATGACGGAAACTTTATCAAAAGAAATGTTCTGATTTTTTTCCTGGATGTTTACAGTCATCTGCCGCAAATTTGTTGTTTGTGGGAAAGTGTTTAACCCTTTCCCTCATATAGACGCTTTCTGGCGCCTCTGCAGCAGACGGCTTTTTGAAAACATAGGCCACAATGTTTTCCACTTTTCGTCATAGGTTTTCCATTTAATTATAGAGATTTTCCACTTTTTGACAAAATATGTTCAAAGTCATCTGCTGCAGAATGGTTGTATGAGGGAAAGTGTTTAAGTGTGTAAAGATAAACAATTATACTACAATTTATTATAAACTGGTTCTTTATCATCTTATGATTTGCTAAATGTATTTATAATAGCTTTATCTTTATGTAGTCAATTGTTTTTCAATAATTTCCTTCATTTCTTATTTGTAGACACATCTTAAACAGGTGAAGAAAAGTTACATACTTGTGTCAGAAAAAATGAAAGTTTAATTTGGAGAAACAGCTTTGCAGTCGATGACGTTGAATAGACTCGTCAAAAATTTGAAAATATCTTGGCAAAGGAAAAATAAATTGTTTTATAATAAGCCATTTCTTTTTTAACTACAATGTTTTCAAAAGGAGTATGTATGTGGGGAAGAGTTAACCCTTTCCCACATACAACAAATATGCAATAGATGACTTTGAAAGTATTTAGACAAAATAATGGAAAACCTCTATAAATGTAGGTATAATTACTGAAAAAGAGTTGAAAACATCGAGGCAAAAGGTGAAATTGATGGATTTGATCACAATACTTTTAAGTTGTCTGCTGCAGAGGTGTCAGAAAGCATCTACATGTGGGGAAAGGGGGTTAATAAACATGTTCTGCAGCTGCCAAAAGTGGACTATTAGAAAGAGATGAACAAGGTCGGCTGCTGCAAAGCCAAGGGAAAACAGTTAATCATGACGTATAGTGAAGTACTTTCTGTTTTATGAAATTGGCATTCTATAAAATTACCTGGCACAAACAGTCTGCTTGGTTCACCATAAAGTTCATACTGTTGTGAAAGTGTAATATGATTCTGCTTCATCAAGCAAAAACTGGTCTAGTAACATGTGCCAACAGTGTTATTTCCTTATTCCCTCCCAAAGGCAGATGGGATACTGGTTTTGTGTTTGTGTAGCCTGTCCTTCAGTCCGTCTATAATGAGCAACTTTTTCAACTCTTTCCATAATGTTTTCCGAGATGTGGGAAAGGGCTTAACGCACATGCTAGTATATTTATATGCAATATCTCACAAGCTTTCGCAGCATTAATATGTGTATAAATACCTTGCCTTTAAATAAATATGTGCATGATACTCGATATAATATTAAATGTAAATATTTGTAAACGTTTTTTAACAGAGGCCCACAAGAAGACTGGGCATGCCCAACTGTACAGCCTCTATAAATAAAGTCTTTATTATTATTATTATTACGTTTACAAATATTTATACTAGTTCATGCCCAAAATTCATGGGATACCAAAATAGAGATAAAATTAGACCTCTATTTGTCTGACATGAATTTTGCCCGTCTGTATAACCAATGCTACCCTCGTATTTCTATAATAAATCAGTATGTGCCAAAAGTTACAAGTTGCCTTACCGAACAGTGTAGGGTCACAGATCACCCTGTACATCTGCTCTATGATATTGGAATCTACACATCTAACAAACTTATGTTTATAATATATGATCAAGATATATACTCTGTTCACAAATTCAACTTTTACATTTTCCCATGGATGAGGCTTAACATTCTCTGAAATTGATCAAATTTGGCACCAGATGACCATAACAACATTAACCCTTTCCCTCATATAGACGCTTTCTGACGCCTCTGCAGCAGACGGCTTTTTGAAAACATAGTGACAAAAGAAGAAATTGCACAAAACGTGCAATTTCTACTTTTGTCACAATGTTTTCCACTTTTTGTCATAGGTTATCCATTTAATTAATTATTTGTAGGAAATTGCAATAGTTTTACCTTAACCCTTTCCCTCATACGAAAATTCTGCAGCAGACGACTTTGAACGTATTTTGTCAAAACATAGAAAATCTCCACCGAGAGGCCGACGCTCTACCTCTGCACCACTGTAACGTTATGACGTCAACCGCTGACGTGACGTCACTTTCCCAGTCACGCCCACAGATTTTTTTTAAATCAAGAACCCCTATTGAAAGCTTTCTCCAAGAATCCAAACTGAATACATGAGAAATCTAAACACACCGTTGTTTGCACCGGATCTCGGACAAGTTTCAGTATGAATTTCAGGTCTCTAGCTGATTCCGTTTTTTGCTAGTGCGAGATCTACAGAAATATGTAGTCAAAATGTCGATTTTTCGGGTTTTAACCTTAAAAATCTCTGAAACTAGATTTTTCCCAGATATAACGAACACGCCCAGACCTAGATCGCATTGAGTTCTATAAGTGTGGCTAATTTCAGCGAAATCGTTCTCACCGATTTCTTTGTCCCCAGATCGCTGAATTTTACAACACATTGTGTCCCAATAGCCGTATAGACATTTGTTCCATAGAACAGAATAGAATAATTCTGTTCCAATACACTCATTCTATACTAGAAAGGCGACACCTTAAGGGTTTCGCAGGATAGAATGAGTGGAGAGGAGCAGAATTGCATCCGAAATACCAACCGACCACACACAATGCTGAATATATTATTTCGATTCTAACATGATCCAAAACGTAACAATTGATGAAACTAGTATTTTGCAACACCAAAATTATCTCCGTAAGTCTAAAAGATAAATAGAACATTATTATCGGGATTTGGCGCCAAAGTTTAGTTTAAACTTATTTATTTTACATCGATTGCGAAACAAGCTTTAAGCTTAAATTAATCACACTCGATGTCTGCTTCCTGAGTGACTCAAAGAACATTTCTATCATATTATCTTGGGATCGGACAAGCAGATTATGGAGGAAAAGGATTTTAAAGTTTGGGTATTTTTCTCACTTTCTGATGCCACAGCAAACAAAGTTCTACACAGAATGTAAGTCTTTGAACAATTTTGAAAGAGGACCAACAAAGGAACATTCCTGTGAAGTTAAGTTGAAATTGGTCCAGTGAAATGGTAGATTCTTAGTTGTCACTTGTAGCTAAAAGAATATACCCCTTTTGTGATGACACCTTGTTGTTATGATTTTGTAACAATCAATACGGCTTGAACAAATTAAGTAGAGGATGACTTAAGTAGGATTCCTATTAAAACATTTTTTAAATCAGACAAGCACTTTAAAAAAAATGGAATTTTCAAATTTTGTCAATTTTCCCCCTTTTCTGATGCCGCCTGACCGCCATGTTTTTAAACCAATCGGTATGGATTGAACAAGTTTTGTAGAGGGTCACCCAAGGAACATTTCTACCAAATTATATTGGTATCCGACTAGCTGATTTAGAGGAGAAGATTTTTAAAGTTTGAACATTTTGTCCCCTTTTTGATGCTGTTGCAACCAAAGTTCTCAATGGAAGTTAAATCTTTGAACATTTTTGAAAGTGGGCCACCAAAGGAACATTCCTGTGGAGTTTTGTTGAAATTGGTCCTATGGTTATGTTGGAGATGATGTTTAAAGCTAAAAGTTAACAACGGATGACGATCAGAATGATCAAAATAGATCACCTTGAGCTTTCGGCTCAGGTGATCTAAAGAAAGTTGAAATCGCAGTGAGAAAAGGAGAATTATTTCGTTAAGAGCAATGCCTCTGTTGACCACAAAGTTTTCAATAATTGTGTGCTGCTTCTGCATCACAGTGTGCTGTCAAGGTGTAGTTAATTAAAGCTAACCTTGCACTGTGACAAAGTTTACCTGAACTAACCACAGACCTGTAATGATAGCAGACATTTATATCAGTCTTAATTGGTTGTTCTGAACCCCTTCACACATACAATAAATCAGCAATAGACAACTTTAAACACATTTAGACAACAACATAGAAAATCTTTATAAATTAAAGCATAATCATTGAATAGAGTTGAAAACATTGTCTGTGAGAGATGTGTCAAAATGCGCCTCCAAGTTAGAAAGTGTTAAATCAATAATGTGCTATTCTTACAGTATTATATCTTCTCAGTGGCACATTGCTTTTTGAGTACCAACAGCACAGTTGCTAGAGAGATTTAGTGGGACAAAATACTTCACTTAACCTCTGCAATGCAGCGATGTGCTACCCATACTTGTACTTGTACTCCTACTTACTCGAGTACCAATTTTCAAGTACTCGGCAGCTAATAAAATGGTCACACAATTATTTCAACTCTTTTCAATAATACTATCAAAATATTTGAAATTTTCCATAGTTATGCCCAGATATTTTCAAAGTCGTCTGCAGCAGATTTGTTGTATGTGTGAAATGCTGAAATAGAACCCACTCTAAAATTTTGAAAACAAGCAGAAAACACTGTAAGAAAAGGTACCGACAAGTGATTTCTCCTTTGCTTCAATATTTTGTTTTCAAAATCTGTCATTTGCAGGATTTTGATTGAAGTAAATTCTGTCAGTTGACATAAATTTTAGAAATACAAAGGATGTTAACTGTTGCAAATACTTAAAATAAATCTGCCTTGGAGTTAGTTCCCTTGAAAAAGTGTATAATGTTCACATGAGAACTTAATGGCTTTTTGTGAAAAGGTTTTTGTGTTGCGGAAACTGATTAAAATCATTAAGGCTAAATAATTATAATAAGAATGGTAACAACAAGATAGGGTTTAGTGTAGAAATATTACAGATATAATTTCAAAACCAATTGTGAATACCTCGTATTCAAATTTTACATGCTTTCAACTTGAAAATAAAACAATTGAAGCTTTAGGATTTAAAGATAGTATTGAAAATTTGAAAACAAGAAACCTCTCCTTTTTCAACAAAGCTTTCCTATATTTTGGTCTGCTGCATGGGGCACAATAAGAGCACACATAAACAAATCTACAGCAGACAAATTTTTGAAACCATTTAGCAACAAGAAACCGCTGAAGACGGTAAGGCCGGATTGTCGGCAATTTGACCTTGAAAATCGACAAACCAAGGTCAAGGTCAAAGTAACCATAGAAATCAATAGAACTTGTTACTGGTTACCTACAGGCAAAGTTTCAAGTTTGTAACCCTTTCCAGTGCTGAGATTTTGCCTCAACCTGAAACTTTAACCAAAATGTTGTCAGACAGACAGACGGACATCGCCAATCTATAGACCGGAATTGCTAGAGCAATCCGGCCAAAAAAATGGTAAATCTCTATGAATGGGGATGCATATTTATTGAATAAGAGTTGAAAACTTTGTTGCTCAATAATGACAAATTCTCCTTTTGCTACAACAATTTCAAAAGTTATCTGCTACAGTTGCATCGAAATGTGTCTGCAAGTGGGAAAGGTAGGACAGGGAAATATTTATTGAACCTACCTCATCACAGGCGGGGCATCGAGGTCGTATTAATTCTGCATAGTGTCGCTCACAGTACAGCTTTTTCGCGTGTTGACAGTACATCATATCAACGAGGAGTTCTTCACATGTTGAACATACAAAACACGCTGGATGGAAATAATTGTCGGAACTCAATTTGGCTGCTATGACTACTAAATCTCCCTTCTCGATGTCACCGCCGCAATTGGAGCAACTCTGAAATTATATACAGATAAAAATAAACTATAGTGGATTCATGATAACTCGAGCATGCAAAACAAATCTATAGCTTTAAACCCTTTCCCACATACAAACATACTGAACGAGTTTTGAAAAGACATTGTGGCAAAAGGAGAAATTGAATTGCTCCTGATGAGTAATTTCCCTTTGGCGACAATTTTTTCAACTTAATTCAATAATACTACACTGGCACTCCTCTATAACACTGTACTTGGGAGCCATGGTCTCTCACAGTACTATATGCGGGGTTAAATTGATAACGCTGTTCCAAAAAAAATATTATCCCCACCCACCCACCTGTAATGCATGCACTAATTCAATTGCAAAGAGAAAGTGTTTTTGGCTAAAACAAGCTTGCAAGTAATATTTACCTGTTTTTTTGACATTTGGTAGATGTATTTGTATAATAAAATTTTGAAAATATTACAGGATATGTATATTCATTTAAATTTTCGATATTTTTGCTCAAATCTTTCGAAATGGTCTGCTGTAGATTTGTTGTATGTATGAATGGGTTAACTGGAACCATTGCCTGGAACTGATCTTTCTTCAGAAAACTGTGTAGCAGCAATAATCCTTGCTCACATATAGACGTTTTTTGACGGCTCTGCAGCAGACAACTTTTGGCCACAATGTTTTCAACTTTATCTATCAATTAAGCTATCTTTATGAAGATTTTTCAGGTTTTAGTCACTATGTTTTCAAAGTCTACTGCAGATTTGTTGTATCCGGGAAATGGTTAACCCTTTCTCTCATAACGACCCTTTCTGACGCCTCTGCAGCAGACGGCTTTTTGAAAAACATAGTGACAAAAGAAGAAATTGCACAAAACGTGCAATTTCTCCTTTTGCCACAATGTTTTCCACTTTTTGTCATAGGTTATCCATTCAATTATGGAGATTTTCTATGTTTTGACAAAATACGTTCAAAGTCGTCTGCTGCAGAATTGTCGTATGAGGGAAAGGGTTAAAGCAGACGGCTTTTTGAAAAACATAGTGACAAAAGAAGAAATTGCACAAAACGTGCAATTTCTCCTTTTGACACAATGTTTTCCACTTTTTGTCATAGGTTATCCATTCAATTATGGAGATTTTCTATGTTTTGACAAAATACGTTCAAAGTCTGGTCTGGTTCCCAGTTTTCTTAATAGGACTTATTTTAACCCTCTCCCTCATACGACAATTCTGCAGCGGACGACTTTGAACGTATTTTGTCAAAACATAGAAAATCTCCATAATTGAATGGATAACCTATGACAAAAAGTGGAAAACATTGTGGCAAAAGGAGAAATTGCACGTTCTGTGCAATTTCTTCTTTTGTCACTATGTTTTCAAAAAGCCGTCTGCTTTAACCCTTTCCATCATACGACAATTCTGCAGCAGACGACTTTGAACGTTTTTTGTCAAAACATAGAAAATCTCCATAATTGAATGGATAACCTATGACAAAAAGTGGAAAACATTGTGGCAAAAGGAGAAATTGCACGTTCTGTGCAATTTCTTCTTTTGTCACTATGTTTTCAAAAAGCCGTCTGCTGCAGAGGCGTCAGAGAGCGTCTATATGAGGGAAAGGGTTAAGCACTTACTTGTTTTACATAATAAAAACTGTTCAATTACAAAGCTCATAAAACATAAATGAATTAAGTATAAATCAAGCTAACCCTTGAACACATCGATTTCAAGAGGTAATTTTTGGTTTCATTTGAACTTCTGTGTTAACTTGAGAGGACTGTACATCAGGGGAAAAGGAGCTAGTTGTGCCACTGTTTAATCAGCAAATAAAGGTCAATTGACTTCAAAACAGTAAGCTACTCTTCTAGCCACAGGACAGGATAAAGAACAGTAAACAAGTCTTGCTTCCAAGATATATCTCTTAGCACTCATTAAAATCTATGATGTAGGTACTCAAAAGAATAGTCTCTCTGAGGTTTTGGAGGTCAAATACGGAATTTAGAACATACGAAAAAACAAAAATCTTGTCAAGTTTACAATATTAACTTCATCAAGATCTTTGTGCATGGCCATAATTCAACAAATCAGCAGCAGACAACTTTGATAGGATCTGGAAACAAGAGGGCCATGATGGCCCTGGATCGCTCGCCTGATTTAATATAACTTGGTAAATAGTCACCCAAGGAACACTTGTGCCAATTTATTTCAAAATCAGTTTTGACATTAAGTTTTCACTATACCATATAAGGAAAACAAGCTCCACCTCCTGGTGGCCATGTTTTTAAACGGATCAGAATAATTCGAACAAATCTGAAAGAGGGTCACCCACGGAACATCTGTGCAAAATTATTTTTATATCTAGCCAGTACTTTTGGACAAGAAAATGTTTAAGTTCTGACCGCCTGGAGGCCATGTTTTTCAACAGATCAGAATAACTTGAGCACTCCCTGTAGAGGGTCACCCAAGGAACATCTTTGCCAAATTATTTTCAAATCTGGCCAGTTCTTTTGGACAAGAAGATTTTCTAAGTTTTCACTATACACATATAAGGAAAACAAGCTCTGCCCCCTGGGGGCCATGTTTTTCAACGGATCAGAATAATTTTGACAATCTTTGCAGAGGGTCATCCAAAGAACAATAATTGTTCTAATTTTTCTTGAAATCTGGCAAGTAGCTTTTGACAAAAAGATTTTTTTAAAGTAGTTCCTTTCCATTGCCATGGCAACCATAGTTCCCTTATGGAATTTGATGCTTTGAACGACTTTGAAAGGGGTCCACCCAAGGAATATCCCTGCAAAGTTTTATCAAAAATGCAGTTTAGGAGATGTCGTTTGAAGCAAAATGTTGACAGACGACGGACAAAGACCAGTCACAATAACACAGGCTCAGGTGAGCTAAACATATGGAAAAAGTTTATAAATCAAAGCGTATTTATCCAAAAAAGATAAAAACACATTGGCAAAAGGAGATATTGCTCAACACTCACCTCATGTTTGAAAAATTTGTTTACTGCAGACGGTCAAAATGTGTCTATATGTGGAAAAGAGTTCAAATTGTATTAAGTACCTTTCTTATGTCTACTGAACATGCAATTTCATCATAACACAAACCATGTTTCACTTGCCTCTTCACATGTTTTTTCATAAAACAAATTATCAATTTGAAAGAAATTCAATATGTATTATATAAATATCTTTGCACAAAGATAACTGCTTTTGTCACAATGTTTTGAATACAATCAAATAATAACACATTCATTTTTTTAAAACAACAACATATTTGTGCTTAGATGTTTTCAGTCATTTGCTGCAGATTTGTTGTGGGAAAAGGTTAACACTTTCCCTCATATAGACGCTTTCTGACGCCTCTGCAGCAAACGGCTTTTTGAAAACATAGTGACAAAAGAAGAAATTGCACAAAACGTGCAATTTCTCCTTTTGTCACAATGTTTTCCACTTTTCGTCATAGATAATCCATTCAATTATGGAGATTTTCCGTTTTTTTGACAAAATATGTTCAAAGTCGTCTGCTGTAGATTTGTTGAATGATGGAAAGGGTTAGATAGTTTCAAAGCAGGATCATACAGGGTATAAAGTTCCTGATATGTCTTCAATGGATGGATCTGTCGTTTTTGTTTACCCTTTCCCACCTGTAGATGTATCTACAACAACAGACAACATTTGAAATCATCAAAGAAATTCCCCATAATGACTACATCAATTTTCTCCTTTTGTCACAATATTTTCATTTACAGAATATTTTCCAAATAATTCCTCAAATATTTTTAAATTCTCCTGCAGCTGATTTATTTTCTGTTGGAAAGAGTTTAATTCTTAACCCTTTCCTTCATACGACAATTCTGCAGCAGACGACTTTGGACATATTTTGTCAAAAATTGGAAAATCTCTATAATTGAATGATAATTCTATGACTAAAAGTGGAAAACATTGTGGCAAAAGGAGAAATTGCTCGTTTTGAGCAATTTCTTCTTTTGTCACTATGTTTTCAAAAAGTCATATGCTGCAGAGGCGTCAGAAAGCGTCTATATAAGGGAAAGAGTTAATGTACTTCAAGTGAGTAAATAAATTTGAAAACTGTTCTGTAACAACATCGCATTTTGTGATGCCAGGGGAAAATTTGTTTTCAGAGGAACTTGTCTGTTAGCTTTAGACTGGATCATTGATCTTCCATATTTTTTACATAGACTATTCACAGTCAAATTAAAATGTCATGCTTCAAGCTTCTTCCAGACACATATCTGTCTACAATATCATATGTGATTGTCTGCCACTTGATATATGGATTTCATAGTCATCCTATTTTTATTTTTTATGAAGTTCATTGGATATTCCTAAGATTTTTGCTTGTTAGAATAAATAATTTTGTACCATATATGGCTACACCTTTGTTGAAAACTACTTGCCAGAATTCAAGAAAAATGGGCACAATTGTTCTTTGGATGACCCTCTACCAAGATTGTTCACATTATTCTGTTGACAAACATGGCAGCCACATGGGCGGACATTGTTTTCCTTATATGTGTATAGTGAAAATTTAAAAAGTCTTCTTTCTAAAACTACTAACCAAATTTCTAAAGATTTTGCACCAATGGGCTAAGTCTATGTGGAAAAGCAGCCAGTTGCTTGGGAAGATTGTTGTGTGGAGTACTGGTGTGAGAAAACCAGGAAATGCATGAGTAGGTGAACTGGCCGCCGTAATATAACTGAGAAATTGTTAAAAACGGCGTTAAACCCCAATCAATCAATCAATCAATGTAAAGATTTTGACACAATTGTTTTTTGGATTACCCAGATTAGTCAAATTGATCGGAACTGTTGAAAAACATGGCCGCCAGTGGGTGGAGCTCGTTTTCCTTATATGTGCATAGTGAACATTTAAAAGCTCTTCTTGCTCGATTTAAAAATACTTTGGCACAGATGTTCCTTGGGTGACCCGCTACACCAAAATGATTACTGCGCCAAACATATAAGCATTAACATGCCTAGCTAATTTCCCTTTTCAAATTCTATAAGTAAGGAACAAAACCTACCGCCTGATATGTGATTTTTGTAAATCTGGGAGAGTTAAAAAGAGTAGAAGACATATGAACAAATATACCTAGGGCTGTCAAAGGATTAACATGTTCCCACATAAACACACTTTCTTATGCCTCTGAAGCAGATGACTTTTGAAAACATTGTGGTAAAAGGAGAATTTGCTCATTATGAGAAAAGTCGTCTGCTGTAGAGGCGAGAGAATGCATCTACATTGTAGGAAAGGTTTAACCCTTTCCCTCATGTAGACGCTTTCTGACGCCTCTACAGCAGACGGCTTTTTGAAAACATAGTGACAAAAGAAGAAATTGCTCAAAACGAGCAATTTCTCCTTTTGACACAATGTTTTCCACTTTTAGTCATAGGTTATATCCATTCAATTATAGAGATTTTCTATTTTTTGACAAAATATGTTCAAAGTCGTCTGCTGCATAATTGTCGTATGAGGGAAAGGGTTAAGAGAATTTTTACTTTTGCAAAAATGTTTTCAAAAGTCGTCTGCTGTAGAGGCGATAAAACAGTTGAAAACAGTGACATAACTCATCTGCTGCAGATGCATAAAAATGCTCCTGCAAGTTGTAAAGTGTTAAATATTGTCTATCCCTTTCCCACATAATAACAAATCTGCTGCAGACGAATTTAAAAATATGCCAGAAAATAAATGGAAAATCTTTATAAAGGGAAGTATGATTATTGAATAAAGTTTAACCCTTTCCTTCATAAAACAATTCTACAGCAGACGACTTTGACCATATTTTGTCAAAACATAGAAAATCTCTATAATTAAATGGATAACCTATGACTAGAAGTGGAAAACATGGTGGCAAAAGGAGAAATTGCTCGTTTTGAGCAATTTCTTCTTTTGTCACTATGTTTTCAAAAAGCTGTCTGCTGCAGACACGTCAGAAAGCGTCTATATGAGTGAAAGGGTTAAAAAATATGCTAGAAAATAAATGGAATTTTTTTATAAAGGGAAGTATGATTATTGAATAAAGTTTAAAACATAGCACCAAACGGATAAATTAAAATCCTCGGTACCCAGGCTATTCATAAAATATATGATACCCTGGGCAAATTGGCTGTAAAACTCTCGTACTCATGAATAATTCATGAGGTGAAATGCAGCCGCTTGATTGGCCGCATGACACAAACCTCATGCGATACGAATATTACAGTGTAGTTATTGATGAAATCGTGGTGCGTGCTTTACGAAGTGTCGCTAGCCAATTTGCCCAGGGTATCATATATTTTATGAATAGCCTGGGTTCCGAGGATGCAAATGGATATATTGCTCATTATGAGGATTATGTGGTAAAGGGCTATGGTAAAGGGCTATGGTAAAGGGCTATGGTAAAGGGCTATGGTAAAGGGCTATGGTAAAGGGCTATGGTAAAGGGCTGTGGTAAAGGGCTATGATACATACGGAGGAGTTGGCTGCAGGTTTAACATTGCCCATATCCATGGCCATACTGTCTCTCAGCTCCTTGAACACCTTGAATTCCTTCACTTCAGCGGCACATTCTAACATCCTACAGTATTCACTGGAAAGGTCCTGTTTGGGGAGCTGATAGATCAGCTGAATGTCGCGGTATTTCTCCCCCGGGGTCCCTAATTTAGGGACTTTGTGGTTAGGTAACTGTTCCATGTATTCATCAATCTGAAATATAGATTTCGTATGTCTCAACTATTTGACCCTGGATAGATCGAACATTTTGCAGCCTTTATAACCCTTTCCTACATACAACAACTCTGTAGCAGAGGAATTTGAAAACATTATATACAATAGATGCAACACTATGAAGTCTTTTTAACTCTTTCCCTCATATAGACACTTTCTGACGTCTCTGCAGCAGACAGCTTTTTGAAAACATAGTGACAAAAGAAGAAATTGCACAAAACGTGCAATTTCTCCTTTTGCCACAATGTTTTCCACTTTTTGTCATAGGTTATCCATTCAATTATGGAGATTTTCTATTTTTTGACAAAATATGTTCAAAGAAAGCCGTCTGCTGCAGAGGCGTCTAAATGAGGGAAAGAGTTAATACACTATGACCAGGGAAGCAATTAGTTACAGATCACTAAAAGCTACGAACTTTTACAGTCAAATCACACTTTAATTACGTGTCCCTTTGTCATTTCATCATGGCAATTTAATTCTTTCTCTGATATAGACAACTGCTGACCCTTAAGTAGCAGACTAATTGCTCTAAATTAGCAATATCTTTTTACCAACTTTATAAAAACAATAAAAAGAATTGTAGACAAAGTCAAAGTGAACCCCCTTTGGTACAAGACACATCAAATGCCCAATAAACATCTTAAGACAAAATTAGGTAACTCAATATGTGATAACAAAGGAGATATGGTTCAGACAAGATTATTCTTTAAATGGGGTCAGAGGTAAAGGTTGCAGTGACCAAATGTTGGTACATGACACATCCTGTTCCCATGATACATCTCAGGACCAAATTTGGTAACTCCAGGTGTTATAACATATGAGATATGGCTGGTACAAGCTTTTTCATTAAATGGGGTCAGAGATCCAGGTCAAGGTCACAGTGACCATATTTTGGTAAGTGACACACCACCTTTCTAATATACATACCAAATTTGGTAACTCTTAAGTGAAATTGTATAGGAGGCATAGCCCAGACAAGGTTGGGCAAGATTGTTCTGCAAATGGGATTAGAGGCCAAGGTCAAGGTCACAGTGACCATATTTTGGTATGTGATTCTGTGAGGCCAGGACAAGGTTGGGCAGAAGGACAGATGGACCGGGCTCAAACCTATGGTCCCAGCTCTGGTTTACCCGTTGGGCAACTAAAAATTAAATGTAATATACCCATTACGTATTTCTTTATATATGACATGTGTAATATAACATGACCAAATCACTATGTGTGTATTCATCCGCAAATGTTTACAAAATGGCTGAGAACATGTACCCGGTAAACACGATAGATGTAACGGGACCATTATTGGTCACAAAAATATATTTTTGTGTGATAACTTGACAGTCTATTAAGTATGACATGTTGGGACTATTTTCTGACAGCGCAAAATCGATTTTATTTTTGTGTTGCATCATGTGATAAAAAGAATCTGACATTCGTTGTCATTTCATAAAGTTTTATTAAACTCGTCCAAGAATTTCTTTATTAAGTTCGCCAAAGTCTCACTTCATTTTTTGAACTCGTTTTATAAAACTTTATATAAAATGATAACTCATGTCAGATCCTATATATATCAGGTTTACCTGTTGGGGAATTAAATATTAAACCTATATATATCAGGTGTTCAAGTTACCTGTTCTGGTTGAAGCCCAGAAGGGACCCATATGTATCCTTGTTTCAGGGTCTGTTCTTTTGTGACCTGGATGGTCGGATCATCATCTCTCGTCCAGCCCAATCTGTCTCGAACGTTGACAAAGTTTTCGTTGTAAATATCATGGAGAACTCTCGGACATTTGCAAACTAAACATGTGTTCCTGTAAGGTTAAGAGACTTGACATTTGCAAACTAAACATGTCTGATGCATCAAAATAAGAGGAAGTTTATATCAAACTTATTTATTTAACATCCATTGTTAATCTAGCTTTCAGCTTCTATTAACCGCGCTCATTGTGTGATTTCAGTACTTGCGCCATGTGTGAGGAAAGAACCCAAAGTTAGAACCCGCTCATCAATGGATTCAGTTTGGGACCTTTGTTATGAGAGGTGGATGCTCTACCCCTGCACCACTGTTACAGAAATAGTTCAAATTGTAACTCAGGTACAAGGGTGAAATTATTGTACAAAGAGAGTGCCAAACTGTCACAAAATACCCCCATCAGGGAGACACAACACTGGAACCACTTAAGTCTTAAAGGGCCATAATCCAAAAGTGATTTAGAAAATTTGGCTTATTATCAAACTTGGCCTAGACATTATAACCACAAACATGTTCAAGAAGTTTGGTGAAGATCCGATGAAAACTCGTTGACTTATGTCCTGGCCACACCCACGCTACGTACGAGTAGGTACCAAGACGAAATTTTGCACGGACATCGTACGGATTAGAGAAGGCTAATTTGGCCATTTTTTATCATTCAAGGGGCCATAGTCCGACAGTGCCTCAGACGATTTCGCTGGTTATAACACTTAGCCTAGACATAATGCTCACAAACCTTTTTAACAAGTTTGGTGTAGATCAGATGAAAACGGTTCAACTTAACCAGACATGTTAGCCCACGGCTGGTGTTCCCATAATGCAACCTGTATTAATCTGGGCATGTAAAAAGGAAATGTAACTAATTTTGAGCACATCTTCCTTTTCCTATATGACTTTTAACCCTTCTCCTCATATAGAAGCTTTCTGACGCCTCTGCAGCAGACGACTTTTTGAAAACATAGTGACAAAAGAAGAAATTGCTCAAAACAAGCAATTTCTCCTTTTGCCACAATGTTTTCGACTTTTAGTCATAGGTTATCCATTCAATTAAAGAGATTTTCTATTCTTTGACAAAATATGTTCAAAGTCGTTTGCTGCAGAATTGTCGTAGGAGGGAAAGGGTGCACCACAAAAGTGTCAAATGTGCGAAGTATAAGGTAAAAATTTATACTTGGAATTCTTTTGTTGAAAGCTTATAAGCTTACCTCCATTCATGTGATTTGAAACCAGTACATTTGTCCTCGCAGGCCAAACATGGCTGTCCGTCGTCCACTTCTTGAACAATACAGTCCTGAAATACACAAATTATTGAATCAAAGTTAATTGTTTCAAAGTTAATTGTTTACCTTGTTTAAGAGTCTTCTGCTCCAAAAACATCTCAGGGAAAACATTATCCAAAATAGGAAAGTAATTTATTTTTTAAAACCTTTCCAACATGCAGATGCACCTGAAGCATACAACCTTTGAACATTGTGACAAAAGGAGAAATTGCTAATAATGAGGAAATTTTTGTTTTGCCTCATCAAGTAATAAAACTTTCATTTGCTCGGAGCTCTTGTATGTTGGGAGAGGATAGATAAACTGTAACAGAAATTTCGGTAAATTGTTCATAATTGAGCAGTCTTCAATGGCAGCTTTTAAGTACTTTTTCTTTTAGAATTAGCTCAGATGTATTCTTATTTAACCCTTTCTCTCTTGACTTTTAACATTTTTAACCCTTTCTCTCTTGACGTTTTTAAAACATAGATGTTTAAAAAGCTGCTGCTGCTTGTGGGAAAGCGTTGAACTTTTTAGATTGACAGCACTCATGCAACAAGACTCCAAAACACCCATTCCAGCTCATTATCTATTACCGATATGACCAATGATGAACAATTTCTTAAAACTTGGGTAAAACTTGATAAAAGTATTTACATTTATGTGATGTTATGGCACAAAATTATATTGCATGGGTTTTTGAAACTGGCATAATATTTGAAATCAATTCATAAATATAGAGTTTCCATCTTTTTTCAAAAATGTTTTGGAAGTTGTCTGCTGAAGATTTGTTGTTATACACACAGGTTAGGATCAGGTTACTGTAGCGAAGTAAAAACAACAAAAATAGTCTTTAAGCATTACCTCTTCACAAGATATCACTATTATTGGAATGTTGTTGGTGACAATCATGTTGAATTGTTTAATAATAAACCATCAATCTGTGTATTAAGCACTCCCAAAATAATGCAATCATAAAAATGCAATTCTGTATAATCTTTTAAAACTATTAATTTGGCACACATATTATAAAATCATTTGTATGTAATAACTGTTCAATTAAACACATTTATTTGATATGTAAATCACTGACATGTCTAAATGAGTAAATCACTGCCATAACCCTAAGAAATACAGGTTTTAGAATTCATGTAAACCACTGATATTAGGTAACTGTAGGAAATACAGGTCTTTGGTTTCTTGTAAACTACTGAGATGCCATTGACAGTAACATAAAAAACATTTTCAAAAGTTGTCTGCTGCAGGTGGGCACAGGTGAACTGACATTAATATCTAATACAGACTTTTTTATCATAACAGACATCATTTTTCAAATCAATTCAAATTAATTCCGTATATCACTATTTTCATTTAACCGTTTTCCACATGTAACAAATCTGCATTCGACGTCTTTAAAACCATTTCCTCAAAATTATGAAAACTCTGAAATTGGAAGAACAATTATCGAATTATTAAGGTAAAAAACATTGTGACAAAAGTCGAAATTGCTCATTATGAGCAATTTGTCCTTTTGCCACAATGTTTTCGAAAGTTGTCTGCTGCAAGTGGGAAAGGCTTATAGACTGGTATCAATATCAGAAACACATCATTTTTGTCATAACAGACATCAATTTTCAAATAAATTCAAATTAATTCCGTATTTCACATTTATTATTTAACGTCAAATTAACAGTATATAATCCAGATTGAGTATATTCCATGTTAGGTCAAATTCCACACACCCACTCAAATTGGAGTCATCAATATAACTTGTAACCCTTTCCCAGATACAACAAATCTGCAGCCGACGAAATCGAAAAGAATTAGTCAAAAATATTGAAACTCACTACATGTATAAATGAAAGAAATAATTATTATTAAATAAAGTTGATAACATTGCATCAAAGAGACATTGCTCTAAATAAGCAATGTCTCCTTTGGACACAATGTTTTCAGAAAGTCGTCTGCTGCAGAAATATTATGCGGAAAAGGGTTAACTTTTACCAAGTATAAAAAGGTTCAGTCTAAGATGATTCATTGATTGATATTTGTGCTGTATAAATTGTTCAATCTGTTAAGACAATGACAATTTAATTTCTGTCTTCAATATTCACTTTTTATTCAAAGCATTTTGGATTTCAACAAACATTAAAATTTTATTAAATTGAGCCTCTTAATATTGAAAATATGAAAAGGTAGTGATGAAAATTTATCAAGTTAAGAGGTCATGACTTATCAAAATTCAAAGTAAACATAAACCAAACCACAAGGAAATCGTCCTTCCTACTTTTGTAGTTTTAACCCTTACCCTCATACGGTAATTCTGCAGCAGACGACTTTGAACATATTTTGTCAAAACATAGAAAATATCTATAATTGAATGGATAACCTTTGTCTAAAAGTGGAAAACATTGTGGCAAAAGGAGAAATTGCACGTTTTGTGCAATTTCTTCTTTTGTCACTATGTTTTCAAAAAGCCGTCTGCTGCAGAGGCGTCAGAAAGCGTCTATATGAGGGAAAGGGTTAACAATTATACTTTTATTTATTTAGATTTTCTATGATTTTGTCTGGATGTCTTCAATCTTCTGCTGCACACTTGTTGTATGGTGGAAAGGTTTAACCCTTTCCCTCATATAGACGCTTTCTGACGCCTCTGCAGCAGACGGCTTTTTGAAAACATAGTAACAAAAGAAGAAATTGCACAAAACGTGCAATTTCTCCTTTTGTCACACTGTTTTCCACTTTAAGTCATAGGTTTTCCATTCAATTATAGAGATTTTCCATTATTTGACAAAATATGTTCAAAGTCGTCTGCTGCAGAATTGTCGTATGAGGGAAAGAGTTAAAACTATTCATATCAGCAATGCCTTTGCATGCATGCCTTTTTTTTTTTGTAGCTTTAACAAATATTTGAAAAACAAAACAGTGAACACAGAAGATCTTGATCAGACTGCATCTGGATCTTGAAGGATTCCAAAGATTGTAAGGTCAGTTTTATCGTGAGGCGGAGTGTATATAATAAACTGTTTGTCTGTTATTTTCTTATCTTATAACACCTTCTCTGGTGTTTAGCCTCTTCCACATATACAGAAAAATAATAATACATATGATAGACTACTCCAATTTGAACCCTTGACCACCTAAGGATGCATTTTGACAATACCTGCAGCAGACAACTTTTGTAAACATTGTGGGAAAGAGAAATTCCTCCTGATGTTTTCAACTCTAAAGTCTATTTTTGATTGACTTTCATTGACAGAGATTTGACATATTTTTTGGGAAAAAATCGTTTTGAACAAGTTCCAAAATTGTCACAATGTTTTCAAAAGTCGTCTGCTGTAGAGGTGCTGGAAAGCTACTATTCATGGGAAAGGGTAACGAAAAAGTACACATTTTGTCTACAATTTGATCTTCAAATTCAAATTATATAAATTTTATTGCATCAAGACCAACATACAAAATAAATGTTAATGAAAATGTCGTTATTTAATGATTAAAACTACAAAGAATAATCAGTTAAGAAAGATTTACATTGACAATTAGACTTTTGACTGGATTATTTCTTGGGTTGGAAAATTTGGCTTGAGCAGGACAGCCCGGTTTGATCCTGGATAGGGTCATACCAAAGACTTTAAAAAAGGTAGAAGTGGCTTCCTTCATTGACACTCAGGATTGCAGGTAAAGCATACCAGCTGCTGCCCTGGTGTCAGATAAAGCATACTAGCTGCTATCCTGGTGTCAGATAAAGCATACTAGCTGCTATCCTGGTGTCAGATAAATCATACTAGCCGCTATCCTGGTGTCAGGCAAAGTATACTAGCTGCTGCCCCGGTGTCAGATAAAGCATACCATCTGCTATCCTGATGTCAGGTAAAGCATACTAGCTGCTATCCTGGTGTCAGATAAAGCATACCAGCTGCTTTTCTGGTGTCAGATAAAGCATACCAGCTGCTGCCCCGGTGTCAGATATAACATACTAGCTGCTATCCTATCCTGATGTCAGGTAAAGCATACTAGCTTAGCTGCTATCTGGTGTCAGATAAATTATACCAGCTGCTTTTATGGTGTCAGATAAAGTATACCTGTTGCTGCCCCAGTGTCAGATAAAGCATACTATCCTGGTATCAGGTAAATTATACTAGCTGGTGTCAGATAACAGCTGCTATCCTGGTGGCAGACGAAGCATACCAGCTGCTGCCCAGGTGTCATATAAAGCATACTGGTGTCAGGTAAAGTATACCAGCTGCTATCCTGGTGTCAGGTAAAGTATACCAGCTGCTATCCTGGTATCAGGCAAAGTATACTAGCTGCTGCCCTGGTGTCAGATAAAGCATACCAGCTGCTGCCCGGGTGTCAGATAAAGCATACTAGCTGCTATCCTGGTGTCAGGCAAAGTATACTAGCTGCTGCCCTGGTGTCAGATAAAGCATACTAGCTGCTATCCTGGTGTTAGGTAAAGCATACCAGCTGCTATCCTGGTGTCAGTTAAAGTATACTAGCTGCTATCCTGGTGTTAGGTAAAGCATACCAGCTGCTGCCCTGGTGTCAGATTAAGCATACTAGCTGCTATCCTTGTGTTAGGTAAAGCATACCAGCTGCTATCCTGGTGTCAGTTAAAGTATACTAGCTGCTATCCTGGTGTTAGGTAAAGCATACCAGCTGCTATCCTGGTGTCAGGTAAGGTATACTAGCTGCTATCCTGCTGTTAGGTAAAGCATACCAGCTGCTGCCTCGGTGTTAGGTAAAGCATGTCAGCTGCTGCCCTGGTGTCAGATAAAGCATACCAGCTGCTGCCCTGGTGTCAGATAAAGCATACCAGCTGCTATCCTGGTGTCAGGTAAAGTATACCAGCTGCTATCCTAGTGTCAGGTAAAGTATACCAGCTGCTATCCTGGTGTCAGATAAGGTATACTAGCTGCTTTCCTGGTGTCAGATAAAGTATACTAGCTGCTGTCCTAGTGTCAGGTAAAGTATACCAGCTGCTATCCATGTGTCAGATAAAGCATACTAGCTGCTATCCTGGTGTCACGTAAAGTATACCAGCTGCTATCCTGGTTGCTGCCCTGGTGTCAGATAAAGCATACCAGCTGCTGCCCCAGTGTTAGGTAAAACATACCAGCTGCTGCCCCGGTGTCAGGTAAAGCATACCAGCTGCTGCCCGGTGTCAGGTAAAGCATACCAGCTGCTGTCCTGGTTTTTAGGTAAAGCATACCAGCTGCTGCCCTGGTTTTTAGGTAAAGCATACCAGCTGCTGCCCCGGTGTCAGGTTAAAGTTACTCAGAAATTGCTGTTCAATAACTGAATTACAGTTGAAATTAGCGTAAAAAACTAAAATGGTAAACTGAATAATAAAACCGTCAAATTTAAATGATTAACTATGTCTTCCAAATCTACAATTCATTAATTATGTATTTGAAATAATTAATCATGGAAATAATGAAAAGATATAGTTAAAACACAATCAAAAGTCAAATTACAAGGGGTAATAACTCCAGTTAAAATCAAGAACTATCATTGAATGTGATTAATACGGAACTCCGCCCTGATAGGAAATGTATTGAAATATTTAGAAACCCCATCTTAAATTACATCTTGTTATTAAGTTATTCTCCAGGCAAGAAAAAGTAAGAAAGGGCAATGAAAATTATTCTACGGGAAAAAGTAACAATGGCCAAAATAGAGTTATGATTCTTGTACACTGCACTTCCTCTCAATGTGTTGTATCATCGTATGAAGTTTTATTAAATTCCATGTTGCAGTTTTTTAAAGTTATTCTCCGGACAAGAAAAAAGTAAGAAAGGGCATTGAAAGTTTTTCTATGGACAAGAAAAAGTAAGAAAGGGCAATGAAAGTTTTTCTACGGACAAGAAAAAGTAACAAAGGGCAATAACTCTGTAATTAGCTAAATAAGAGTTATGGTTCCTGTACACTGCTCTTCCTCTCAATGTGTTCTATCATCGTATGAAGTTTTATTAAATTCCATATAGTGGTTTTTAAGTTATTCTCCGGACAAAAAAGAAGTAAGTAAGGGCAATGAAAGTTATTCTCCGGACAAGAAAAAGTAACAAAGGGCAATAACTCTGGTAATTAGGTATAATAGAGTTATGGTTCCTGTGCACTGCACTTCCTCTCAATGTGTTGTATCATCGTATGAAGTTTTATTAAATTCCATAGAGTGGTTTTTAAGTTATTCTCCGGACAAAAAAAAGTAAGAAAGGGCAATGAAAGTTATTCTATGGACAAGAAAAAGTAACAAAGGGCAATAACTCTGTAATTAGCTATAGTACACTGCACTTCCTCTTAGTTACCATCTCTTGTCTTCTGATGGGCGTCATGATGGTAAACAAGTATTCCAAGTTTCACAGCAATATCCTAAAGGTTTAAGTCAATAATTGGATTTTACGCAGATTCAGTGTATTTTCTAAGTCGATAAGGGAAATACACCTGTGAAAACATCAAGAGCTATTCTAGAACTGTTCTTGAACCAATTCCAGAAATGTTCTTGAATGTAAAATGGCCGGTCCTAGAACTAGCAGTTCAAGAATTACTTCAAGAACTGTTCTTGAACTGACCATATTACGTTCAAGAACAGTTATTGGAGTAGTTACACCAACTGCAGATACATCAAAATTTGTCTGTAAGTGGCAAAGGGTTGGTTATTTAGTTAAAAATTCCTTTTAAAGTCTTAACCCTTTCCCTCATACGACAATTCTGCAGCAGACGACTTTGAACGTATTTTGTCATAAAATAGAAAATCTCTATAATTGAATGGATAACCTATGACTAAAAGTGGAAAACATTGTGGCAAAAGGAGAAATTGCACGTTTTGTGCAATTTCTTCTTTTGTCACTATGTTTTCAAATAGCCGTCTGCTGCAGAGGCGTCAGAAAGCGTCTATATGAGGGAAAGGGTTATGATCAATGACCTGACTGTTTGCATACATAGATAAGTAAGTAATACCTAGTTTTGTAGATAGAATCATGTTGGATCATTATTATCTATCTTTCTCCATAGTGATAAAACAAACCAAGTTGTAGAGGCATAGCGCCCTAATCATTTGACATGTCAGGGCCTGGAATTATAAATGCTCATATGACGCTATAACCTTATGTTGTGGGTACTCAAAAGAAACGTCTCACTGTGAAGATTCTTTTGAGTACCAACAGCATAGAGTGTGGTTCCGGAAATAGAGAGATATTGGTGGCGAAAGCCTAGTTTACTCCCCTTTTCTAGTCCTCTATGTATGGATATCAGTTTTAAGCGCGAGACAATTTTTACATGAGAGTCAGATATAATCGCTTGTAATCATACCAACAAGAGGACCATGATGGTCCTAAATCGCTCACCTGATTTAATAGAAATCACAGTTTTCAATGTTCTTACAATATGCATACATGGAAAACAAGCAACGCCCCCATGTGGTCATATTTATCCCTCATATAGAGGACTTGGCGTGAAACGGTTGTAACTCAAATTGGTATTTTTTTACCAAGGTTAATCACCTCGCCATAAACTCTTTATAAGCGTTAAATCATTTTTTCTTGGTAAACAATGGAAATGTAGGTGCCATTGCTCGTTCTGAGCAATCGCACCTAAATTTGCATTGTTTACAAAGGGGTCAAAATTGCCCCTAAACCAAAATCTCTATAATTGAATGGATAGCCCATAATTAAAAGTGGAAAACATTGTTTCAAAAGGAGATATTGCTCGTTTTGAGCAATTTCTTCTTTTGTCACTATGTTTTCAAAAAAGCCGTCTGCTTTAGAGGCGTCAGAAAGCGTCTATATGAAGGAAAGGGTTAAGCCTCATTCTGCCTTTCAGTGATTCTATAGGCAATACATACAAACGGTGAGCTTATGTCCAGACAGAATCAGGGATCCAGACTGCTATGATTTATTACCCTCTCTGTTGATTGTAAACAGACTGTCAGGCTGCTGATCTTTGACAGACTAAATAGAGTGTGAAGTAAGATGAAATCATCTTATCACGGATGCAGGCACATTTTGATGCTTCTGAAGCTGCAGATAACTTTTGGAAACACAATTAGAAGAAACTGCACAGTGTGAGCTTGTTTTCCTTTTACCACAATACTTTCTTCATGCTTCCAATATGCTATTTAGAACACTTTCATATCCATACATCCAATATTCTATTAACCAATACTTTTATATCTCACATTACCAACATTCTATTATTAACCCTTTCCCTCATATAGACGCTTTCTGATGCCTCTGCAGCAGACGGCTTTTTGAAAACATAGTGACAAAAGAAGAAATTGCACAAAACGTGCAATTTCTCGTTTTGACACAATGTTTTCTACTTTAAGTCATAGGTTATCCATTCAATTTCAGAGATTTTTATTTTTTGACAAATATGTTCAAAGTCGTCTGCTGCAAAATTGTCGTCTGAGGGAAAGGGTTAAGAATAATCTATATCTTATATACCCAATATTCTATTTAGGACATTTTTTTTTATCACATATAACCAATATTCTATTTAGATCACTTTTATATCTCATACATCAAATATTTTTATAATTTAGAACACTTTTATATCTTATAAACCTAATACTTTATTTAGAACAGTTTTATATCTCATACACCCAATATTCTTATAATTTAGAACACTTTTATATCTCTTATAACCAATATTCTATTTAGATCACTTTTATATCTCATACATCAAATATTTTATTTAGAACACTTTTATATGTCATACACCCAATATGCTATTTAGAACACTTTAATAGCTCATAATTATACCCAATATTCTAATCTCATACACCAAATATTCTATGTAGAACCATTTATTATCTCAAATACCCAATATTCTATTTAGAACACTTTTATATGTCATACACCCAATATGCTATTTAGAACACTTTAATAGCTCATAATTATACCCAATATTCTAATCTCATACACCAAATATTCTATGTAGAACCATTTAATATCTCATATACCCAATATTCTATTTATAACAGTTTTATATCTCATACACCCAATATTTTATTTAGGAGACTTTTATATCTCATACACCTAATATTCTATTTAGAACACTTTTATATCTCATACAGCCAATATTTTATTTAGAACACTTTTATATCTCATACAGCCAATATTTTATTTAGAACACTTTTATATCTCATACAGCCAATATTCTATTTAGATCACTTTTATATCATTCTCTTACATCAAATATTCTTATAATTTGGAACACTTTTATATCTCTTATAACCAATATTCTATTTAGATCATTTTTATATCGCATACATCAAATATTCTATTTAGAACACTTTTATATGTCATACACCCAATATGCTATTTAGAACACTTTAATAGCTCATAATTATACCCAATATTCTAATCTCATACACCAAATATTCTATGTAGAACCATTTATTATCTCAAATACCCAATATTCTATTTAGAACACTTTTATATGTCATACACCCAATATGCTATTTAGAACACTTTAATAGCTCATAATTATACCCAATATTCTAATCTCATACACCAAATATTCTATGTAGAACCATTTAATATCTCATATACCCAATATTCTATTTATAACAGTTTTATATCTCATACACCCAATATTCTATTTAGGACACTTTTATATCTCATACAGCCAATATTTTATTTAGAACACTTTTATATCTCATACAGCCAATGTTTTATTTAGAACACTTTTATATCTCATAAAGCCAATATTTTATTTAGAACACTTTTATATCTCATACAGCCAATATTCTATTTAGATCACTTTTATATCATTCTCTTACATCAAATATTCTTATAATTTGGAACACTTTTATAGCTATATAGACCCACTATTCCATTTAGGACACTTTTTCCCCCACATATACCCAAAATTCTAGTAACCCTTTCCCTCATATAGACGCTTTCCAATGCCTTTGCAGCAGACGGCTTTTTGAAAACATAGTAACAAAAGAAGAAATTGCACAAAACGTGCAATTTCTCCTTTTGTCACAATGTTTTCCACTTTTAGTCATAGGTTATCCATTCAATTATAGAGATTTTCCATCTTTTGTCAAAATATGTTCAAAGTCGTCTGCTGCAGAATTGTTGTATGAGGGAAAGGGTTAATTAAGAACAATCTTATATACCTAATATGCTATTTAGAACACTTTTATATCTCACCTTTTTAATTGCAGATATGACTCTTGGATTATCATATCGATATCAGATAAACAGATAAGATTCTTCGACACTAAATTTAATAGTAACGTAAAATGACAAAATTTATAACATACACAATACACAGAGACTAGAGAGATATTAAAATAAAGGAATTCAACAATAAAGTTGGTGAAAATAAAGGCAATGAACAAGTCAAATTTATGGAGTAATTTAAAATAATATGAATTTTTAGACCCAGACAACATATTCATTGGTCTTCAGAAGAAAGGATATAGGTCAGTTCTCAGTCACACTTAACCCTTTCCCTAATATAGACGCTTTCTGACGCCTCTGCAGCAGACGCCTTTTTGAAAACATAGTGACAAAAGAAGAAATTGCACAAAATGTGCAATTTCTCCTTTTGACAAAATGTTTTCCACTTTTAGTCATAGGTCACAATCCATTCAATTACAGAGATTTTCTATTTTTTGACAAAATACTTTCAAGGTCGTTTGCTGCATAATTGTCATATGAGGGAAAGGGTTAATTCACTTTGGTTTCTATTTCTATAGAGTGACAGAATATTACCAAGAAACCCAGAGATTTGTAGCATCAGACAAATTGGATTCTATTTGATGTTCATGTATAAATTTTGTTTTTGTAAATGTATGTAAATTATGAGATACAATTGTATTTGTATAAGTCAAATAAAATCTATCTATCTATCTATCTATTTATCTTTTAATGTAAGATTTTCATTTTGGTGAAAATTCATTAATATAAATTTAACAAAATGGGAGATTGTTACTTAGAATTCCATTTCCCTCATACAGACGCTTTCTGACGCACTGCAGCAGACAACTTTTTAAAACATTTTGGCAAAAGAAGAAATTGCTCATGATGATCAATTTCTCCTTTTGTCACATTATGATTTCAATTCTATATAGTAATTGAACTTACATTTATAGAGATGTTCAATAGTTTTAATTGTCTAGATGTTTTTTAAAAGTTGTTGTATGTGGGAAAGGGCTATACCCTCCAAGTTAGGGAAATAACCCTTTCCCACATATGACATATCTGCAGCAGATGACTTTGACATTATCTAAGCCATAATATGGATAAATACAAAAGAAAGTATAATGGTTGATTAATGTGAACAGAATGGGAGACATCGGTCAGTTATCTCCCTTTAATACTCTCTACATCTAGCCAGGTCCTATCATTTGGTTTCCTCTGTTTTTATCATTGGTTTCTTTGCACTGGATGGTGCACTTATAATTACATTTTCTTGGCAAACTGTTATTAGATTGATTAGTAATTCCACATTTGTTTTCTTTAAACACTGCTTTGTAAATTTTCTGTTTTTAATCATCACTTTAATTAACACATTTATGATTAATGTGTACAGAGTAATTGCGAAATAGATATAAAGACAAAGGATTCTAACTAAAAGGACCTACCAACTATTTGGTCTTCCTTGGTCTTTATCTGACAAGGGAGATAATATAATTATCACTAATGTCCCTAATTGTGGCAAAAGGAGAAATTGCTCATAACGGATCAAATGTTTTCTGCGCCAGATGCATCTAAATGTGTCTGTATAAGTGGAAAAGGGTTAAAGACTTGTGTCTGAGAGTGTGTGAGCAAATTAATTCAGCGCAGATTTAACACCGTAACCCCAGGGACTGAATCCTGACTAATTTGGTTGCAACAGGGACTGCAAGTAGAACAATTGAGTTATCCCTAAACCTGTTCACTTGATTTAATAAACATAATGTTGCTTTGTAAACATAAAAGGTAAAATCCTTTTTCTGAAAAATTGATAGTTTCATATCAAATCAGAGGAATTCCTAGCTTTCTCAACTGCACTGAGGCAAATAATTTCTTACATGCATTCAACTGCATTGAGGCTTAATTTCTTACATGTGTTCAACTGCACTGAGGCTTAATTTCTTACATGCATTCAACTGCACTGAGGCTTAATTTCTTACATGTGTTCAACTGCACTGAGGCTTCATTTCTTACATGCATTCAACTGGACTGAGGCTTCATTTCTTACATGCATTCAACTGCACTGAGGCTTCATTTCTTACATGCGTTCAACTGCACTGAGGCTTAATTTCTTACATGCATTCAACTGCACTGAGACTTAATTTCTTACATGCATTCAACTGCACTGAGGCTTAATTTCTTACATGCATTCAACTACATTGAGGCTTTAAAAGTTGGGAAAGAACAGGATTATATTGCTAGATTAGTTTCTGTCTGTTGGAGTTTGAATCAGAATTTGAATCGCAAGTAAACAGTTCAAGGGATAATCTGATTTGTCCATCCGTCTTCCCAGTTACAATCAAATTAGTCTTAACCCTTTCCCACATACAATAAATCTGCAGTAGACAACTTTGAAATTATCAAATAAACAAGAAACCGCTAAAGACGGTAAGGCCGGATTGTCGGCAATTTGACCTTGAAAATCGACAAACCAAGGTCAAGGTCAAAGTAACCCTAGAAATCAATGGAACTTGTTACTTTTTACTTTCAGGCAAAGTTTCAAGTTTGTAACCCTTTCCAGTCCTGAGATTTTGCCTCAACCTGAAACTTTAACCAAAATGTTGACAGACAGACATCCGGACAGACGGACATCGCCAATCTATAGACCGGAATTGCTAGAGCAATCCGGCCAAAAATAATAAAATAATAAATAATAAAATATAAATAATATAAAACTATAAAACTGTTGAAAGCAAATTAAAACACAAGTCCATATAACTATAAAACTGTTGAAAGCAAATTAAAACGCAACTTGCCGTGATATAACTATAAAACTGTTGAAAGCTGAGTAAAACGCAATTTGCTGTGATATAACTATATAACTGTTGAAAGCAAATTAAAACGCAACTTGCCGTGATATAACTATAAAACTGTTGAAAGCTGAGTAAAACGCAATTTGCTGTGATATAACTATATAACTGTTGAAAGCAAATTAAAACGCAATTTGCAGTGATATAATTATAAAACTGTTGAAAGCAAATTAATACGCAAGTTGTCGTGATATAACTATAAAACAGTTGAAATCAAATTAAAACGAAAGTTGCCATGATATAACTATAAAACTGTTGAAAGCAAATTAAAACACAAGTTGATATAACTATAAAACTGTTGAAAGCAAATTAAAACGCAAGTTGCTGTGATGTAACTTTAACCAAAATGTTGACGGACAGACAGACAGACAGACGGGCAATAGGAACGTGAAGGTCAAGAGTTATCATGGAAATCAAAAGAACATGTTAGTGGCTACACACAGACCAATTTTCAAGTTTGTAGCTGTTTCCATGTCCGAGATTTTGCTTCAACCAGAAACTTTAACCAAAATGTTGACGGACAGACAGACAGACAGACGGGCAATAGGAACGTGAAGGTCAAGAGTTATCATGGAAATCAAAAGAACATGTTAGTGGCTACACACAGACCAATTTTCAAGTTTGTAGCTGTTTCCATGTCCGAGATTTTGCTTCAACCAGAAACTTTAACCAAAATGTTGACGGACAGACAGACAGACAGACAGACAGACAGGCAATAGCAACGTGAAGGTCAAGAGTTATCATGGAAATCAAAAGAACATGTTAGTGGCTACACACATACCAATTTTCAAGTTTGTAGCTGTTTCCATGTCCGAGATTTTGCTTCAACCAGAAACTTTAACCAAAATGTTGACGGACAGACAGACAGACAGACAGACGGGCAATAGGAAGGTGAAGGTGAAGAGTTATCATGGAAATCAAAAGAACATGTTAGTGGCTACACACATACCAATTTTCAAGTTTGTAGCTGTTTCCATGTCCGAGATTTTGCTTCAACCAGAAACTTTAACCAAAATGTTGACGGACAGACAGACAGACAGACAGACAGACAGACGGGCAATAGGAAGGTGAAGAGTTATCATGGAAATCAAAAGAACATGTTAGTGGCTACACACAGACCAATTTTCAAGTTTGTAGCTGTTTCCATGTCTGAGATTTTGCTTAACCAGAAACTTTAACCATTTTGCCTAACCTAAAACTTTAACCAAAATGTTGACGGACAGACAGACAGACAGACAGACAGACAGACAGACAGACAGACGGACAGACGGACATCGCCAATCTATAGACCGGAATTGCTTAAGCAATCCGGCCAAAAATCAATAAAATCTCTATAAATGATACTATGATTATTAAAAATAGGGTTGAAATCATTGTGGCAAATGGAGAAATTGCTCATTATGAACAATTTCTCCTTTTGCCACAATGATTTCAAAAGTCGTCTGCTGCAGAGGCGTTGGAAAGCGTCTGTATGTGGGAAAGGGTTAACCTATTCCCACATACAGGTGCTATCTGGCGCCTCTTCCGCAGAAAACTTTTTAAAACATTGTTACAAAAGAAATAATAAACAATTTCTCCGTTTGCAAATGTTTTCAATTCATTTCAATAATTTTATTTTCATTTATAGAAATTTTCTTTTAAGTTGCGCCTAGCTGTTTTTAAAGCCGTCTGCTGCAGATTTGCTGTTTGTGGGATACGGGCTAGAGGATGCCAATGTGAGAGACACAAACTTGGATCAAACCCGGAACACACCATCTTAAATCCCATTCCCAAACCACTTGACCATTTCAATTGAACACTCTTGGTTTTAACCCGCCTTTTCCCTCATACACACAATTTTATATTCCTCTGCAGCAAAGGGTTTCTTAAAACATTATAAGCAAAACAAGTAGTTTATCTTTCTACCACACTTCTTTGAAACCCCCCCTTTCCCAAATACAACAAATCAATAGCAGACCACACATTTAGGCAAACTAGAACTATCACTGAAGATGATAAATACCCCCTAAACAGCACCTTGACCTACACCATAACTTAATAAGTAAAAGGGCCATAACTCTGTAAAATAGCATGCAATTGTAACCCCTTTAGGATATGCACATCTCCTCTTGGTATAGAAGCTTCATGTAAAACTTTATTGAATTCCACCCAGTAGTTTGTAAGAAATAGACTGGACAAAATATTGCTTCCGACCGACAAACAAACCAACACAGTGACTCCTATATACCCCCTCTTCTTCGAAAGGGGTATTTATTTATTGGTGTTTTATGCCGCTTTCAACAATATTTCAGTTATATCATGCGACAGTTCACTTATTCATGATCCCTTGGTAAACAAACCAGTACTAGGCTAGAAAATGTGCCTTGCCCAAGGGCACTCCACCATGACCGTAGTGCCGCAACTGGGGATCGAACCCGGGACACCTGGTTTCAAAATCCCCGACGCAAACCATCGAAGGGTGGTATAAAAAGAGATTAAATTATTGTGGCATACAGAACAAAAATGCTTATGCTGTTTTATCAGGTAATCTGCTGCAGATGCGTAAATATGCTTAAAAATGCGTCGGCATGTGGTAAAGAGTAAAATAGTTTAATACTGTATCAATATCATGATAGTTTGGTATTTGAGTAAACACAGATAGGCCAAATGCCAATTTGCTCTCTTCTCTGCCAGAGAGAAAGGGTTATACATCTCTCAAAAACTGTTTACTCTCAGATCACAGAAATCAATAAGTTTTTCTTTCATTCACACCATGCTTCTCTTTCCTACATGCAGATGCATTACATGGATGCATCTGCAGCAACTTTTAAAAACATTGTGACAAAAGGAGAAATTGCCCCAATTTTAGCAATTTATTCATTAGCCACAATTCTTTCAATTCGATTCAATACTTATTAGTCGCCGGGCAGAAGCCCGCGACTTCTATTTTTAATAGCTTTTCGGAAATCACATGGGAGGGCGGCTTATTATTAGAAAGAAACAAATCTAGATGATTTGAACATATTACAATTGTGGTTGTTTACGAACACTAATAAATGACACATCTAAAATGAAATAAATATTCCGATTTTTTAATGTTTGCAGTTTTTTTTATTTCACTCGCATTTAAGTTTTTTGTCTTATTTACGAAGACAAAAGTGGTCCCTTCAAGACGTGAACCAACACCCCCTAATGCAGACTCTTATGTGTCATCATTGAGGTCAATTTCGGATTCTCCTTTTAATAGCAATTTTAACTTACTAAATGTTGTTTTCATGTTCAAAGAGATGTCTTGATTTGTGTAGAATTCATTTAATAATGTTAATCCATGAATATCTAAAGTAGGAACTGTTTCTAAGCTAAATATAGACCCTATTCTGTTGTGTAGTTTCGTGACCTTTATAATCGATTTTCGCGCATGCGCATTTCGATATGAAAAAGCGAGTGATATTATTTTATTTTTAGACAAGTACAAGACGAATGTTTGACGCAAAGCGTCAAAGAGAAGCCGCAATATTTCGTTGTACATGTAGAAATAAGAAAAAAAGAACATTTTTAAATCCACAAACAATAGAACAATTTAAACTGTAGACGGTAATGCTGATATATTTCTCCTTTTGAAGACTTTTGTTTTCTTCAAATTACCTCCCTTTAAAGCAATACAAGGATATTTACCTTGTGATTCGAATAAGATTGACAAACATTGAAATTATATGAATGAATACTTTTATTTAAATAAGTAACAACAGCAAAATTAAATTAAAGCCAGATAAATGTGTACACATTTCGTTAATTTGTTATAGATACCCTAATGTATAGATATGAATATAAACTTTATATGCAAATGTTTTCATTTCAACGTTCCTAATGTTTGAATAGACTAAGGAAAGTCAAGAATACATAAATAAATCAATGCAGTCTTTTCCGGCGACATTGATGCCTTGCATCAACTTTCTCTTGTATTGTAAATATACAGAGCAATTTACGTGTCTGTGTGTCGCCGCCTCACAATCAACCCTTAACAATTATATCCTTCCGTCACATTATTATCAATAGGTCATCCTTATACTTCAATTGTATAGATTGTTCCAATGTTTGCGGAGATGATTTTCACCATTTCCCAATATACAACAAATCTGCAGCAGATGATGTTGAAAAGAATATGAAAAATATATGCAAATGAAAGTATAATAATTGAACTGAGTAGACAAAAGTTGTGACAAAAGTCTTTTGCTGCAGATGGATCCAAATGCATCAGCCATTGGGAAAGGGTCATATCAGGTGTACAATTAAATGTTAGCAGTGCATGGCATACCAGTGTACCCATTTGGCAACCAGCTTTTAAAAAGCAAGAATAACAACAAAACAACAGATGTGCATGTGTCAAGATAAATACAAGGTATTATGTATAAAAAGCATAATCAATTTAATATTTGCCAATGTTTGGTTTTCTTGAGGTTTTTTAATTGTTGTTGTATGCCAATTCCAGCAAATGTTCTGAAATATCACGGCGAGTCAGTGCTCTTACTCATGTTCCCTGGGTCAACAGACCAGTACTAGGCCAGGAAATGTGCCTCGCTCAGCCGAGCCTCAGTAGCTTAGTCTGTAGTGCCACGGCTGATAATCCAGGGGTTGTGAGTTTGAATCCCAGCTCGGCCAACGTTATTTCCAATGTTTGACAAAATTCACTGTGACAAGCGTCATTCGTCTTTCACCAATGGGCTAACTGTCTATGTGGAAAAAGCAGCCAGTTGCTTGGAAAGTATATTGTGTGGAGTACTGGTGTGAGAAAACCAGGAAACACATGAGTAGGTGAACTGGCTGTTGTGATATGATTGAAAAATTGTTGATAATGGCATTAAACCCCAACCAATCAATGCCTTGCTCAAGGGCATATAAGCCATTACTGCCACAAGCAGGGATCAAAGTAGGTTGTGTGTACACAAATATATTTTATTAGACATATAGTAGCAGACGGCTCTTTGAAAACATGGCGACAAAAGAAGAAATGTAATAGAACATTAAACGATATCCATAGTAACATGGTATTTGACACATAGAACATTAAACAATATCCATAGTAAAATGGTAAACAAGACATGGAAATTCCATGAAACCAGGTTTTCTATATTGGAAGGTGTTTGATTAAGAATTAACAGATCTGTCAAATCTTTCTGTTAATAGTTAATCAAAGCTAGTAATTCAAGTAACAGGGAATATTTCTATTGATGAATAATTATAATTACTTTGTCAATTAAATATATTACAATAATACAGTCAATTGTGTGTTGATGGCCTCATTTATTAAGAACATATAATAGATAACAGATATTAAGCAACCTTTTGTTGTAAGCAGCCACATTTTAGGATCCCTAATGCCAGGTTGTTTAAATCAGTGATCTGCCACTTTGCAACAAGCCAATTTCCTAGCCTTGTAATCTAAGTGTGTAACTACAATAGTAATAATTATGTTAACATGCTCAAATTGAGTAAGTTTCATGACCTTGGACCCAGATCAGACATTGTGCATATGACACAGCGTCTTGATATGGTGTATATCTGTTCCAAGCTATTTGAAAATATCTCTATGGATGAAAAAGTTATTGTCCGGACAAGAAAAGTTCAACTGATGTCTATTTGTTGTCACTGTGACCTTGAAGCTACAGACAAAAAAATTGCATGTGACACATCATATTGATATTGTTTATATTTGTGCCAAGTTATTTGAAAATATCTCTATGCATGACACAGTTATGGTCCGGACAAGAAAAGTTCAATTAAAGTCTATTTCTTATCACTGTGACCTTGACCTTGAAGCTACAGACAAAGATTTTGCATGTGACACATCGTCTTGATATGGTGCATGTTTGTGCCAAGTTATTTGAAAATATCTCTATGCATGGCAAAGTTATGGTCCGGACAAGGAAAGTTGATGCCCGCCCGCCGACTTCGCTAAACTAATAACCAGATTTTTCCTTTGGAAAACCTGGTTAAAAATATACTAGTTAACAGGTCCTGACTTTGGGATTTTTCCACACAAAGGGCGCGAGTACTGGTTAAGTCTCCAGGAAGCAGACATCGAGCGTGATTAATATAAGCTGAAAGCTTACTTTGCATTCGATGTAAAACAAATAATGTTTAAATAAACTGAGTCGCTGGTGTTAGGATAAATAAACAAGCATTACTAGTTACATACCAAGGAAATGCAGTGATATAACTGAAAATTTGTTCAAAGCATATTTAAACACCATACATTTACCTTAACATGCTCAATTACAAAGAATCTTATAAATAAAAACAGTTAACAGGTAGATCTCATCACTTCTCTGACATGCAGCCGTAGTTTGACAAATATGCAGCAGATAACTTTTGAAAATACTGTGCAAAACGAGAGATTACTCAGGTAACGAATACTTCCTCCGCAATATTTTTTCTTCAATAATCATACTTTCATTTATAGCGGTTTTCCCTAATTTTGCATAGAGGTTTTCAAAGTTGGGTTAGAAAGGGTTATCTCATTACAGCAGGTTCTCTACTAGTTAATTAGTCCATAGCCTTATCTATCTATTATCAACTCAATAAAACCATATCATGGATTAAGTATCAATGCATAATTGAGAAACAACATGCAAAATTAACCCTTTCCCTCATACGACAATTCTGCAGCAGACGACTTTGAACATATTTTGTCAAAAAAAGGAAAATCCCTATAATTGAATGGATAACCTATGACTAAAAGTGGAAAACCTTGTGGCAAAAGGAGAATTTTTTTTTTTTGTCACTATGTTTTCAAAAAGCCGTCTGCTGTAGAGGCGTCATAAAGTGTCTATATGAGGGAAAGGGTTAAAGGTTGTATTACCCAGAAAGGGCTATGAGATAAAAACCAGCAGGGCTACATTTCTAGTTTTTCATCTGAAGTTAAATAATGTTTCATACGGCTCTTCTAAACGGACAGTGAAGGCTCTGATGAGGCTGTATGTGTATATAATTCATTTTTCACTAAAAGATTCTAAGAGTGGGATCGTTTAGAACATTGTAAACAGAGGTTGGGGTTAACCCTTTCCCTCATATAGACGCTATCTGACGCCTCTGCAGCGGACGGCTTTTTGAAAACATAGTGACAAAAGAAGAAATTGCTCAAAACGAGCAATTTTTCCTTTTGCAACAATGTTTTCCACTTTTAGTCATAGGTATTATCCATTAAATTATAGAGATATTCTATGTTTTGACAAAATATGTTCAAAGTCGTCTGCTGCAGAATTGTCGTATGAGGTAAGGGGTTAAAGTATCCAATTAACCTCTGAAGCTTCTTTAGAGACTGCAGACAAAGTTATCAATCAATAGATATAACACAGCATTGCTTTCCAACTCCATTCTTGGACAAATATAGCCTTGTCCAATAATTTGTGTACCCTTTTTTATTTAATGCTAAACGATGAGATCTATCAGCGAGATATAATCCATATCTCCCACGCTGTGAGTGATATAGTATGACGTCATTTTCCTAGTTTCCGGTCATGTTATACTACACACGTTATATATATAAAGAAAATTATTAGATCGGATACAAGCATTATCATGTGATTAAAACCTTATCTTATCTTTACCCAATGATGTTTAATTCCTTATTCAGTACGTAAATTTAACAAATCAGACTTGTTGTCATTGACTGACACTGTGTAATATACAAATACATTCACACAGATTCGTCCGCATGTGAACAGGTACGAAGATACCAAATAGTTCCATTTCATCATCAATTATCATAAAATAAAAAGAAAATTTGTTTGTTTTGAGTGGATATGGAATATATTTCAACTCGAAGTGATACAATTTTAACATTTTCAATTGTATGACTTTTCGATATAATATATTCCATATATTACTCCTCTATATATGGAGTAAAGAGCAATCAAAGAGTACTTAATATGCTGCCTCTAATTTGCATCATTTTCCTTTGTAAATTTAATCCTTTCCCACTTGTAGACTCATTCTGCTGTCTTTGTAGCAGATGGTATTTGAAAATATTGTGGCAAGAGAAGATATTCCCCAAAATCAGCAATTTCTCAATTTGCTAACAAAATTTCAACTCTGTAACTTATTCATTTAACCCTTTCCCTCATATAGATGCTTTATGATGCCTCTGCAGCAGACAGCTTTTTGAAAACATAGTCACAAAAGAAGAAATTGCTCAAAACAAGCAATTTCTCCTTTTGCCACAATGTTTTCCACTTTTAGTCATATATAGGTTATCCATTCAATTATAGAGATTTTCTATTTTTTGACAAAATATGTTCAAAGTCGTCTGCTGCAGAATTGTCATATGAGGGAAAGGGTTAAATAGAGCAAATTTTCCCCAGAAAGTCGTCTGCTGGAAATGTGTAGTATGTGGGAACGTATTTTGACCTCAAACAGAAAACTTTAGACACCTTTGAAGCATTCAACTTTTAAAAATACTGTGAAACAAAAACAATGTGGCAGTCATGAAACTGGGTTTTTAACTGTGACTATAGTACAGGGTGATCCATTTTTAGAATCAGTAACCTTGACCCCTCATGTCAAAATCAATTTAACCCTTTCCCTCAAATAGACGCTTTCTGACGCCTCTGCAGCAGACGGCTTTTTGAAAACATAGTGACAAAAGAAGAAATTGCTCAAAACGAGCAATTTTTCCTTTTGCAACAATGTTTTCCACTTTTAGTCATAGGTATTATCCATTCAATTATAGAGATATTCTATGTTTTGACAAAATATGTTCAAAGTCGTCTGCTGCAGAATTGTCGTACGAGCAAATATTGTCAAAACGTGCAATTTCTCCTTTTGCCACAATGTTTTCCACTTTTTGTCATAGGTTATCCATTCAATTATGGAGATTTTCTATTTTTTGACAAAATACGTTCAAAGTCGTCTGCTGCGGAATTGCCGTATGAGGGAAAGGGTTAAGGCTTCATTTTTATCTACAGTCCAACCAGTGTGTTGAAAGGCCACCAATGGGAAGAGAAAAATATGGTCTTTGTTCACAGGTGGTCTTTAACTGCAGGGTCATTTGTGCAGACAATGAGTTATTGGGAAATTCAAGGTGTAGTTACTATAGACAGGGAATTGCTAAACAAAGGTGTTCTTGAGCACAGGTTTACTGTTTATATAAGATATCTTGAATTTTTTAATGAAACTCCGTTCAAATTAGGAATCAGCCAACACACACAACCAACAAAACACATTTCAACCACCAAACAACTATAGCAACTTTTAAAAACATTTTAGCGAGAGGGAAATGTTTTCAAAAGCTGTCTGCTGCAAGGGTTTCAAATGCCATCAAACGGTTGTCAATCAAAGTATCATTTGAACAGAACCACTTACTTTGAGTTTGCAATCCTTATTACGACTCGAAACAAACTCCAGGGTTTTCCCGTTCCACATTTCCAATTCCTATTAATCCCTGTTGTCTAAAGTTTTGTAGACTAAACTCAGGAACAACGAAAACAAATGAATCATCCCTGTTCTAAGCAGTGATTTGAATCATCAACAAATTGTGCTTCTTTTACAACAAACATCCACTTTAAAAGGCACAGTTTATTTTGACTTGATGTAGTTCCCGTGTACACACACCAAAAATCAATCCCACTTCTCTTTCCTCTGACATCATGAAACATTAAATCCAAGGATGCTCCTATAAATAGCATCAGTATCAAAGTCAATTTTCGACCCTGAAACTGTTGAATTTATTTCAATCAAGTCATACATCTTCATTTAATCTTTCTCGAAATTGTTCATCAGAGAAGAGCTAATGAAAATTAGAACAATTTCAATGCAGATTAGATCAGTTTGCACAATATGTGCAGACTGATCTGGATACACACTGTCTTTCAACAAACATTGCTCAGGCACCACAGTGTGAATGCAGTTTAAAGGGTTTGAGATTTCAAAACGAGATAATACAATCTAGAATCCAAAATTATAGCCTGGGAGGTTTCTAGAGAGACAGGCTGTACCATAGCGATAATGTGGCTTACAATAATGATAAAGCCGTGGAAATTCGGTAAAAATAATTTCTCACTTTATTTAACTCCGGGACAGACGGAAATCGAGGCCTCTGCTACAAAAGACCTTTTAATATATAAATGAAAGTTCAATTTCATAATAAGGTTGATAACGTTATGTCAAAAAGAAAAATGCTCCTTCTGAGCACTTTCTTATTTTGTCACAATGTTTTCATAAATAATATGTAAAAGATGCATTAAAATGCTTCTGCAAGCAGGAAAAGGGTTAAACCTTTCCCTCATATGACAATTCTGCAGCAGACAACTTTGAACGTATTTTGTCAAAACATAGAAAATCTCCATAATTGAATGGAAAACCTATGAAAAAAAATGTAGGAAACATTGTGGCAAAAGGAGAAATTGCACGTTTTGTGCAATTTCTTCTTTTGTCACTATGTTTTCAAAAAGCCGTCTGCTGCAGAGGCATCAGAAAGTGTCTATACAAGGGAAAGGGTTAAACTAATTTGCATCCAATATTCAGAAATCAGTACAATGCTATCCATCTCCAACATAGAAACTCTTTGCAGCAGACTACATTGCAAACATCTAGGCAAAAATACGAAAAATCCCTGTCAATGAAAGTATTATTATTGAATAGAGTTTAAATTATTGTTGCAAAAGGAGGAACTGTTGATTAGCTGTCGTCTGCATGTTGGTTTAGGTTTAATCTAGTTCCAAGGAACATTTCCCTATGCAAAGCGTTGTTGTAGATTTGGATAAATCAAGCATACATAGCCCAAAATAAGTCAAAAATCAATTAAAGGATTTAAGCAACCCTGAATGCAATTAAAGGAGGAAAGCAACTTTTACCATCTTTAACCCTTTCTCACATACAACAAGTCTGCAGCAGAAGACTTTGAAAACATACCATAACAAATTTGGAAACTCCCTTTAACCCTTTCCCTCATACAACAATTCTGCAGCAGACGACTTTAAACATATATTGTCAAAAAATAGAAAATCTCTGTAATTGAATGGATAACCTATGACTAAAAGTGGAAAACATTGTGGCAAAAGGAGAAATTGCTTGTTTTGAGCAATTTCTTCTTTTGTCACTATGTTTTCCACAAGCCGTCTGCTACAGAGGTGTCAGAAAGCGCCGGTTCAAATCTGTGCCACAATCAAACAAGAGTGCCAGTGCCGCCACAATATACGTTGCCACAAAATATAAAGATCAAGATTGGTCCTTTTAATTATTGCTTTTAACATGTCTGTATACATCAGCTCAAAATGAAGTCTGTGAGACCAGTTAGCTTAGCTGGAAGAGACAGGGACCTGAGATCATGGTTGCCTGGGTAGTAGGTTCGATCCCTGCAGGGGCAGCCGGGTGTTTCCGTGAGCAAAACAGTTTATCCACACTTGTTCAGAGTTGAAAGTCTTACTCTGCTTACCAGCCTAGCTGACTTTGGTATTAACTAAAGAAAATAGGATACATATAAACAGAGATAGAACCCTATAGAGGCTTCCGATATGAAAGTAGGTTAAATGGCAGTGTTGATATGTATCCTTTTTTCCTTCTGAGCATAACTCTTGCAAAAATCACTCTACCGGATAATCCCTGCTTTATGCACTTCTACCTGTTTGGAAACTTGAGTTGCGTTCTCAAGTGAATATGCTATAGAGACCAAGTTTCGAAAGGCATAACTATTGCAAAAATTGCTGAACCGGAAAATCCCTGCTTCATGCACATCTACCCATTATAGTAATGATATTGACCAAGTTTTGAAAAGATTCAGTCAGAAACGTAGGAAGAGTTGTGTTCACAAGCCGCAATATCAATCAGCTAGGCAGAGACTAAGTTACAAGGGACATAAATCTTGCAAAAATCAATGAACCTGGAAAATCACCGCTTCATGCACATCTACCCATTATAGTCATGACATTGACCAAGTTTTGAAAAGATTCGGTCAGAAACATAGGAAGAGTTGCGTTCACAAGGCTGCAATATCAATCAGCTACAGAGACTAAGTTTCAAGGGACAAAAATCTTGCAAAAATCAATGAACTGGAAAATCGCCGCTTCATGCACATCTACCCATTATAGTTATGACATTGACCAAGTTTTGAAAAGATACGGTCAGAAACATAGGAGGAGTTGCGTTCACAAGGCTGCAATATCAATCAGCTACAGAGACTAAGTTACAAGGGACATAAATCTTGCAAATATCAATGAACCGGAAATCGCCGCTTCATGCACATCTACACATTATAGTTATGACATTGACCAAGTTTTGAAAAGATACGGTCAGAAACGTAGGAGGAGTTGCGTTCACAAGAAATGGACGTACTGACGTACGGACGGATGGACAGACGGAGAAGATGACGCCAATATACGACCGCCTCTGGCGGCATATAAAAATTATTAAAGGTGTTTTTTAAAATATATGAATAAATAGTGTTCTCATGAGTATTCTGCGATCGCTGCTAGCACTCATCGAAAGTCTTACTTATGCTTTGTTTAGGTGTCTTCGACAAGGTCCGCGTCTAAATTCCCGACTTTCATCAAATCATTTGAGCGCTTTAAATTATGATGACTGGCAAATGCTTGCGAGAATGTACTAAACGCAACAAGCGTTTAGAATACTTTGATCATAGCAGAACGAAAGCTTACAAGAATGAAGAAGAGAAAAAACGATAATTTCTTTCGGCCGAAATCAGGTAAACGCCCCACGTTTAATGCGTTTTGTTTCGTTCATGGAGTTGATTACTTACAGATGACCGAGTTGGTGATGGAAAGAACCTGAAAAAACTAACATTATTTTACTGTCAAAAGATGCAGCTTTTCTCAAATTTACCCGCACCAGAGTGCACTATTATTGAAAATTGCAAGGCCTACACCGAAATACTGCTTGTTACTTTGCAGAATTTTCTATACGATCGCCACTACAGTGCCATCGGCGCTTTGATTAAATCTGGTGGCCATCTTACTACAATGGAAGGGAATAGTTTGAGCATATTACGGGGTAGGAAAAGGACAATCTAAGGAATATTTGTTGAAATTAGGACAGCTGTTCAAAGATGTTGTTTGATTTTACTTGTTTATGGAGCCTATAGAGAAGGTAAACCTCAATGATGCCAGATCTTTTCATTCATTTATTTTCCTAATTGAATCTTTTCATATCTCTGCAGCAGACAATTTTTGAAAACATTGATACATTTTAGATCTGTCTATTTGTTGTATATGGGAAAGGGTTGTATAGTTCCAGACCCTATGTACTATAATATCCAGGGTTGTATAGTTCAAGACCCTATGTACGGTAACATCCAGGGTTGTATAGTTCAAGACCCTATGTACGTCACTACCAGGGTTGTATAGGTCCAGACCCCATGTACGGTAACATCCAGGGTTGTATAGTTCAAGACCCTATGTACGGTAACATCCAGGGTTGTATAGTTCAAGACCCTATGTATGGTAACATCCAGGGTTGTATAGTTCCAGACCCTATGTACTATAATATCCAGGGTTGTATAGTTCAAGACCCTATGTACGGTAACATCCAGGGTTGTATAGTTCCAAACCCTATGTACGTCACTACCAGGGTTGTATAGGTCCAGACCCCATGTACGGTAACATCCAGGGTTGTATAGTTCAAGACCCTATGTACGGTAACATCCAGGGTTGTATAGTTCAAGACCCTATGTATGGTAACATCCAGGGTTGTATAGTTACAGACCCTATGTACTGTAACATCCAGGGTTGTATAGTTCCAAACCCTATGTACTGTAACATCCAGGGTTGTATAGTTCCAAACCCTATGTACTGTAACATCCAGGGTTGTATAGTTCAAGACCCTATGTATGGTAACATCCAGGGTTGTATAGTTACAGACCCTATGTACGTCACTACCAGGGTTGGTTAGTTACAGACCCTATGTATGGTAACATCCAGGGTTGTATAGTTCAAGACCCTATGTACTGTAACATCCAGGGTTGTATAGTTCCAAACCCTATGTACGTCACTACCAGGGTTGGTTAGGTCCAGACCCTATGTACAGTAACATCCAGGGTTGTATAGTTCCAAACCCTATGTACGTCACTACCAGGGTTGGTTAGTTACAGACCCTATGTATGGTAACATCCAGGGTTGGTTAGTTACAGACCCTATGTATGGTAACATCCAGGGTTGGTTAGTTACAGACCCTATGTACGTAACATCCAGGGTTGTATAGTTACAGACCCTATGTACGTAACATCCAGGGTTGTATAGTTCAAGACCCTATGTACTGTAACATCCAGGGTTGTATAGTTCCAAACCCTATGTACGTCACTACCAGGGTTGGTTAGGTCCAGACCCCATGTACAGTAACATCCAGACACCACATATCTGTGGGATATCAAAAATGGAATTCTAGGGCATTGAGATGATTATGCCAATAAAATATCTCTTTTTAAATCAAATTCCGAATGAGACAAGAAAAATAACTGAAGTTTGCTGTGAATGTGGTAATACTGATATTGATATTTAAATTGAATCTGTAACAAATAGCTTAGAGTCAAATGTAGTTCTTGTTGCCTGATATTCTATTGTTAGAGTCGGCTGCATTTAACCCGTTCAAACATGCAACAAATCTGCAGCAGACCACATTGAAAACATAAAAGTAAAAAAAAATATGCAGCATAATAAAATTAAGATGCATATTTTAAGACATCTGTAACAAGAATAGGGTCAAACCTTTAGGACATGGTGACCTTTTAGAACATTGTGGGAATAATATTTGTGCTAAAATTGGTAATTTCTGTTAACCCTTTACCTCATATAGACGCTTTCTGACGCCTCTACAGCAGACGGCTTTTTGAAAACATAGTGACAAAAGAAGAAATTGCACAAAACGTGCAATTTCTCCTTTTGCCACAATGTTTTCCACTTTTTGTCATAGGTTAGCCATTAGTCATTCAATTATGGAGATTTTCTATGTTTTGACAAAATACGTTCAAAGTCGTCTGCTGCAGAATTGTCGTATGAGGGAAAGGGTTAACCTTTTCGCACATACAATAAATCTGCAGCAGACGGCTTTGAAATTATCAACTCCAAAATAATATAGAATATCTCTGTAAATGATAGCATGATTTTTTAATCGAGTTGAAAAAATTGTGGCATTATGGGCAATTTCTACTTTTGCCACAATTATTTTCCCACATAGAACTATTGGTCCCTAACAGATGGATATTAAAGGAAGGAACGTAAGTCATATTGTCAATTGTCAGGAGGAATGAGTGACCAATAACCATAACTCCAGGGATTCAATTTAACCCTTTCCCTCATACGACAATTCTGCAGCAGACGACTTTGGACATATTTTGTCAAATAATGGAAAATCTCTATAATTGAATGGGTAACCTATGACTAAAAGTGGAAAACATTGTGACAAAAGGAGAAATTGCATGTTTTGTGCAATTTCTTCTTTTGTTACTATGTTTTCAAAAAGCCGTCTGCTGCAGAGGCTTCAGAAAGCGTCTATATGAGGGAAAGGGTTAATGATCATTATGACTGAGTTATTGCGGCAATAACATAGACAAGTAAAAAATTAATTAGGTTGCCAGATAGAAAAGCAATAAAATGTGCATAACAGACACGCCATTGCCAAAAAAATAAAATGAAAATAACTTGTATAGTCCTAATATTACCGTACATCTAAATAAATAACATAAGTATCGTCAAATCAGAGAGTGTTATTTAGTTTTATAGATGTTTTGAGTTGATCCAGACCAAAGCATTTTATTTTATCTATTACAACTTTAGCCGGTAACCAGAAATGATTATTTAACCCTTAAAACACACAGTTATTTTGATGCGTCTGCAGAAGACAACTTGTGGCAAAGGAACCAAGAGGGCCAAGATGGCCCAAATCGATCACCTGAGTTCACTGTACCAAATGCTCTGCTAATATCGTGAAATTTGATCAAGAATTGGAATGAACTGCAAATGAAACAGCTTATCAGTAAAAGACATTTGTAATATTAATAAGGCATCAAATCAATGGAACATTCCAGTGAAGTTTAGTAGATAACGGGCCATTGGTTCAACCCTTTCCCTCATATAGACGCTTTCTGACGCCTCTGCAGCAGAATTGTCGTATGAGGGAAAGGGTTAAGCGAAGATGTCGTTTAAAAATTCAATTTAACCCCTTTTCTGATTCCAGCTGATTCCAGCTGGTGGCTATCTTTTTCAAACAATCAATATGACTTGAACAGCAACCATTATATATAGTTCTCCATATAATTTAAATCTGAACAGCTTTTTGAAAGAGGACCACCAAAGGAACATTACTGTAAGATTTGGATGAAATTAGTGCTGTGGTTTGAAGGTACAAGTTAATGACGGATTGATTGATTGATTGATTGGGGTTTAACGCCGTTTTTAACAATTTCTCAGTTATATCAAGGCGGCCTGTTCACCTACTCATGCATTTCCCGGTTTTCTCACACCAGTACTCCACACAACAATCTTCCCAAGCAACTGGCTATTTTTCCACATAGACTTAGCCCATTGGTGGAAGACGAATGACGCATGTCGCATTGACTTTTGTCAATCCTCGGAAAGAAATTTGGCCGAGTTAATGACGGACCCCAGCAAAGAGTGTTCAGAATACATCATTTCTGCATTTTTTAATCTTGATGCTGCAATCATCAGATTACAATACTATGTGGTAAATAGGAAGTGATTTTATATGCATTGCCCCCGGTAGCTCAGTCGGTAGCGACACGGGCTGTCAATCCAGGGGTTGTGAGTTCGAATCCCGGCTCGGCCAACTTTCTTTCCGAAATGCGACATGCGTCATTCGTCTTCCACCAATGGGCTAAGTCTATGTGGAAAAGCAGCCAGTTGCTTGGGAAGATTGTTGTGTGGAGTACAGGTGTGAGAAAAACCAGGAAATGCATGAGTAGGTGAACTGGCCGCCGTGATATAACTGAGAAATTGTTAAAAACGGCGTTAAAAGGATAAATTACGCTGTTTATAAGCAATATATCCTTCAGTGACGATGTTATCATAACTGCCCGGCTGAAAGCTTTTCCGGGGACTCTAACGACTCGGACAACTTTCCAGGGATACTTTTGGATAATCTGACACTTTCCATGGAAATTCCAGTACATTTAAGTGGAAAACCTGGAAATTTCATGGACAACCTGGAACGGTTCCATGGACACCCCGGAACGGTTCTGTGAACACCCTGGAATGGTTCCGTGGACCCCGGAGTATTCGGACCATTTCCAGCGTCTTAACATTAAATTCCATGGTTTTTCCATGGTTTCCCTGTATTTTCCATGTATTTTTGTATTTTCTGTTAAGAGTCCCCGGTCCATTTATCCTGACACCAGCCACAGCCAGTTAGTGGTAATGCTAACCCCACAACCCTGAGCGCCAAGGAGGGCAGATATTACTACCATTTTTTTAAGTCTTTGGTAAGACCAAGCTGGGGATCAAACCCGCATCTTCCCACACCCGAGGTGGAGGCTCTACCACTACACCACCGAAGTGGTCCAAGACTTTTGTATGAGTGAATAGCATCTGGGCATCTTATGTTTGATTCCTGATCACTGCATCCTGAAGATGGAATGTCAAGTTAGCAAATTTCCTTACATATTATTGGCTCTCCACCCAAGGTCTTCATGAACAAGTGTACTAGCTGACACTATTTGACATATATTAATTTATGTTAACATATTGTTGAAAACGACGTAAAATACCTAAATAAATTCTTTAACCCTTTCCCTCATATAGACGCTTTCTGACGCCTCTGCAGCAGACGGCTTTTTGAAAACATAGTGACAAAAGAAGAAATTGCACAAAACGTGCAATTTCTCCTTTTGCCACAATGTTTTCCACTTTTTGTCATTTTTTCATTCAATTATAGAGATTTCCTAATTTTTGACAAAATATGTTCAAAGTCGTCTGCTGCAGAATTGTCGTATGAGGGAAAGGGTTAAAGAGTTCACTTTCTTTCCCTCAGGAATGCCAAGACATACTGGTACTGTAAATCACTGACCATCACCATGTCAGGATCTTATTTTAATCTTCAACTCAATGTAAAGTTGACCTTTAACCCTTTCCCACATGTACTCATTTTGATGCATGTGCAGCAGACAATTGTACAATTGCCACAATGTTTCAACTTTATTCAATAATTCTACTTTCATTAGAGATTTTCCCTAATTTTGTCTAGATGTTTTTACAGATGTCTGCAGCAGATTTATGGTATATTGGAAAGGTCATTATTTGGAGGTCATTGCTTGAAGATCATTGACCTAAGGTCATCATTTGAAGGTCAGAGCTTGAAATTGATTACCATAAGGTAAATATTTGAAGGTCAGTGCTTGAAGGTCATCACCAAAAGGTCAACATTTGAGGTCAATGCTTGAAGATTATTGCCATAAGGTCGATTTTTGAAGGTCAGTGCTTGAAGATCATTGCTTTATGTCAACATTTGAAGGCCAGTGCTTAAATATCATCCTAAGGTAACAGGATAAATGGACCAGTAGTACAGTGAACTTGTAACCCAGGAAACACCATGACATAACTGAAAATGTGTTGAAGGCGACATAACCCTTTCCCTCATACGACATTTCTGCAGCAGACGACTTTAAACGTATTTTGTCAAAACATAGAAAATCTCCATAGTTGAATGGATAACCTATGACTAAAAGTGGAAAACATTGTGGCAAAAGGAGAAATTGCACGTTTTGTGCAATTTCTTCTTTTGTCACTATGTTTTCAAAAAGCCGTCTGCTGCAGAGGCGTTAGAAAACGTCTATATGAGGTAAAGGGATAAAACACAAAACAATCAATCAATCAACCCAAGGTCAATGTCTGAAGGTCACAGTTGATCTATAATTGCATGGAATTCCAAATATTTTGATCAACACTTTACTTGATGTGATATCATTAGAGTTGTCCATCTGCTTTAAACATACAGAGGAAAGTATTAACCCTTTCCCTCATACGTCAATTCTGCAGCAGACGACTTTGAACGTATTTTGACAAAAAATAGAAAATCTCCATAATTGAATGGATAACCTATGACAAAAAATGGAAAACATTGTGGCAAAAGGAGAAATTGCACGTTTTCTGCAATTTCTTCTTGTGTCACTATATTTAAAGTTTCTGGAAAAATAAAAGTTAAATTTTATTTTGAATAAGTTTTCCTTTTCCGCAATGTTTTCAAAAGTCATCTGGTACCAATGCCTTGAATATTGTCTGTATCAGGAAAAGGGTTAGGGTTCTCAATTACATCAAAATACAGGTGTAAACATCAAAACAGGGAATCATTCACTCGTTCAAGGCAGTTGTAAAATGGACTTGCCAAGCTTTCCATTTTGGAAGAGTCAATCATTGCCATTTGTAGGTATATCAAGATGAAAATGTTAAGTTGAGGAGCCAACATCATGGAGCCATTGTAAGACAGCCCAGATGCCAGAGTTGGCTGGCCTGGCTCTATGCTTGGGGTGCAGACTTTACAAATCCGTTCCAGCAGTCAAAGGGTTAAGGAAGCCATGGAAATGATAACAGATGTCTGCCTATTTTTGAAACAAGTTAATATAGCAGGACCAGCTTGTTGAAATATGCCATAGAACTGCCTCCAAACAACAGGTAGGGGTTCAATTAGACCATTACTTTCATCTTTTAACCCTTTCCCACATTCAACAAAACTGCAGCCAACAACTTCCAAACATCTAAGTGAATATTTGTAGAATCTCTATAAATAAAATCAAAATTATTGAATAGAGTTGAAAACATTGTGGCCAAAGGTTAAATTGTTCATTATGAGCAACTGCTCCTTATGCCACAATGTTTTCAAAAGTCATCTGCTGCAGAGGCGTTTCGAAGTGTCTGTGTTTGGGAAGGGGTTAACTGTTTATCTGATATACTGTTTAATAAGTTGTCTGCTTTGAAAAGTTCTGACGAAACTATTGTTACAGCAGGAAAATTGAAAATGTACTTTAGAGTAAAAATTGGAAATTTTAGGTTGAAAACAGAAATAACTTATTATGAGCAATTTCTCCATTTCCCTCTATGTTATGAAAAGTAGTTTACTTTAAAGGTGTAAAATGCTGTCTGTATCTGTAAAAGGGTAACCTTATACATGATGTAGACAACATTGAAAATATTAACATTTTCCCCAAAACAACAAACTTTGAAAATATTTCTAAACAAAAATATGGAAACTCTCTATAAATCAAAATATAATTATTGTATAAAGTTGCAAACATTTTTGCATTAATATGAGCAATTTCCCCTTTTACCAAAATATTTTCTCAGAAAATGATGTTATCAAAGCAGACGACAAATATTATTTAACCCTTTCCCTCATATAGACGCTTTCTGACGCCTCTGCAGCAGGCGGCTTTTTGAAACCATAGTAACAAAAGAAGAAATTGCACAAAACGTGCAATTTCTCCTTTTGTCACAATGTTTTCCACTTTTAGTCATAGGTTATCCATTCAATTATAGAGATTTTCCATTATTTGACAAAATATGTTCAAAGTCGTCTGCTGCAGAATTGTCGTAAGAGGGAGAGGGTTAACATAAGTTTGCAAAAGGGCAGGTAACCATCACAATTAAGAATACCATCAATTATCAAATGAAGGAGTAGTTTCCCTTATATCATATAATTTTTTATTTTTTTTTGCGTTTTTTTTTTTTTTTACTCTACTTCTTCATTAATATTATACAGATTTTTCTGACAGCAAAGAAAGATAAGTTGAATCATAATTAATAAGACCATTTGGCTTCTTCCTTTCTTTGATACAGACAGCTAAGCAACAGATGGACACCTGCAGATGTATCTGCAAATTGCCAACTTTGGGGCTTATCAGGCTATCCAGCGATCTCTATCTCTGATCAAAACTGGCGTTTATATAAGCTAGTTTACCAGGTATCTGTTTGCTGTCCGCTTAGCTTGATAAGCTAGAGTAATTCATGGGGTTCATAAAATGTTTTGTTTTATTATATTCCCAGTCTGGATTTATTTTAGAAGACTAAAAACTTTGATATTTGTTTATTTAAGGCTTTGACGAAAATGAGTACTGCTATATTTTCTATACTTCCAAAGAGAACAAATGCTTTGCAGTGATTTTTCTTATATCTATATTCGTAAAATTGTACAAAAATAAATATGGTCACTCAACTTCCATTATCAGGTCTTAACCCTTTCCCTCATATATACGCTTTCTGACGCCTCTGCAGCAGACGGCTATTTGAAAACATAGTGACAAAAGAAGAAATTGCACAAAACGTGCAATTTCTCCTTTTGCCACAATGTTTTCCACTTTTAGTCATAGGTTATCCATTCAATTATAGAGATTTTCTACTTTTTGACAAAATATGTTCAAAGTCGTCTGCTGCAGAATAGTCATATGAGGGAAAGGGTTATCATCCAACCAAACCCTATGATGTGGGTACTCAACGAAACCCTTCTTTTGAGTACCAACAACATAGGGTTATAAGGTCAAATAAGGATTTTAGAACATGCAAAAGCCCCTTATCTAGAGCTCTAAATGGTGGGATAAGCTGATAGGAGGGGATATTGATACCCTACTGAGATGACCCAATACTGCAAACAACACCAATACACAGGCATTTCACTTTTTTGAGGCATCGAATATTACATAGATGGTCAAAAAGGACATAAAATTTAATGTATTTAAAAATTAACGATTTCAGTTAGTACAAATGAAAGTGAAAAAAAATCTGCATCTTGAACCGTTTGCAATGAAGCGATCGGATGCTTTTGAATACCTTAATAAAGCAGAATTATTTTTAGCTCCTCCTTATTTCAATGTTACTTTGGGTGACCAACAAAAACCTAAAAAGGACTAAAATGTAAAAATCATACAGTCATATTAAAAATACATGTATCATATATTAAAGATCAAATAATTTCCTAACATATTCGTTTGAAATGAAATGATCCATTCATTAACTAATTTGTAGGAGCAATTTTAACTATTTTTTCCCTATATAACTCCATAGGAGCTTTCGAGACACCAGATTTCCCGAAAGTTGGCAATGAGCACACCACTTTTGAAAACATTGTGACAAAAGGTGAAATTGCTGATAATGAGCACTTTCTACTTTAACATCAATGTTTGTAAACAATTATACTAAACATTGATGTTAGAGATTTTCCACATTTTTGCTGTATGTATTCAGTGACATCTGCTACAGATTTGTCACATGTGGGAAAGGGTTAAATCATTGCAGAAATGGAGAACTGCTCTAAATAAGCAAGTTTTATGTCAAAAATACATTACCAGTCATTTAATACCTGATATATAATCTCTACACCCTTAATTCATCCAGAAAAAGAACTCGCCTTGCATATTCCTCACGTATATGTGATATACACGGTTGCCCGTAAGAGCAAGAAAGCACGTGATATCTTGCCACTTTTAATTTCTGGATCCACCAGCTAGACAGCTAAGAATTTACACATTATTTTCTAATTATTCTTTTCTTGGCTTTTTAAGGCTTATTGCCTTATTTAGTTGTTCATTCAGTTAGGAAACTGCATTAACAGATATTCAACTGCATTTAAAGTTAAATTATTGTTGTAATTGCTTGTTTTTGTAGGCGACAGCTAGCTGAAAAGCAAGAGGTGGTTACCCCACCCATTATTTTCAGTTAATGTCTTCGGGTGCGGAACGTAATTGAGTTCAAGACTTAAAGTTAAACGATGAGTTTCCAATCCCGTTATAGATTATACTTATGATGTTTGTTGTACTTACATGTAATTATAACATAGACAAAAATTTATAAATTTTGTTTATAGATTATATACGTTCCGGGTTGTCACTCGGGTAGAAAAATAAAAAGTAGAAAAAAAATTTAAAATTTTTTTTTGGTTTTATTGTTGTGTTCTTTTCGTATATATTTGTATCATAAATATGTCACTTAAAGGTGAACGGAGGCGTGGCTCGTGTGGTCATGCTGTGGTCGCATGGGACACGCATCCAAACTGTGTGGTTTGCTCAAAGGGCACACAGCTTTCACCGTGCGAGTACTGCTCTTCTTGGACTGTTTCTATTTGGAAACGGGCTGGGAAGGGTAAGACTAGCAAAAGCAGGAAGGGTAAGAGTGCCCCAAAAAAGGCGTCTCTGATATCTTCGAGTGAAGCGGAGTTCGAGGGGTTCTCCCAATCGGACTCCGCGACCGTGTTGAGTGGTTCAAAGGTTAAGGCTGTACCTTCTCCACTTAACACAAACGCACCTCCTAGTCTAGCTAGAGACGAAGAGGAGCGTGTTAAGGTAGCTTTGGATGCGCGTTGTTCTGTCGGGAAACTAAAGCCTTCGGGCCTGATACTGTATAGAAACAAGGTAGAGAGTGCTCAAAGAGATAGGAAGGCCGGTAGGGTCGCTGGAGTCATCTACACTTGAACCGCATTATCTGTCGCCTGGTGTTGGGGCTCAACCAACACCACACTCTGAGCTACAGCAGTCTTCGGACGGCTGCAGAGTGCCGGATTACAATGTCTGCGGACAAAGTTTTCCGGAGACTTATGGTAGAACAGCCTCACAACTGCCTATCCCTAGTCAACCGGGTTTTGCTGGTGCTGGAAAGCAAAACCCATATGCCGTGGCGCGACAGGTCCCCGGGCAACCGGGGCGTCATCTAGCGATGACGCGACCTGTCACCGGTCAGTCATTTAGCCATGACACGACCGGGCCAGTCAGTCAATTTGCCATGACTCGACAAGGTAGTCATTCACTTAGCGGTGAAATGACAGGTCAGCAGTCGAATAGCTACGACGCGGCCAGGCAGACGGTCACTCATTTAAATATGACGCGACCAGGCAGTCACTCATTTCACGATGACGCGGCTAGCCAATCAGTCACGCATGTAGCCATGTCGCGACAAGGCGGGGGTCAATCAGTTAGCTATGATGCGACCAGCCTACCGGTCACGCAGGTGAACATGACGCGGCAAGGAGATAGTCAATCATTTGGTAATGACGCGGCTAGTCTACCTGTCGGTTATGAAAACATCGCACGACCAGGCAGTCCGTCATTTGGCAATGACGCGGCTAGCCAGCCAGTCGCTTATGTAAACATGGCGCGACCAGCCAATCGGTCACGCATGTGAACATGACACGACCAGGCAGTAGTCAGTCATTTGGTAATGACATGGCTAGCTTGCCTGTCGGTTATGTAAACATCGCACGACCAGGCAGTCTATCATTTGGCAATGACACGACTAGCCAGCCAGTCGCTTATGTTAACATGGTGCGACCGGGCACGGGCTCTGTACTGGCTGACCGAATTGATACTATTATCATTCCATCTCAGGTCAACAACAGAGTGGTGTTATGAATATTCAGAGTAGGTTAGCACCGAACTCTAATATTCAGCCGTATAGCTCCGAGTACGGGAATTACCGGTCGGAGAAATCCTTCCGTTCCCCTAAGGGAACTGTGTACTTCATTAAAGAGTGCCGGATTACGATGTCTGCGGACAAAGTTTTCCGGAGACTTTCGGTAGAGCAGCCTCACAACTGCCTATCCCTAGTCAACCGGGTTTTGCTGGTGCTGGAAAGCAAGACCCATATGCCATATGCCGTGGCGCGACAGGTCCCCGGGCAACCGGGGCGTCATCTAGCGATGACGCGACCTGTCACCGGTCAGTCATTTAGCCATGACACGACCGGGCCAGTCAGTCAATTTGCCATGACTAGACAAGGTAGTCATTCACTTAGCGGTGATATGACAGGGCTGCAGTCGAATAGCTACGACGCGGCCAGGCAAACGGTCACTCATTTAAATATGACGCGACCAGGCAGTCACTCATTTCACGATGACGTGGCTAGCCAATCAGTCACGCATGTAGCCATGTCGAGACAAGGTTTGGATCAATCATTTGACTATGATACGACCAACCAACCGGTCACGCAGGTGAACATGACGCGGCAGGGAGATAGTCAGTCATTTGGTAATGACGGGGCTAGGCTACCTGTCGGTTATGAAAACATCTCACGACCAGGCAGTCGGTCATTTGTTAATGACGCAACTAGCCAGCCAATTGCTTATGCAAACATGGCGCGTCCAGGCACGAGCTCTGTACTGAGTGACCGGATTGATACAAATTATCATTCCATAGCAGGTCAACAACAGAGTGGGTGCACGAATAATCAGAGTATAGGTTACGGACCGACCTCTATTATTCACCCGTCTGGCTCCGGCTATGGGAATTCTCGTGCAGAGAGATCCTTTCAATCCCCAAAGGGAACTGTGTACATCTCTAAGATAACACTTTTCCCCAATACCTTCCACCGGTCCATTCAATGGAACCGGTCGGAAATAGACGGGATTTCCAAGCCTACCGAGAGCATCAAAACCCAACGTTTTTTGGGATATCGAGGCATTCGGAGGGACATCTATTTAATAGACAGTCCTTGGAAAGGCAACCCCTGGAACAGAATACGTTAAAAGGAGGGCTAAGCCGTCCCACAAAGGGGGAGAGCCTCTCTATGGTCATCCCAAGGCCGGAGATTGCAGTCGGGGGCCGCCTGTCATTGTTTATAGAGGAATGGGAAGTATCACAGAGGATCATTGGATCTTATCTGTGATACAGGAAGGTTATCTAATTCCCTTCCTTTCTCCTCCTCCACTGACAAGCGTGCCTATCGACATGTCGTCAAGGCCTCCGGCCATGTCAGAAGTGATATCATCACTTCTGAAAAAGAACGCCATAGAGAGGGTTCTCAACCCCAATTCTCGGGGTTTCTACAGCCGTCATTTCCTCGTTCCGAAGAAAGACGGATGGTGGAGGCCGGTAATAGATTTGTCAGCGTTAAATCTATTGATATCGGTCGAGAAATTCAAAATGGAATCGACCCGCTCCATCCGAATAGCTATTCGGGAAGGCGACTGGGCCGTCTATCTAGACCCCACAGACGCCTATTACCACAATCCAATCTCTCCCTCGTCGAGGAAGTACTTTCGTGTTGTGGTAAATGACAAGGAACAGAGGATATTCACTCTGTGAACTCTGAGACAGGAAGGTCAAGACCATCTCATACGTGAGCTCGGCTCCGACGGTTGATTCCATGCGATCTCATTCTTCTTCGGAAAAGGGATCTATGTCAAGTGATCAATTCTTCGGTCATGACTCTAATTCAGGGCACTTCGGAAAAGGGATTATTCCTCGGTCATGACTCCTTCATAAGTTCCCATGTTGAATCGGACACTGACCTTCCGGTTCAAAACCGGCTATAGTCAATCCTCTTGTCGTCGGGGAAAACCCACAACCCAGTCTTGTCTGACGAATAAGAGACATATCGAGTCAGTGCCCCGTATAATGATGCAACAATTTAGATCTAGACTCTAAATAAATTATCATTGGCGGAAGGTTACTGCATTCTTTGCGTCCATAAGGCACATTTCGGCGTATGCGGCGACATCGTTTACACAGGGACAGAAACGTACAGCGACTTCTGCAAGGGCATTCTTGGAACCCCAACCTGTGAAGACGCAAAGAGACAGGCTAAGTTCGAGCCTAGCGTTACGGGAGCTAGCTAAGTTGGCATACAACCAAGTGGAGCACTGTCCCTAATCCGCAGCTATAGGGAAGCACTCCTCTCTATTAAATCTTCTAACAAAGAATGATATAGAGTGGGTATCAACCTTTCATTCAGGGTTGATAAAACTGTTTTTCTTCCTATTCCTAAGAAAGACAGACAGTGAAAACCGGTAGTAGACTTATCGACTCAGTTCGCGTCTAGTACGGTCGATTACCAGAATGGAACGTCCGTTTCACCAAGATCACAATCCGGAACGGCTGTCTGGGCGAGTTGTTAAACCTAACATACGCCTTTTACCACATACCGATTGATTTGTCATCGAGGAGTTACAGTTTGATTACCTGCGTTCGGAATTATTTCCCAAACAGGCAAGTCGGATCTAATTCCCGCAAGAGAATACATGCTTCTCACCACACCTGAATTGTTTACAGATATCGGGGCAGTGAGTTACAGCCGACGGCATGTGATTAATAGAGTAGACAACTTCAGATGAATTTAGTTTTGCTAGCTTTCAATACTACTCATTCGGCAGCAATCGGAATACGTCGGTGATGAATGCTTACGGAATTACCCGAAAAGTTCCGATTGATTCGGCAGCGGACGATCAGAATTAGTCTGGTTCCCGACTTCCTATGATAGTAATAAGGGAAAGGAACTCCAGACTAGATCAGAATTCGCAAAGGAAAAATAATAGTTTCTCCCTTGGAATAATAATGAAACAACTTCCGGTGTCATTTTGTCCCTGGCTGAAAGGTGTAAATGATAATAGAAACACTTTACTGGCTCAGAGACCGTGCTTACACGTCCTGCTGGCCTGTCTATCGACATAACCGTTATATCTTCCTTAGAAATAGACAGTTCTTACCGATTGATATTATTAAAGGTAGGTCAATCTCTCTGAACGTTCGTCGGAAACTACAGCTTCTTAAGTTAGTAACTGAGACTTATAAATTCGTCTTGCTTGACGAACACAATCAGGGAAGTGAGTTATTTACTGTCAGTAAACGAATTTCATTAGGTTTCACAGCCTGATGGTTAGAATTAGAAACCATTTGTAGGAGTTAAAATCCAAAAAATAGGATTTGTATTGCGTCCTCTTGTCGCTTACAAGAGCTCCATACGAACCTTTTGAATCGACGTCTTTGCTGATAAAACCGTTTTTTTTATTAGCTTTCACTACAGCTCTTCGAAGGAGGAAATTACACGCTCTGTCTGTAGAAACCGGGAATGTCAGATTCAATGAATATGATGGCCCCTTTACACTACTGTGTCAACCAGGGTTTCTGGCTAAGAACCAGTTACCGTCGGGCCTTCCTGATCCGATACAGTTCCTAGTCAATCTGCGAGCTGTGGTCCTTCGGATTCCGACAGATCCCTTGTCCTGTCAGAGCTCTTAAATATTATCTTAAGAGAGTTGAGGGGAATAGGGGTCGGAGAAAGAGGTTATTTCTCCCCCTTATAGGTTGTAAGATATATCAGCAGCTTCTTTTCTCGCTGGATATCCATTACAATTAAATTAGCGTACAAGATTTACCTAGTCGAGATCTTTCTTTTCTGCGGATACGCCCGCATGAAGTTAGAGCTCTTTCGGCAAGTTGGGCTTTTTCGAACAATAATTCCCTTGAAGAATTCTTCGCGCGGCAGTTCGGAAAACTCAGTCAAGTTATTCATCTTTCTACTTGCGTTCTATGTCTGGTCAGACAGAACTTGTACTCCCTGGGCCCTTTGGTTGCGTCCCAGCGAGTTGTCCGCTAAATTACTCCCAACATATCAATGAAGTGAACACTGATTGAAACTAGAAATACTGTGAGCAAAGCTCACTGAAGAATACCCCCCGCTCCATGTTTGTTTACCTCTAAGTTAAATTATCTCCCCTTGAAAGAGTCCGAGGCGTGTGATCTTCCTTCATGCATATCTACATAACCTCTAAGTTAAATTATCTCCCCTTGGAAGAGTCCGAGGCGTGTGATCTTCCTTCATGCATATCTACATATGATGTGTAACCTTCATGTAAAGTTTGAACCAAATCCATTGAGCCGTTTAGGAGGAGTAGTGCTTACAAGAAATGTGGAGGTATGTGCACAGGAGTCCCTCGCAGATAACCTCTAAGTTGAATTATCTCCCCTTGGAAGAGTCTGAGGCGTATGATCTTCCTTCATGCATATCTACATATGATGTGTAACCTTCATGTAAAATTTGAACCAAATCCATTGAGCCGTTTAGGAGGAGTAGTGGTTACAAGAAATGTGGAGGTATGTGCACAGGAGTCCCTCGCAGATAACCTCTAAGTTAAATTATCTCCCCTTGGAAGAGTCCGAGGCGTGTGATCTTCCTTCATGCATATCTACATATGATGTGTAACCTTCATGTAAAGTTTGAACCAAATCCATTGAGCCGTTTAGGAGGAGTAGTGCTTACAAGAAATGTGGAGGTATGTGCACAGGAGTCCCTCGCAGATAACCTCTAAGTTAAATTATCTCCCCTTGGAAGAGTCCGAGGCGTGTGATCTTCCTTCATGCAACCAAATCCATTGAGCCGTTTAGGAGGAGTAGTGCTTACAAGAAATGTGGAGGTATGTGCACAGGAGTCCCTCGCAGATAACCTCTAAGTTAAATTATCTCCCCTTGGAAGAGTCCGAGGCGTGTGATCTTCCTTCATGCATATCTACATATGATGTGTAACCTTCATGTAAAGTTTGAACCAAATCCATTGAGCCGTTTAGGAGGAGTAGTGCTTACAAGAAATGTGGAGGTATGTGCACAGGAGTCCCTCGCAGATAACCTCTAAGTTGAATTATCTCCCCTTGGAAGAGTCTGAGGCGTATGATCTTCCTTCATGCATATCTACATATGATGTGTAACCTTCATGTAAAATTTGAACCAAATCCATTGAGCCGTTTAGGAGGAGTAGTGGTTACAAGAAATGTGGAGGTATGTGCACAGGAGTCCCTCGCAGATAACCTCTAAGTTAAATTATCTCCCCTTGGAAGAGTCCGAGGCGTGTGATCTTCCTTCATGCATATCTACATATGATGTGTAACCTTCATGTAAAGTTTGAACCAAATCCATTGAGCCGTTTAGGAGGAGTAGTGCTTACAAGAAATGTGGAGGTATGTGCACAGGAGTCCCTCGCAGATAACCTCTAAGTTAAATTATCTCCCCTTGGAAGAGTCCGAGGCGTGTGATCTTCCTTCATGCATATCTACATATGATGTGTAACCTTCATGTAAAGTTTGAACCAAATCCATTGAGCCGTTTAGGAGGAGTAGTGCTTACAAGAAATGTGGACATACGGACAGACAGACAGACAGACGGACAGACAGACGGACAGACGGACAGACAGGGTGATTCCTATATACCCCCCCAAACTTTGTTTGCCGGGGGGTATAACTAGAAATACTGTGAGCAAAGCTCACTAAAGAATACCCCCCGCTCCCCTCCCAAAGCATCGGATACATTGGTAAAGTTTCTACTTTGCTTATCTTCCCTTGGAAGAATCTGAGGAGAAAAATCTTCCTTCATGCATATCTACATATAATGTGTAGCCTTCATATACAGTTTGACTCAGTAGTGCTTACAAGAAATGTAGAGGTATGTGCACAGGAGTCCCTCGCAGGTAACCTCTAAGTTGAATTATCTGCCCTTGGAAGAATCCGAGGCGTATGATCTTCCTTCATGCATATCTACATATGATGTGTAACCTTCATGTAAAGTTTGAACCAAATCCATTGAGCCGTTTAGGAGGAGTAGTGCTTACAAGAAATGTGGAGGTATGTGCACAGGAGTCCCTCGCAGGTAACCTCTAAGTTGAATTATCTGCCCTTGGAAGAATCCGATACATATGATCTTCCTTCATGCATATCTACATATGATGTGTAACCTTCATGTAAAGTTTGACCCAAATCCATTGAGCCATTTAGGAGGAGTAGTGCTTACAAGAGATGTGGAGGTATGTGCACAGGAGTCCCTCGCAGGTAACCTCTAAGTTGAATTATCTGCCCTTGGAAGAATCCGAGGCGTATGATCTTCCTTCATGCATATCTACATATGATGTGTAACCTTCATGTAAAGTTTGAACCAAATCCATTGAGACGTTTAGGAGGAGTAGTGCTTACAAGAAATGTGGAGGTATGTGCACAGGAGTCCCTCGCAGGTAACCTCTAAGTTGAATTATCTGCCCTTGGAAGAATCCGAGGCATATGATCTTCCTTTATGCATATCTACATATGATGTGTAACCTTCATGTAAAGTTTGACCCAAATCCATTGAGCCGTTTAGGAGGAGTAGTGCTTACAAGAAATGTGGAGGTATGTGCACAGGAGTCCCTCGCAGGTAACCTCTAAGTTGAATTATCTGCCCTTGGAAGAATCCGAGGCATATGATCTTCCTTCATGCATATCTACATATGATGTGTAACCTTCATGTAAAGTTTGAACCAAATCCATTGAGCCGTTTAGGAGGAGTAGTGCTTACAAGAAATGTGGACATACGGACAGACAGACAGACGGACAGACGGACGGACAGACAGGGTGATTCCTATATACCCCCCCAAACTTTGTTTGCCGGGGGGTATAATTATCAATCCCTGCTCTTACCTTATACTGTTGGGTTGATAGTACTTTGTAAATAAATTAGAAAATAATACACTACAAGGTGCTGCTACCTGGAACGACAGTAAGTATTGGCCGAACCTCCCGTCCGATGCTACAAAGTCATCAGGTATTAAATGACTGGTAATGTATTTTTGACATAAAAATGAAGTTTTTCAAAGTAAAACATATTTTTATTAGAAAATACTTACCAGTCATTTATAGAGTCCCGCCTCCCATCCCCGCGTCGTCACCCAACACTTAATGTTGAAATAAAAGTGGCAAGATATCGCGTGCTTTCCCGCTCTTACGGGCAACCGTGTATATCACATATACGTGAGGAATACGCAAGGCGAGTTCTTTTTCTGGATGAACTAGAAATACTGTGAGCAAAGCTCACTAAAGAATACCCCCCGCTCCCCTCCCAAAGCATCGGATACATTGGTAAAGTTTCTACTTTGCTTATCTTCCCTTGGAAGAATCTGAGGAGAAAAATCTTCCTTCATGCATATCTACATATAATGTGTAGCCTTCATATACAGTTTGACTCAGTAGTGCTTACAAGAAATGTAGAGGTATGTGCACAGGAGTCCCTCGCAGGCAACCTCTAAGTTGAATTATCTGCCCTTGGAAGAATCCGAGGCGTATGATCTTCCTTCATGCATGTCTACATATGATGTGTAACCTTCATGTAAAGTTTGAACCAAATCCATTGAGCCGTTTAGGAGGAGTAGTGCTTACAAGAAATGTGGAGGTATGTGCACAGGAGTCCCTCGCAGGTAACCTCTAAGTTGAATTATCTGCCCTTGGAAGAATCCGATACATATGATCTTCCTTCATGCATATCTACATATGATGTGTAACCTTCATGTAAAGTTTGACCCAAATCCATTGAGCCATTTAGGAGGAGTAGTGCTTACAAGAGATGTGGAGGTATGTGCACAGGAGTCCCTCGCAGGCAACCTCTAAGTTGAATTATCTGCCCTTGGAAGAATCCGAGGCGTATGATCTTCCTTCATGCATATCTACATATGATGTGTAACCTTCATGTAAAGTTTGAACCAAATCCATTGAGCCGTTTAGGAGGAGTAGTGCTTACAAGAAATGTGGAGGTATGTGCACAGGAGTCCCTCGCAGGTAACCTCTAAGTTAAATTATCTGCCCTTGGAAGAATCCGAGGCGTATGATCTTCCTTCATGCATATCTACATATGATGTGTAACCTTCATGTAAAGTTTGAACCAAATCCATTGAGACGTTTAGGAGGAGTAGTGCTTACAAGAAATGTGGAGGTATGTGCACAGGAGTCCCTCGCAGGTAACCTCTAAGTTGAATTATCTGCCCTTGGAAGAATCCGAGGCATATGATCTTCCTTTATGCATATCTACATATGATGTGTAACCTTCATGTAAAGTTTGACCCAAATCCATTGAGCCGTTTAGGAGGAGTAGTGCTTACAAGAAATGTGGAGGTATGTGCACAGGAGTCCCTCGCAGGTAACCTCTAAGTTGAATTATCTGCCCTTGGAAGAATCCGAGGCATATGATCTTCCTTCATGCATATCTACATATGATGTGTAACCTTCATGTAAAGTTTGAACCAAATCCATTGAGCCGTTTAGGAGGAGTAGTGCTTACAAGAAATGTGGAGGTATGTGCACAGGAGTCCCTCGCAGATAACCTCTAAGTTAAATTATCTCCCCTTGGAAGAGTCCGAGGCGTGTGATCTTCCTTCATGCATATCTACATATGATGTGTAACCTTCATGTAAAGTTTGAACCAAATCCATTGAGCCGTTTAGGAGGAGTAGTGCTTACAAGAAATGTGGACATACGGACAGACAGACAGACAGACGGACAGACGGACAGACAGGGTGATTCCTATATACCCCCCCAAACTTTGTTTGCCGGGGGGTATAATGAACTTCAATAGACTTCAAAGCTTTTGCAATATAGACATACAGAAAATCTACTCTCTCCCTGTCAGTCATGTTTTTCAATGAAACAAAAAAGAAGTTTGAACAATTTTATAGAGTCTTTATCATCCAACCAAACCCTAAGATGTGGGTACTCAATAAAACCCTTCTTTTGAGTACCAACAACATAGGGTTATAAGGTCAAATAAGGATTTTAGAACATGCAAAAGCCCCTTATCTAGAGCTCTGAAGATTTTTAAAAAGTCTATTATATATATTTTTACTGTATAAGATAAACAAGCCCTACCCCTGGAAGCCATGTTTTTCAATGTCTGAAACCACAAGAGTGTTCAAAGGACCACATAATTATGTCACCTGACAATAACCTGTTAACAATAGGTGAATAACAGATTGATGGACGATGCGAGGGACAGTAAACGAAGCATTGATCCCTTATTATTTAAACCGATCTCAATTTAGTCTAGTGACACCCTGCCAATGAAGGCAATACAAAAAACAATATTTGGTTCATTTTAACCAACAGCTTCGGTGGTGTAATGGTAGAGCTTCCGCCTCAGATGCAAGAGGTAGCAAGTTTAATATCGGGCAGTCATAAATATACTTTAACCCTTTCCCTCATACGACAATTCTGCAGCAGACGACTTTGAACATATTTTGTCAAAAACTGGAAAATCTCTATAATTGAATGGATAACCTATGACTAAAAGTGGAAAACATTGTGGCAAAAGGAGAAATTGCTCGTTTAGAGTAATTTCTTCTTTTGTCACTATGTTTTCAAAAAGTCGTCTGCTGTAGAGGCGTCAGAAAGCGTCTATATGAGGGAAAGGGTTAAAGAAAGGTAGTTATGGCTGTCCCTCCTTCAGGTACGTGCTCAGGGTTGCAGGGGGGGTAAGCATTACAACTGACTTAATGGTGTCCGGATAACTGTACCAGTAGTACTGGTAACTGACCAAGGTAATGCGGTGATATCACTGATAAATTTCCCTCATATAGACGCTTTCTGACGCCTCTGCAGCAGACGGCTATTTGAAAACATAGTGACAAAAGAAGAAATTGCACAAAACGTGCAATTTCTCCTTTTGCCACAATGTTTTCCACTTTTTGTCATAGGTTATCCATTCAATTATGGAGATTTTCTATATTTTGACAAAATATGTTCAAAGCCGTCTGCTGCAGAATTGTTGTATGAGGGAATGGGTTAAGCATCATACATAACATACAAACAAATCTTTTGTACCTAAAAGCATGATTTCATCAATATCTATAATAATTGGCTCTGAGTTACAATTCAGCAAGTTAATCCAAAATGTGATGAAAACTGCAGGAGAAAATTTGAAACAAATCATCTGTAACAACTTCATAGGATCCATTTCTTAACCCTTTCCCACCTACAACAAATCTGCAGAAGACGACTTTGAAAACATTTACGCAGAAACACAAAAAAATCTCTTTAAATGATTGTATTGTAATTGAAAGAAAAAAAACATTGGGGTAAGAGGAGAAATTGCTCGTCTTGAGCAATTTCTCCTTTAATCACAATGATTCTAAAAGTCGTCTGCTACAGAGGCATCAGAAAGCATTTGTATGTTTGGAAAGGATAAAGTTCTTCAACAGAAGACTTCTAAAGCTACATACAAATAGAATATTCTTGCTGGTACAATGCAAACAAAATCATTTCCTTTTTTTATGAAAAGAACTTCTGAAAGTTCATGGATCCTCATGTTGTTACGGCAATTAAGTCAGTCAAATAGATGGTTCAGTGTAATTTTAATGTATTTTTAACCCTTTCCCACATATAGAGGCTTTCTGACGCATCTGCAGCAGACAACTTTGAACAAATTGCGGTAAAAGAAGAAATTGCACAAGTCTTGAACAATTTCTCCTTTTGCTGCAATGTTTTTTAACTGTTTTCGATAATAGTTCTTTCATTAATATAGTGTAGATTTTTGACGAAATGATTTCAAAACCTTCTGCTGCAGAATTGGTGTATGTGGGAAAGGGTTACCATCCAAACATCTGCAGCAGACAGCTTTTGGCAAAATTGTTGGAAAATGAGTAAATGCTAAAAAAGAGCCATTTCTACTTTGCCCTCAATGTTTTTCCCCTTTTATCAACATTACTTTTCCTTGTATGCCGGCTCGGCCAACTTTCTTTCTGACGATTGACAAAAGTCAATGCAACATGCATCATTCGTCTTCCACCAATGGGCTAAGTCTATGTGGAATAGCAGCCAGTTGCTTGGGAAGATTGTTGTGTGGAGTACTGGTGTGAGAAAACCAGGAAATGCATGAATAGGTGAACTGGCCGCCGTGATATAACTGAGAAATTGTTAAAAACGGCGTTAAACCCAAATCAATCAATCAATCAATCCTTGTATGCATTCAAGGAAGACAACTCGGACAAAATCGTAATTGGTAAATAGTAAACCCATTTACATCAAATCTGAAGCTGAAGACTTTGAAAACATTTCATAAAAAAATGTGGAAACTGAGACTATATAAAGTTAAGATTTTCAAAGTTGTCATTATTAGGGTTGGGAAACATTCCCCACCCTACAGCAGCCATGTTTGTCTCGTTTACATTTGTAGGAAAGTTTAACCATTACTTAGATATTTCTGTGCACAGACAGAATGCAGGCAGGATAGATGGACGGACAATGCAACATATTTCTTTTAAGCTGGGTATAATAATGCAATATTAAAACATTCTAAAACATTCTAGCCCTTTCCCACAATGAATTGGTAGAAGAAAACTTTGAAAATGTGTAGGCAAAATATGAAAATTCTCTACAGATGAAAGAGTTGAAAATAGTGTGGGAAGAAGAATAAATTGCTTGCTCATCATAAGGAATTTTTAATTTTGTCGCAATGTTTTCAAAAGCAATGCAGCAGAATTCATCTGCAAATGGGAAAGGGCTAAACAAAGTTATGTGTGATGCCATTACCACCATAAAACTGTTCTTTTGAATGGACATATTTCATGTCATTTAACCCTTTCCCTCATACGACAATTCTGCAGCAGGTGACTTTAAACATATTTTGTCATAAATCAAAAAATCTCTATAATTGAATGGATAACCTATGACTAAAAGTGGAAAACATTGTGGCAAAAGGATAAATTGCTCGTTTTGAGCAATTTCTTCTTTTGTCACTATGTTTTCAAAAAGTCGTCTGCTGCAGGTGTCAGAAAGCGTCTATATGAGGGAAAGGGTTAAAACCCTATTCGATCTTCAATCCCCATATTTCGGATACTCAAAAGAACCTTCTTACAGAGCCGATTCTTTTAAATGCAACAACACAAGTTTTATTTCATCTCCATGCAATCATAATTTACATTCCCTTTCATATCCTAGGATGATGGCATATTTGTAACTATGCAGTAATTAACCCTTTCCCACATACGGACACTTTCTGATGCCTCTGCAGCAGAAGAAGTTTGAAAAACATTGTGGCAAAAGTAGAAATTGGTAGAGATTTTCCACATTGTTGATGGCATGTTTCTAATGTCGTCTGCTTTATGTTAGAAAAGGGTTAACTGATTTTTCTGATTCATGTCCAAGCACTTTTAAATTAACCCTTTCCCTCATACAACAAATCTGCAGGCGTCAGAAAGCATCTATATGACGGAAAGGGTTAAATGACATGAAGAACAGTTTTATGGCGGTAATGGCATCACACATTTTTGTTTAGCCCTTTCCCATTTGCAGATGCATTCTACTGCATTGCATCCGCAGCAGACAACTTTTGAAAACATTGCGACAAAATGAAAAATTCCTTATGAAAAAGCAGTCTGCTGCAGAGGTGTCAGAAAGCGTTTATATGAGGGAAAGGGTTTAACACATCTAAGGAAGCCATAGTATACATCACAAAAACAAGATGTGTTTGTGAAACACTGATGCCCCCGAATGGCAACATCTAGGTCAAAGGTCAAGGTCGCCAGGTCAAAAATGTTGGTACTGACAGAAAGGTCATGTCACAAGGAATACACATGTGAAATATGGTAGCCGTACCTGTTATGGTTCAAAAGTAGTGGTCAAAGTTAAAAAAAGAATCTAGAATGGCAACATCTAGGTCAAAGGTCAAGGTCGAAAGGTGAACAATTTTGGTATTGACAGAAAGGTCATGTCACAAGGTATACACATGTGAAATATGGTAGCCGTACCTGTTATGGTTCAAAAGTAGTGGTCAAGGTTAAAGTTTTTTTCGAGAATGGCAACATCTAGGTAAAAGGTCAAGGTCGCAAGGTGAAAATTGTTGGTGCTGACAGAAAGGTCATGTCACAAGCTGTTATGGTTCAAAAGTAGTGGTCAATGTTAAAGGTTTTTTTGAGAATGGCAACATCTAGGTCAAAGGTCAAGGTCGCAAGGTTAAAAATGTTGGTACTGACAGAAAGGTCATGTCACAAGGAATACACATGTGAAATATGGTAGCCGTACCTGTTATGGTTCAAAAGTAATGGCCAAGGTTAAAGGTTTTTTTCGAGAATGGCAACATCTAGGTCGAAGGTCAAGGTCGCAAGGTCAAAAATGTTGGTACTGACAGAAAGGTCATGTCACAAGGAATACACATGTGAAATATGGTAGCCGTACCTGTTATGGTTCAAAAGTAATGGCCAAGGTTAATTTCTTTTTCAAGAATGGCAACATCTAGGTCAAAGGTCAAGGTCGCAAGGTCAAAAATGTTGGTACTGACAGAAAGGTCATGTCACAAGGAATACACATGTGAAATATGGTAGCCCTACCTGTCATGGTTCAAAAGAAATGGCCAAGGTTAAAGTTTATTTCGAGAATGGCAACATCTAGGTCAAAGGTCAAGGTCGCAAGGTCAAAAATGTTGGTACTGACAGAAAGGTCATGTCACAAGGAATACACATGTGAAATATGGTAGCCCTACCTGTCATGGTTCAAAAGAAATGGCCAAGGTTAAAGTTTATTTCGAGAATGGCAACATCTAGGTCAAAGGTCAAGGTCGCAAGGTCAAAAATGTTGGTACTGACAGAAAGGTCATGTCACAAGGAATACACATGTGAAATATGGTAGCCGTACCTGTTATGGTTCAAAAGTAGTGGTCAAGGTTAAAGTTTTTTTTGTGCAGACAGACAGACGTGCAGACAGACAGACAGACAGACAGACAGACAGACAGACAGACAGACAGACAGACAGACAGACATGCAGACAGGCCAAAAACTATATGCCCACCGAATCTATGATTCCGGGGGCATAAAAATCAAGATCTAAATTTAGCTATCAATAAAGTTGAAAACATTGTGGTAAAAATAGAAATTGCATACCATTAAGCAATTTCCATATTTCCCAGTATTATTTTTAACCTTTTCACACTTGCATTTGTATTTTGATGCATCTGCAACAGAAGACTTTTGAAAACATTGTGACAAAAGAAGGAATTGCTACTAATGAAGATTTCTTTCTTTTGGCGCAATGTTTGCAATTCAACTAAATTATTATAGTTCTATTTTACATTTTGGCTTTAGGAAATTTGTATGCTTCTACTGTAGGTTTTTTACATGTGCATGGGGTGGGGTTAAAGGTTGGCATCACAAATCACCTTGTCAGGTAAGCTTCCAGGACTTCCACAGACCTCTAAATAAGGGAAGTTTTGCATATTCTAAAATCCTTATTTGACCTCCAAGATCTGTTGTGGGTACTCAAAAACATAGGTTATAATGAGTACTTATAGATATACCATGGAATCAATACCTGTTTACTCTTCCTTATCTAGTCCTATGTTTCCAGATTTGAAAACACATCTCAAGAAATGGATTTGAGATCAACAAGCTTGATTGATTGATTGGGGTTTAACGCCGTTTTTAACAATTTCTCAGTCATAGCACGGTGGCCAGTTCACCTACTCATGTGTTTCCTGGTTTTCTCACACCAGTACTCCACACAATAAACTTTCCAAGCAATCAACAAGCTTGAGAATATAATTCTAATAAACCTTTTAATAACCTTTCTCCAACTGTTTATGGGAATTAAATAAACAACTTACATGAGGAAAATTTCATGGGTCTACAGTTTAGCCCTTTCCCACATGTCGACTTTGGAAATTATTACTCATAAAGATTAATTTCCACTTTGCAACAACGTTTTCAACTCTGTTTATAAATTTATAGTTTCAGAATTCCTATATTTTTGCCTAGATATTTTCAAGGTGACATCTGAAGAAGATATATATTATAAGTGGGGAAGTGCTAAGCAGATAATTTTGCTCCGTTTCAATCCGGAGACAGTCAAGAAGGTTCCACTGCACCAAAATAAATGTTTTTTAATGATTTAACCCTTTCCCTCATACAACATTTATGCAGCAGACGACTTCGAACATATTTGGTAAAAAAATGGAAAATCTCTATTATTGAATGGATAACCTACGATTAAAAGTGGAAAACATTGTGGCAAAAGGAGAAATTGCTCGTTTTGAGCAATTTCTTCTTTTGACACTTAATGTTTCCAAAAAGCTGTCTACTGCAGAGGCATCAGAAAGCGTCTTTATGAGGGAAAAGGGTTAACGAAATTCCTTAATGACTAGGAACTTGATCATGACTAATGGAACACAAATTGTTGATCATCACTCAATGTCAAGTTCATCGAGTCGAAAGATGTTTGCAATGGTTGCACCTATAGTACACTGACGATAACTAGATGTTACAAACATTGACCGCATTTTTGGTAAAGCAAAATATCGCATAAAATAAGTACAGAAGTGTTGGATACATTAACCCTTTCCCACATATGACAATTCTGCAGCAGACGACTTTGAACATATTTAGTCAAAAAACTAGAAAATCTCTATAATTAAATGGATAACCTATTACTAAAAGTGGAAAATATAGTTTTAAGCAATTTCTTCTTTTGTCACTATGTTTTCAAAAAGCCGTCTGTTGCAGAGGCGTCTGAAAGCGTCTATATGAGGGAAAGGGTTAACCCTTTCCCACATACGACAAATCTGCAGCAGACGATCTAGGCAAAAATATCGAAATATGAAAGTACAGTTATAACAGTACATTTAATTAAAAGAATTGAAAACATTGATGCAAAAGGAAAAATTGGTCATCATCATGCCCGGCTGTAGCTTTTCCGGGGAGACTTACCAAATTCCATGGAAAATCCCCGGAGTATTCGGACAACTTTCCAGGGATAATCTGACACTTTCCATGGAAATTCCAGGACATTTATGTGGAAAACCCGGAAATTCCATGGACAACCCGGAAAAGTTTCACGGAAACCCCGGAAAAGTTCCATGGACACCCCGGAACGATTCCATAGACATGCTGGAATAGTTCCGGGACCCCGGAGTATTCGGACACATTTCCAGCATTTCCGCATTTTAACATTAAATTCCTTGGTTTTTTCCATGGTTTTTCCATGGTTTTTCCATGGTTTCCGTATTTTCTGTTATGAGTCCCCGGAAAAGCTACAGCCGGGAGAGGAGCAATTTCTACTTTGTCACAATGTTTTCAATAGTCGCCTTTTGCATATAAGTCAAAATGCGCCTAGATGTGGGAGCGGATTAGCATAAAGCAGTGTCAACTAATCGAGACATTAGTGACTATGTGACAAGGCATCCGTATGTAAGACTATTTCAACTTTTACCTGCCCCAGGAAAACTTATGCGATCTATAACATCCGATGCTATCAAATATATCTTCACTGTTTATTAGATCTTTATTTGAAGAGCAGTCTGCTTTGGAAACATATCAGAAAAAATCAGGAAAAATTTAATTCGAAAATTCGGATTTATAATTGTGTTACTGCATGAGTTGAAATTGAAAGTGATCTGCTTGCATGACCCTTTCCCACATGTAGACCCTTTCTTATGCCTCTACAGCAGACAGCTTTTGAAAACATTGTGACAATAGAAGAAATTGCTCAAAACAAGCAATTCTCCTTTAACCACAATGTTTTCAACCCTTTTCCATGGTAATGTAATCTTCATTTATAGAGGGTTACTTCATTTTTGTCTAGATGCTTTCCAAGTCGTCAGCTGATGTAAAAAAGGATTAACCCTTTCCCTCATATAGACGCTTTCTGATGCCTCCACAGCAGACAGCTTTTTGCAAACATAGTGACAAAAGAAGAAATTGCACAAAACGTGCAATTTCTCCTTTTGCCACAATGTTTTCCACTTTTAGTCATAGGTTATCCATTCAATTATAGAGATTTTCCATTTGTTCCAAAATATGTTCAAAGTCGTCTGCTGCAGTATTGTCGTATGAGGGAAAGGGTTAAGGGATTAAAAGTGTTCTGTTGCCACAATCTTTGCAATTACTCTGCTGCAGAAGCATCAGAAAGCATCTATATATGGGAAAGGGTTAAAGTCAATGCAGAATGGTCACTATTAGCAATTTCGCCCTATGCCACAATGGACTTGAACAAAAAACTTAACTGAAATTCTGACTTAAAAAGGAGCACAAGTTCGAAAAAATGCAATCAAGAGTTATGGCACATGTCCCTGTGGTTCCTACCATGATGTCAGACAATTTTATTAAGTTTTAAAGCTCTACATTGAATGGTTAGTAAGAAAACATGGACTTTAACAAAATATTGAACAAAATATACAACGCAGGTAAACGTTGAACGCAGAGGACATAAGCTCATCTGTTTAAAACAGAAGAGCTAAAAATGTTGAATCGGAAAAAACCTGATAATAAATTTATATCCACACACAAATAATTATACGGTTTGCAACGAATTAAAATCCAATGTAATAAGTTATGCAAATGTGCACTGTGAAATTTGGCGATAAAATTATGAAAATCACTTACCAAATAGTTGACTAGTCCAAACCCATACATGAGTTGCTCCACGTCATACTCTGTCACCATCGTGTCACCTAACGTTGACATCTCAATGTCCGGTTAATATTATGTGACACACTACTATAAAATCTCAGTGTTCGTTGACACTTGCGACACTAATTATTTCAAGGTGCACCGAAAAAAACAATGCTTAATGTCTGATGTTTACAGTACCCAATGTTTTACAATGACTATCAGAGGTCTGGTATTTCATTTCTCCCACAATCTGTCATTGAGATCATTTACCCAGCACCTGATTGGCTGCTTCTAGATGTTTACCTGACATTAAAGTCGGCTGCTTTGAAAAAACATCAGAGGGCAAATTTGAAAACATTGTGTGGAAAACCGCTCATATTTTTCAAAGGAAAACAAAATCTTCTTTTTTCCACAATGTTTTCACCTTTTTATCAAAAGTATACATCCACATTTCATGATGCCACATATTTCCAACATTTTCAAAGCAGACGACTCTTAAAATATCGTATCAGATAAAGAATTATTACAGAAGGCATCAGTCATGAAGAACGCACTATAACAGTCCAAGGTCTTTCCCACATACAACAAATCTGCAGCAGACAACTTTGAAAACATCTAGTAAAGAATATTTCTATAAGAGCTATTTTTTAATAGAATTGAAAAGTCTGTTGCAGAGGCGTAAGAAAGCATCTGTATCTGGGAAGGGGTTAAAGCAGCAAAAACAGTTCTCTCTGTTCGCCCTGTCCTTGATTTGATGCTTTTAACCCTTTCCCACATACAACAAATCTGCAGCAGACGACTTTGATAACATCTAGGCAAATACCTATATAGAAAGTCTGTTTACCTGAGTGCATAATTATTAAATAGAATTGAAAACATTGTGGAAAATGGCAAAATTGCTCATCATGAGCTATTATTCCTTTTGCAACAATGTTTTCAAAAGTCGTCTGCTACAGAGGTATCAAAATGCATCTTCATGTGGGAATGGGTAAAAGTAAACAGCTTTATAAATTACTGAGGAAAAAGGAGTAAATACACTGAAGAAGATATTCCAGATGTCACACTTGTTTCCCAGAACATTTTCAAAGCAGACAATTTTAAAACCATCGTGCCAGGTAACGAATCTGTTAACACTTTCCCTACAACGGATGAAATTAATGTGAATCAGACAACTTTTAAAATATGGAAAATCTCTATAAAAGAAAGAGAAACTATTTAAGAAAGTAGAAATTATATGTCAAAAAAAAGAAGAAATTATGTGAGTAATTTCTTCTTGACACAATATTTTCGAAAGCTGTCTGGCTGCAGATATGTCAAAACGGGTCTTCATATGGGAAAGTGTTAACCCTTTCCCTCATACGACAATTCTGCAGCAGACGACTTTGAACATATTTTGTCAAAAAGTAGAAAATCTCTATAATTGAATGGACAACAGATGACTAAAAGTGGAAAACATTGTGGCAAAAGGAGAAATTGCTCGTTTCGAGCAATTTCTTCTTTTGTCACAATGTTTTCAAAAAAGCCGTCTGCTGCAGAGGCATCAGAAAGCGTCTTTATGAGGGAAAGGGTTAATGAAGCTACAGCATTGTTTTGTTGTTTTGAACAGCTACCAGAAGACATCATAGAGGAGACAGAACAAAGTTTCCATTCATACTATAAAATGTATACTCCACAGTAATAATAAAGGTTCAATAGACAGAATCAGACTCTAAGGATAAACCCTTTTCAACATTCAAACAAGCAGCAGCAGACGACTTTTTAAAATAAGGAGAATCTCTTTTAATGAAAATATAATTATTGAATTGAGTTAAAACATTGTGGCGAAAGGAAAATGTGCTCGTTATGAACAATTCTCCTTTGGCCAATTCTTTTTCAAAAGAAGTCTGCTACATATATGCCAAAAAATGCGTCTGCAGATGGAAAAGGGTAATCTTTTCTCTGAGACAATCTTTTGGTACCTAAGCACCAGATAACTTTTGACAACATATGAATTTTCTGCAATGATAGTTTTTTCCATATTTTTGACTACAGTCAAACTTGTGTGAGCGGTCACATGCGATCAGCGGTCAACGGCATGAAAAAGATATTTATGAGCGTTTTAGACCGAAAGACAGTACATTTATATGTTAAAATGAAAGTTTATGTCCACTTTGAAGCCCAAAGTCAATTTATATTCCCATAACATTTTAAATTTAAAGATTATCGAGTAAAATTTTATGCCAAGATGTAGACGTTGATTCGGATGCTATTTTTTCCGTATACGTTATTTGGCGAATTTCAAAGTGAAGTAAAAATATATTTGATTGTCAAATTAGTTGTAGACGTCGGTTTAAACTAAAAGAATTGATAGCACAATGAAATATTTGATCAAAAAAAGCTACAAATCTTCATAACAATGTTTAAATACAAGTTTATAAAGACAATTTACTATTTGTAATGTAATGACTATTCCTAACAGTTACATGTAATATTATGTGAACTGACAAAACTTGAACAAATCCGAAAAAAACATGAAATTCGTGATCAGCAGTCACCTGTCTTAAGCAGCCAGCCAGTGTTCCTCGACATAAGCATTCTTTAGTAATTGAGTGGAAACCATTTTTCAGCTGAAGGTTAACATGACCTTATCCTTTGACCTAGTGACCTCAAAATCAATAGGGGTCATCTGCTGGTGGTGACCAATCTGCACACCAAGTATTAACTTCCATGGCCAAAACATTCTACAGTTATTAAGCAAAAACAGCTCATTGTCACTGTGAACTTTCAGCTCAAGGTCACTGTGACCTTGACTTTAAATGTACTGACCTCAAAATCAATAGGGGTGTTCTACTGGGCATGGCCAACCTGCATACCAAGTATTGAGTGTCTCGGCCGAAGCGTTCTGTAGTTATTGAGCGGACACCATTGTTTACCTCACAAGGTCGCCATGACCTTGACCTTTGACCTTCTGACATCAAAATCAAAAGGTGTCATCTACTGGTCATGACCAACCTGCATACCAAGTATGAAGTTCCTACGCCCAAGCGTTCTTCAGTTATTGAGCGGAAACAAGTATGACGGACGGACGGACGGAAGGATGGACAGGGCAAAAAAATGTGTATAATAATAGTTGTAAAAAGATGTTTGGCCCACCTTGGTAAAAACAGTTCACAAGTTTTTGCTACAATTTGACCTTGTGACTGTGTGACCTAGTGTGTATACCCCCTCCACATGACCCAGTTTCGAACCTTACTGGGATTTGATGGAAATGAATGTTCCAATGATTTTTCATCACAATTAATAATAATAATAATAATAATAATAATAATACTTTATTTTACGAGGGTAAACACAGTTAGTATACACTAATCTTCCCTGAGGCCCTCAGATACATCAAATGGAAAAGTAACATACAAACATGAATACAACAACTATGCTATTATGAGCATGAAGCAAAATTCATACAATTACGTCATTCATATACAACACTCAAGTAACTTTTTAAAGAACAAAAACAATGTCAATCATTTTTAGTTAAGTTAGCATGATTTAATAGATAATCCTTAATTTTTTCTTTAAATGTATTAAGGCTTGGAGTATTACGTATTGATTGTGGCAAACTATTCCATAAAATCGGACCAGAATAACTAAATGATTTTTTGTATAGCTCTGTTTTCACTTTTGGAACCTTTAAATTGAGATTTGTAGCATTCCGAAGTGTATATGTGTTATTTTCAGAGACAAAATTAAATTTATTTACCAAGTATGATGGTGCATCTTTCTTCAAACTTTTAAACAGAAGAAGATATTTATGGTATTTAATTCTATCCTCAATTTTCATCCATCCTAGTTCTTTGAATAAGGGCCCAGATGGTGAAAGGGGGTCTTGGTCTAGTATTAATCTTACAGCCCTTTTTTGAAGTTTTAGAATACGATTTAGTCCAACCTTGTACAGTTTCCCCAAGTTACGCAGCAATAATCAATAAGTGGTAGAATGTAACCTGTATAGAACAATTTCCTTGATTCAAGATTTAGAAACTGCTTAATTTTAGAAAGGAGATAAATACGAGATGAGACTTTAGAGCAGACTTGGTCTAATTGATTTGCCCAGGTTAGGTGAGGGTCGATTGTAATTCCCAGTAGTTTTTCATGTGAAGAGTTCTGAAGAACAGCAGAATTTATCATTAGAAAAAACTCTTCACTTTGGGATGAGACCTTTTGTCGAGTTCCAACAATCATACTTTTAGTTTTTTGACAGTTTATGAACATATTATTATTGGTACACCATTTTTCAACTTCATATAAGTCTGCCTGTGCCTTTAATTGCAACTCACTTATTGTTTTTCCTGATATGTGCATTGTTGAATCGTCGGCATACATATCAGTATTACAGTTTTGAATACTTAATGGTAAATCATTTATATATAAAATGAATAAAAGAGGTCCCAAAATGGAACCTTGAGGGACTCCATATTTAATAGGCAGTTTATCAGATTTTGTATTGCCTATTTGCACTTGTTGTGTCCGATTACTTAAATATGACTTAAAAAAATCAATTGTTTTTAGACTAAAACCATACATTTGAAGTTTTTGACAGATAATGTCATGGTCAACTACATCAAAAGCCTTTTTAAAGTCTAGCAATTGGATGGATAATGTAGCCTCTAATGTGTTCACAAGGTTTTTCTTAAATTTGACCTAGTGGCCTAGTTTTGTCCCAACAAGACCCAGTTTAAAACCTAACTTGGATTTCATGGAGATGACTGTTCTGATGATACTAACTCTTATGATGATTAGATGAAAAATGAGGCTTCTACTAGAGTGTTCGTAGGATTTTCTAAAATTTGACCTTGTGACCTCTTGTGACCTCGTTTTCTACCCCACAAGACCCAGTTTTGAGTTTGACTGAGATGAAAGATCTGATGAACTTTCATGAAGATTGGATGAAGATTGGATGTTCAATGTGGCCTGTAGAGTGTTCACAAAGTTAGCGTGATATAAACAATGATATACAGTACAAATACAGTATAAGTTAAATAAGTCATAATTTCAGATATTTTTGAGGAAGACTTTCTGAAACTTGTTGTCTGACATTTACCTATATTACTCAACATAGTCATATAGTTTTAATCAAACCATCCAACCATGCCTTAGATATTGCTCTGGACAGATGGACAGACGGAAAGACAGAAGGACAGATGGAAGGACGGATGGTCAATGCCAAACCTATATCGTATCTGCTTTCATTTGAGGATGAATACAAAATTGACCATAAATATGTATAACAAGAGGGCCATGATGGCCCTGAATTGCTAATACTGACCTAGTGATAAATGTTGTTTTTTTTTACAATCAAAATTGACCCTTTTTTTTTTTTTTTTTTTTTTTTCCCAACTGTCACTTGACAGCCCGTTTATTTTTTTTTTTCATACATTTTGTTTTTTACATAGGTAACACAACTTACAGCAACTGTAAACAAAATTTTAAAGAAAGAGAAAATACAGGATATTGTAAGAAACAATTCCAATTATTAGAAAGCAAATAAAATACTGCTGTTGCAGTGTTTGAAGGTATAAAGAATCCTCACTGTATTATCAATCTAGTACATAACGAAAACGAAAAAATCGCTAGAATGATGAAGTGATCGAGTGTGGCATGCGTGCGTTCGAATGTTTGTGTATATGTGTGTCTCTTATGAGTAAGTTTGATTGTGTTATGTTATGTTGATTTTTAACGCCATTTTAATTTTAACATGAAAAATGTTTTGCTTAATATTATTAAAGATTGTCGTGAAATTGTTTAAGCATGGCGTCAACTGTACTTTTCCTGTTTGCTATCTTCCAAAGATAGGAGAACTCTTGTTTGAACAGTAAAAATATATTGTAGAATTTTGTTCTGTTTTCACTAAGGAAATAGGCTTTGTATATACAAAAACAAAATAGTGACAGTATGATGTTAAGTTGATGATATTTAGTCTGGCGTAGTTTATACCCTTCGATTACTGTTTGCATTGAACATATGTTTTTGTCTATTCGACATATTGCCAACAGTTTATGTAATTGTGACCAGCTGTCTGCAACTAATGGACAATGTACAAAGACATGTTCGTATGTTTCAGGTATATTACAAACGTGACAGTTAGGAGAATCTATCATTTTCCACTTGAAACGTGTTTCTCTTGATGTGAAGATTTTATGTATTAGTCGGTATTTGAATTGTTTTATTCTGTTGTCGTATATATTGTTAATGAATTCATATATAGTCGACCAGTTGGCTTTGTGATGAAGTAGTTCATTCCAATATTTATGAATGTATGGTTCATCGAACTTTTTATTTACAATAATCTGATATACTTCTTTGTTTTTTATCGAATTGAATTGCGTGTTGAATATTGTAGTTTCCAGTTTGGTTTTGACTTTTGTTTTTATTGATCTTTCCGATGTGAGTATGTTTAACCATGCCTTTGGGATACATTGCTTTAACGTATGCGTTTCGGCTATCCAATTTATCTTCAAATTCAATTTATTGTAAATTGTTTCCTCACAGACATAACCATTTTTGTTTATTATATCATTAATAAACAGTATGTTGGAATTTACCCAGTTCTTGAATATTATACATTTACGATTGTGTTTGATGAATTTATTTCCCCAAATGAGCTGTTTTCTGATATCGTCAAAAGTTTTTAGATTTATTTCATCGTTATTTTTTGCTTTAATCCAAATTTCAAGTAAATTTTTGTAGTAGTCACTTATGTGTGATGTATCAATACTGCGTATAGAATCCAGATTCATGTGAAATATCAAGTAATTGTTTCCATATCTATTTAAGAAATATTTTGGGATTATTTGCCAATGGGCTTTATCATTTTGCTTTTCGATTAAGGATTTTATCCATTTTAGTTTTAGAGAAGTGATGAAGGCATCTAGGTCAATCATTCCAAGTCCACCTTTGGATTTCGGTCCTGTAATTACTGATCTTTTAATTTTTTCCCTTTTGTTGTTCCAAAGAAATTTAAAAATTAATTTGTTTATTTCTACAATTTGCTTTTTTGGGACTAATAATGACTGGAATAGAAAAACAAATTTTGGAATTATTATGCTATTTATTACTTGAATTTTGCCATAAAATGTTAATTTGTGTTTGTTCCAGTTTTCAATAATACTGTTACACTGTTTTAATTTATTATTCCAGTTTAATTCATTGCATTCATCTACATTTGTTCCGAAGTAAGCACCAAGTGCTTTGATTGGGCTAGATCGCCAAGCTATATTACCAGGTTTGTTGTGGTTTAATGCTAGCTTTCCAATCCACATTGCTTCAGTTTTGTTAGAATTTAACTTAAGTCCAGAGTGTTTCCCGAATAGTGTCACAATGTTTAATGCGTTTTGTACGTCATTTGCACCTTTTAAAAATAAGGTAGTATCATCCGCTAATTGCGAAATTCGTAATTCTTCATTGGAATGCTTTATATGTATACCGTGTATTAACTTGGAGCTTCGTATCTTTAGAGCCATGATTTCGGCTGCGATGATGTATAGCAGAGAAGATGCCGGACAACCCTGTCTGACACCTCTTTGAGGTTTGAACGTTTTCGACCTCCAACCATTGTTTATGATACAAGATTGGCAGTTTGAATAGAGTGTTTTTACCCATCTGATGAGACTATCTTTAAAACCAAAGAAATTCAAAGACTCGTATAAAAAATTCCATTCTAATGTGTCAAAAGCTTTCCTGAAATCTAGGAAAACTATGGCTCCATCTATTTGTAAAAGTTCAGCATAATCAATAATATCCTGAGTTTGTCTAATGTTATAACCAATAAATCTGTTTTTGATGTATCCTTGTTGATCCATATTAATTATTTTGTGAATAACCTTTTGCAACCTATTAGCTAGTACTCTGGCTGCTATTTTATAATCAACATTCAGTAAAGATATAGGTCGCCAGTTTTCGAGACATGTTGGATTTCCTTTTTTGTATAGTAATGATAACACTCCTGTTCTTTGTGTGTATGTCAACTCTGAATTGTTATATCCTTCATTGAGTACTCTGGTCAACACAGGACCCAGTATATCCCAAAAATGACTGTAAAATTCGATGGTTAAGCCGTCCAGTCCAGGACTTTTATTACATTTCATTTCCTTGATTGCCTGATTACATTCGAAACGTGTAAAGTGTCCTTCACATGAATTTGACCCTTTCCCTCATACGACAATTCTGCAGCAGACGTCTTTGAACATATTTTGTCAAAAAACAGTAAATCTCTATAATTGAATGGATGACTAAAAGTGGAAAACATTGTGGCAAAAGGAGAAATTGCTCGTTTTGAGCAATTTCTTTTTTTGTCACAATGTTTTCAAAAAGCCGTCTGCTGCAGAGGCATCAGAAAGTGTCTATATGAGGGAAAGGTTTAATATAGACAAAATGCTCCAACAATTTTTTTAACTCTACACGAAGTTAAGATAAAATACACAATGTCTTAATTAAGAGTTCCCAAGGTTGTTCTCATATTTGACCATGTGACCTAGTCTTGACCCAAATTGATATTGTTTCAGGTGAGAATACAACTTGAGGATAAAATATACCACATGAGCGATCACAATATATTTCTAATATTTGACCTAGTGACCTAGATTTTTACCCCATATGACCAGTTTCAAAACTATAAGTAGTGGAGAAAAATGTTCTGATGAACTTTATCACTTATTATTACAAGAGCCCCACGTACGGCACAGACGCTCGACTGATAGAAAACAGAAAAAAAGCTAAGCTGAACAAAAAACCTTAACCGGACGACCACGCCGCCACCGACGACAATGCCAGGGTCATGACAATAGCTTTCGTTTTTTCAAAAGTCGAGCTAAAAACAATATGACCTCTATGTTTCTAAATTTTGACCTAGTGGTCTAGTTTTTGACCCCATGTGACTCAAGTCTTCACAAGATAAATGCTGATGACTCATGACCGACAGACACAGGATGGTCAAAATAGCTAGTTTTGGGATAGTAGTGGTAAGGTTTGCTAAAATATCAGGGATAATGATGCCGGTCCCCGGAATCCAGCAGGATAAGGGTTAAAATTGTAACATTTGACAGAAACCAATGTTCTCATGATACACGTATACCCACCAACAATAATAGAAATATGGAAAACATGAAATCTACAAAGAAAGGTCCAAGAGCAATAACAATAATCCACCAGCAACCAAATCGACAGATCTGTATATCATCTTAATACAACTACCCAAACTATTACAATTTAGCTCAATATTTCCACTACATCCTAATTAGACAGTAGGTAAGACCATGATCAACAGCTAGTAAACAGTTAGATGGCAATCCTGATTAGACAGTAGGTAAGATCATGATCAACAGCTAGTAAACAATTAGGTGGCACTCCTGATTAGACAGTAGGTAAGATCATGATCAACAGCTAGTAAACAATTAGGTGGCAATCCTAATTAGACAGTAGGTTATATCATGATCAACAGCTAGTAAACAATTAGGTGGCATTCCTAATTAGACAGTAGGTTATATCATGATCAACAGCTAGTAAACAATTAGGTGGCAATCATAATTAGACAGTAGGTTATATCATGATCAACAGCTAGTAAACAATTAGGTGGCAATCATAATTAGACAGTAGGTTATATCATGATCAACAGCTAGTAAACAGTTAGGTGGCAATCCTAATTAGACAGTTGGTTAGATCATGATCAACAGATAGTAAACAGTAAGGTGGCAATCCTAATTAGACAGTAGGTTATATCATGATCAACAGCTAGTAAACAGTTAGGTGGCAATCCTAATTAGACAGTAGGTTAGATGATGATCAACAGATAGTAAACAGTTAGGTAGCAATCCTAATTAGACATTAGGTTAGATCATGATCAACAGCTACTTAACAGTTAGGTGGCAATCCTAATTAGACAGTATGTAAGATCATGATCAACAGCTAGTAAACAGTTAGGTGGCAATCCTAAATAAACAGTAGGTTAGATGATGATCAACAGCTACTTAACAGTTAGGTGGCAATCCTAATTAGACAGTAGGTTAGATGATGATCAACAGCTACTTAACAGTTAGGTGGCAATCCTAATTAGACAGTAGGTTAGATGATGATCAACAGCTACTTAACAGTTAGGTGGCAATCCTAATTAGACAGTAGGTTAGATCATGATCAACAGCTAGTAAAACAGTTTGGTGGCAATCCTAATTAGACAGTAGGTTAGATCATGATCAACAGCTAGTAAACAGTTAGGTGGCAATCCTGATTAGACAGCAGGTTAGATGATGATCAACAGCTACTTAACAGTTAGGTGGCAATCCTAATTAAACAGTAGGTTAGATGATGATCAACAGCTAGTTAACAGTTAGGTGGCAATCCGATTTCTACGGTACGACTAATCCATTCTCATTTTTTTCCCTAAGTATACAGTTTATGTAGTTACACTAATGCTCCAGGACATTAAGATAATCATCACATTTCCAGCTGTGATCAAATCATACAGAACTCCTCTCATCAATGTACAGTCAACAATTATATACACTGTTAGTAGGTTTTATCCCCATTTTTTCCCATTTCGTCTGCTGAACAGGTGTCAAAAGGTCTTCCTATGACAGAAAAGAGAGACTGGTGGCTTCATTCAATTCCCACATATAGACGCTTTATCATGCCTCTGCAGCAGACGTCTTTTGAAAACATTGTGACAAAAAGGAGAACTGCAATTTCTCTCTTTGCCACAATGTTTTCAACTCTATTTATTTGATCATTTTACCCCTTTCCCTAATATGGACACTTTCAGATAGCTCTGTAGCAGACGAGCAATTTCACCTTTTGTTACCATGTTTTGAACTCTATTCAATTATTGTACTTTTTCCAAGTTTTTCGGGTATGTTTTCAAAGTCGTCTGCTGCAGATTTGTCGTATGTGGGAAAGGGGAATTAACTTTAATTTTTAAAGGTTTATTGAATTTTTGCTCCGATGTTTTCAAAGTTGTTTGTTGAAGATTTGCTGTATGTGGGAAAGGGTTACATCAAGGTGTTTCCTGGGTGATTTACCAGTACAACTGGCGTTATCTATCTCAACTCCCACGCATCAGACCTAATGCTATCCCTGCAACCATCACCAACAGTACCATTTATAAAGTCTGCAGCAGACGAGTTTGAATTAAGTGGTGAAAACGTTGTGGCAAAAGCAGAAATTGCTCATTACGCCTCAATGTTTTTCAAAAGTTGTCTGCTGCAGATGAAAAGGGTATTTACAAGTGGGAAAGAGCTAAAATCTGAAACATGTCAGCATTGGCCCTTATTAGTTTGGATGAGTATACAGTTTATGTAGCAGCATTAATAGTACAAGACATTTAGATATGCATTAGGCCTAGATAAATTGATTGTGTGGTTCCGGTTTCCCGACCGACCCTAATTATTCAGCCCGACCCTAAAACATTTTTTCATGTTTTTAAAAAAAAAAAAAAAAAAAAAAAAAAAAAATTGTTACGAAAATAATTAATACGAAAATGTTCGGGACGAAAAAAAATGGTACGAAAATAGCGGTGAATGGTTTCCGGTGTGGCGTGAAATTTGTTCTCCCGTTGTGAGAGTTCTCATTTTAGTGAGCGCATGCGTATGATTGCACTTCCGCTTCCGTTCTGGCGGGACGTTGTAAAAGTTCTCCCTTCCATTGCGCATGCGCATGAGAACTCCCACAACGGTGTGGCGTGAAATTTGTTCTCCCGTTGTGGGAGTTCTCATTTTGGTATGCGTATATGATTACATGAGAACTCCCACAACGGGAGAACTAATTTCACGCCACATCGGCGTGGTATGCGGTCTCAGGCTCATTGCGTCCCCAATCAATCAAATATTGTGCATGCGAATGAGAACTCCCACAACGGGAGAACAAATTTAACGCCACCGGTGTGAAATTTGTTCTCCCGTTGTGGGAGTTCTCATTTCGGTATGCGCATGCGTATGAGAACTTCCACAACGGGAGAACTAATTTCACGCCACACCGGCGTGGTATGCGGTCTCAGTCTCATTGCGCCCTCAATCAATCAACCATTGTGCATGCGAATGAGAACTCCCACAACGGGAGAACAAATTTAACGCCACCGGTGTGAAATTTGTTCTCCCGTTGTGGGAGTTCTCATTTCGGTATGCGCATGCGTATGTGAACTCCCACAACGGGAGAACTAATTTCACGCCACACCGGCGTGGTATGCGGACCCAGTCTCATTGCGCATGCGCATGAGAACTCTCACAACGGGAGAACAAATTTCACGCCACACCGGTTTTATCGCTACGAGTAGTTTTAAGAACGTAGTTGATACAAAAAGCTGTGCATGCTGTCTGGTTTATAAAACATAGTGTATTAAAACACTAAATACTACTAGCAAAGTTAGTTATTCCTTTTGCAAACCCATTGTAAAAGCTACAGAAGTACTAGTTTTTAATGAAGCAGTGCACCATCACCCTGTAATTTAATATATTAAAGAATGACAAACTTGGCATTTGAATCCAACACAGAATGCAAACAGTTTTCCATTTATAACACCTTCAGAAAGTTTTTACTTTGTATATGAACAGAATTGCTATTCAATCAATCAAACTGATAAGCATTCTTTATATATATTAACATGAATGCTACATCTTAAATAGCAAGCTTGTCAAGTGTTTTCTTTATACCGTATTATGCAGTGTTAAACAGGGAACAACAGAGGTTAATATATAGTTAAAAGAAAGAACAATACCACGGTCCACCAACAGATATGAAGTACATAAAAAAAACTGAGGCCTAGTCAACATGAGGTTATACATTCAAACATATATAGTATACTAGCTAAAACATTCACCAAGCACTACTAATAGTATTACAAGTTCTGGTTGAAATATTACTTTCATGCACAACAGTTTTATCTGAGGATGAGACTGTTGTACCAGATACAGAACAAGTAGCTGTCAACTTAATCGAAGAACCATTATTTGGTGATTATAGCATGTGCACAACACAAAATGACAGATCTGTTGTTACATGTGGAATGTCAGAAGCCTAGGTTGCTATATTATTTACTGCAAGTACAAACTAACTGAAAGATAAGCAGTATCCCTTTCCATTTTATTAAGTGAGTATGAATACAGTTGTGGTGACCCAATAACCCCACCAAGACATAATGATAACCTTCTTGGTAAGGTAGTGACACGCAGTGATTTGCAGTGTTTAACACCTATTGAAATTCCATTATATGGTAGTGGTCTTGGAAGGCAGGATCTATGTTCACACTATGGTTTAGAAGGTGGCATTGAAAATTGTGAGCACTTGTAAATCCTTGTCCTGCAGTTCACAAGATACTATTTTATGATACCTCACAATCTGACTACACTTAACAGCATCTACAATTATCACATATCCAGAGCAGATAGTTTAAGAGCTATCTTGTCAGGATCTGCAATGTTTGACATTTTAAAAACCAATCTTTTAAATGTGTTTGTCCAAATATTAGTTTTAATAAATTTGTAAGAGTTAAGCCTACAAACAAATGTATGATGTGTTTTATTTGTACATATTAATTATATCCATGTGCACTTTTGGTCAGAAACACTCAACCCAAACTATTTAAAGCAAAACAAGAATGGTAAAATGGGCTATTTCACTGGGTATCTGAACAAAAAGCAACTCAACAAGTTTGTAAGTAAGCAACTTTATTTCAGTAATTTGTTTAAAATATAACATTATCTACATTAGAATGCAGTAAAACCAGACAAAACTGGACACTGTGCGCAGGCTGAGAAAAAAAAATGTTTTGAAAAAATAAAATAATTTCCCTACCTACCTACCCTATTTTTTTTCAGCATGAAATAGGAACCACACAATCAATTTATCATGGCCTTACATCCAACGTAGATCAAATCATGCAGAATTCCTAGCATTCAAGGAATGCTTAGTGTTGTACTTATTTTTATTTTATTGGGCTTTTCCTTCATTTTTTCAACAATATTTCAGGTGATAATATCACAATGCCAGTACACTTATCTGGGATACCTGGTTGATGAACTAGTGCATCTCACCAACCACTTGCCAACTGCTGATTCCTACCCTTTCCCTCATATAGACGCTTTCTGACGCCTCTGCAGCAGACGGCCTTTTGAAAACATAGTGACAAAAGAAGAAATTGCTCAAAACGAGCAATTTCTCCTTTTGCCACAATGTTTTCCACTTTTAGTCATAGGTTATAACCATTCAATTATAGAGATTTTCTATCGTTTGACAAAATATGTTCAAAGTCGTCTGCTGCAGAATTGTCGCATGAGGGAAAGGGTTGAACATAGCAATATGTGTTTTCAACAAAAAATGATTTCAATTTACATTTAAAATATGTTTTATGAATATACTTAACCCTTTCCAACATGCAACAATTCTGAAGTGGACGACTTTGAAGACATCTAGGAAACACAACCCTCTCTCACCAGCTGACACTTTTTCATGCAACTGCAGCAGACAACTTTGGAAAACATTATGGTTAACCCTTTCCCTCATATAGACGCCTTCTGACGCCTCTGCAGCAGACGGCTTTTTGAAAACATAGTGACAAAAGAAGAAATTGCACAAAACGTGCAATTTCTCCTTTTATCACAATGTTTTCCACTTTTAGTCATAGGTTATCCATTCAATTGTAGAGATTTTTCTATTTGTTGACAGAATATGTTCAAAGTCATCTGCTGCAGAATTGTTGTATGTGGGAAAGGGTTAAAGGAGAAATCACTAATGAGTAATTTCTCTTTAGCCAAATATTTTTCAGCTTTTTTACTAATTATACTTTCATTTATAGATAATTAGCAAACCATAACCCTTTCCCTCATACGACAATTCTGCAGCAGACGACTCTGAACATATTTTATCAAAAAATGGAAAATCTCTATAATTGAATGGATAACATATGACTAAAAGTGGGAAACATTGTGGCAAAAGGAGAAATTGCTCGTTTTGAGCAATTTCTTCTTTTGTCACTATGTTTTCAAAAAGCCGTCTGCTGCAGTGGCGTCAGAAAGCGTCTATATGAGGGAAAGGGTTAAACAAAATATTTTAAAAGTTGTCTCACATTTTTCATATGTGGGAAATGGATAGCGGAACCACATGCCAGATTATGTCTGATGATGGGAGATGTTAATTAACAACGATGATGATCTGAAAACGGGAAATGAGGCATGTTTGGCGTTGATATATTGATGGAATGTCAGAAATTATGGATATCTTGTCATGTAAAGCAACAAGATATGAAATTACGACATCAATCATGGCCGCCGGTCAGAGATTAACCAATTATCATAATCTGATGAGGACGTTGTGTCAATACTACCAATGGGAGTCGGAAATTCCCAGGACAGCATGCTCGACTTTTGGAAATGCTTGAACCCTTTCCCACATACAGACACTTTCTGATGCCTCCGAAGCAGATGATTTTGTTAAAACATTGTGGCAAAAGGAGAAATTGCTACTTACGAGCAATTTCTCCTTTTGCCACATTGTTTTAAACTCTTCTGAATTATAAAATGTTCTCTTACAGAGAATTTCCACAGTTTTCTTTAGATGTTTTCAAAGTTGTCTGCTGCAAATTTGGTGTATTGGGGAATGGGTTATGTCGAGCTTCATCAACATTGATGGTGTTTTAGTTGAATAAGACAGAAACATAACTTGCAATAAAACTTTCACCTTACTACAGCCTATCAGTAAATGTATATGAACAATAGGGATCAAGACATTTGAACAGTGCTAGTGTTAAATCAGCGCCTCAGTAGTGTAGTGGTAGACCGTTAAATCCTCCGCAGAGTCATCCCAAAGAATTTAAAAGTGGTAATTATGGCTGCCGTCCTTGGTGCTCAGGCTTGCAAGGTTGGCATTACAACTGACTGGATAGTGTCAGGATAAATGAACCAGTAGTACTGGTAACTTACCTAGGAAACGCCGTGATATAACTGAAACAAATTGTTGAAAGCGGCATAAATCACCAATCAATCAATCACTAGTGTTACATCAATCACCCTGGTTATTGTAAAAACATTGGTCAATTACAAAGAAGTCACCTTATAACGTGTCAAGGAAAACACACACCCACACACCTGAGAGTTGTGTAACCAGCAAGTTCCTGGTATAAATAGGACTGATTGACTTCAGTCAAGGCAGCTTGGCTTCAAGGTAGAGGTCAATTACTATGCTATATATGAATTATATATATGAAATGGCCTCTGGAGCAGGAGGTTGTGGGTTTGATCCCCTGCCATATCAAAGACTTTAAAAATGGTAGTGGTGGCTGCCCTCCTAGGGGCTCAAGGTTGCGGGGATTAGTATTACCAGAACTGACTGGTGTCAGGATAAAGGGTCCAGTAGTACTGGTAACTTACCCAGGAACCGCCATGATATAACTGAACAATTGTTGAAATCAACATAAAAATACTAATCAATCAACAATACTATTGAACCAGCAGTCTGGTGTTAGACTTATTACTGGTAGCTTAGTCGGTAGCGACGCGGGCTGTCAATCCAGGGGTTGTGAGTTCGAATCCCGGCTCGGCCATTTTTCTTTCCGACGATTGACAAAAGTCAATGCGACATGCGTCATTCGTCTTCCACCAATTGTCTAAGTCTATGTGGAAAAGCAGCCAGTTGCTTGGGAAGATTGTTGTGTGGAGTACTGGTGTGAGAAAACCAGGAAATACATGAGTAGGTGAACTGGCCGCCGTGATATAACTGAGAAATTGTTGAAAACGGCGTTAAACCCCAATCAATCAATCAATTAGACTTATTACTACACAGTTATAAACCAGTGCTTGGTTTAGGAAATGTGATTTGCACAAACAGCATGAAGCCACAAGCTGTAATCATACCAGGAACACAGGGTTTCAAATCAAACAAAATTCTAGCTTCTGAAATGCATCAAGTGTATTAGAGAATGGGTTTATATGACCGAAAGCCCTTTTAGAAGTTGTATACTTGATTTTGGCCGAAAGGCATTTGAAATCTTCTGATTTGAATTTAATTTTGAAGACTTTTGATTGTAGAAACTTCAAGCAGATAAATATTTGGGAAACCACCCATTATTAACCCTTTCCCTCATACGACAATTCTGCAGCAGACGACTTTGAACATATTTTGCCAAAAAATAGAAAATCTCTATAATTGAATAGATAACCTATGACTAAAAGTGGAAAACATTGTGGCAAAAGGAGAAATTGCTTGTTTTGAGCAATTTCTTCTTTTGTCACTATGTTTTCAAAAAGCTGTTTGCTGCAGAGGCGTCAGAAAGCGTTTATATGAGGGTTAAATTATAACATTCAACATTCACTTGTTGATGGTATCATGCAAAAATGGTGTTTAACTTCCTCTTGCAGCAAGATGTAGTTACAAGTGTTTTGCATGAGGCCCATGTATGAAAGAACGCCAGTAAAATGTACATGGATACAGAATATCAATCTATACTTTACTTTTAAACCCCTTCCCACATAGAGATGGTTTCGGATGCTTCCGTCTGCAGCAGACAACTTTTTAAAACATTGTGACAAAAGGAGAAATTACTTATAATGAGCAATTTATCCGTTTGCCACAATGTTTTCAACTCTATCCTAAAACTAAACATTTATACTTTTGCCGTGATGTATATTCAATGCAGATTTATTATTTGGGTTTAAAAGGTTAAAAGATTTGCAATATAAGGAGAAATGAAAGTGCTATTTTAGTACAGAATTGAGAACAATTAATGGAAAAAGTTAAATTGTACAATTTTAAATTATTGAGCAATTTACTCCTTTTTCTAAAATGTTTTAAAACATCATCCACTTTATAGGCATCAAGTATGATTTCTTATATTTTGAAAAAGCCCAGTCTAAAGTGGCATATCAGGTAATTTGATTTAAACATGAATGGAGGGAGATAAAAGCTCTTTTCTATCTGACAATTGGAATAAAACCTAAGAGTACATTTCTGTGTAACAGCCTCACACCAGCAGTTCAGATAAGGTGGATAATACATCGGCTGCAGAGACATCAGAAAACACCTACATGTGGGAAAGGGGAGTTAACCCTTTCCCTCATACAACAATTCTGAAGCAGACGACTTTGGCTATTACCTATGAATAAAAGTGGAAACATTGTGGCAAAAGGAGAAATTGCTCGTTTTGAGCAATTTCTTCTTTTGTCACTATGTTTTCAAAAAGCTGTCTGCTGCAGAGGCGTCAGAAAGCGTCTACATGAGGGAAAGGGTTAACAGCGTCATGCAATAAAAACAAATTGAGTTTTCTCATCAACCAAAATGCTGTCATCAAAATCTACTCAAAACCTCTCTCTCTCGCCCCATCCTCGACACACACACACCACAGGTCCAGATTAGGTAGTCTTTATAGCTCTTTTCCCCACAATATCCATCTTATTATCCAACCATACGCTATGATGTGGGTACTCAAAATAATCTTGTCATTGAGACAATTCTCTGAGTTACCCACAACATAGGGTTAGAGAGTCAAAAAAGGTATTTAGAACATGCAAAACTTCCCATACCTAGAGCTCTGCACACATATATAATATAGACTGTTTTAGGAATGTGCCATATTGTTGTATAATATAAATATGCAAGAAACATTTATCCCTTTGTCAAATACAGAAGACATTTAGGGCGACTAACATACAAAACTTCAAAACATTGTGCACAAACTCTTTCACAGGTATGATAGCTTCAGTCATAGGCTTTGATAACATCTCAGGAAACAATTCAACATCTGGAAATTTGAAAGTATACCATTCATACTATTTCATAGTTGGAAGACCGCCCCGGTGGTGAAGTGGTAGCCTCAGGTACGGGAGATTGTGGGTTCGATCCCCAGCCGGGTCATACTGAAGACTTTAAAAATGGTATTAATGGCTGCCGTCATTGGCGTTAAGGGTTTGGGGGGTAAGCATAATGACCGACTGGCTGGTGTCAAGTGAATTGAGCAGTTTTACTGGTAACTTACCCAGGAAACTACGTTTTCAAAAGTAACAGAAAGGGTTACATTTGGAAGATTATGGACAACAAAATGTTTCTTTAGGACAAAAATACCATTATCTATATTAAAAAAAAAAAAAAAAGTTCAATAACTACTTCCAGAGAGTAATCTGGTATGATCCCAATACAAACTTGAAATGTATCTTGTCATAATACAAACATTGTATGTAAGGTATAACAGCTGGGAATATGAATAAATGAAATTACAGAAGGGATAAATTCAATAAATTTGTCAATAATCAATCTATGGCATTGATCCAGTCTCATTTGTTATTGCTGTAAAAACTGCATCTACACAATAATCCACACACTGTTTTCATCTTGTAACACAGTTATTATATTGTTAACCATAAAACAGCCATAAATCAAAATGTTTGGCAATGAAGAAGCGATCCGGAACAAAAGACGTCAATGGCAGAAGGCTAGCTTATTGATGTTTACTTTCATGTTTCACATGCAAAACCTAACTTTCCCTGATTCAATCAATATGCCTGAAGTAGTGACAGACACAAAACAGCATTTCCAGTTTTCAAGATGTTACGAAATATCTTTCTCCAATGCTTTCTGATCTGACAACTCCCTAAATATCAAATCAAATCAGGTAAATTGTTAACCCTTTCCCGCATACAATAAATCTGCAGACGACTTTCAGAAAATGTTGCAAACAATATTTTAAATCTCTTTAATAAACATGACAATTATTGAATAGAGTTGAAAATAGTGCTGCACAAGTTGAAATTGCTCATCATGATGTTTTCAAAAGTCTTCTCCAGGAGTTGTGTGTTTGAACACCAGCTTGGTAATCATTCTTTCCGACTTTTGACAAAAGTCACTGTGACAAGCGGCATTCGTTTTATACCAATGGGCTAACAGTCTATGTGGAAAAGCAGCCAGTTGCTTGGAAAGAATGTTTGTGTGGAGCACTGGTGTTAGAAAGCCAGGAAACACATGAGTAGGTGATAATTGTGATATGACTGAATAATTGTTGAAAACGGCGTTTAACCCCAATCTATCAATCCAAAGTCTCCTGCAGCAGAGGCGTCAGAAAGCAAAACTTTGTAGGTATTTATAATTCTCTGAGAATCCACAAGTGGACCCAAATAAATAAGTTTTTTGATTGCAAAGAAAAAGAGCACAGATAAAAGGAGGAGAAACTTCCAGACCGCTTCGCTAAGTATGTCCTCTAGTGGAACATTGTTAGAAAAGGCCCAGCTAGTAGACAGGGCTCTAATCTCATGCAGAAAGAAATGATCTGAATAAGCTAGCTTAATAAGAAATGAAATCCAGCGAGAAATAGTTGCTGCTGAGAAATAGTTGCTGCTGAGGTAGAAACAACCGCTTTCTGGGTCCCCAAAAACCCTTGACTCTTAAAGTAAAACTTAAGAGCCCTGACATGGCAAAGAACCCTGTCTAAGTTCGAGGGGCTGCAGTTCGCAGACAGGCTGGGAACTGTGATAGGCTCAGGGAGAACAGTAGGCAACTGGTTCTTGGCTAAGAAACCAGGTTGACAAAGAATAAATTGGTTGAATCTGAGAAAACCCTTCACTACGGGGAGGGCATGAAGCTCGCTTCTAGGACGAGTTGTGGCAAAGGCTAGAAGATAAACTGTTTTTAAAGTAACTGACTTTAATGAAGCGGAAGCAAAGGCTTTGTTAGAGACCACAATACACATGAAAGATCCCATTTTGGAGTTAAACTCCTAAAGACGGCTTTATCTAATTCAAAGGAATACATAAGCTCAGAGGGGAATGGATTAGTACCAATCCTCTCTCCCCCATTTGAACTGAAGCATATTGGAGCATCAACTGATACCCTTTAATTGTACTGACTGCCAGGTCTTTATCTTTAAAAAGAAGAAGGAAGAAATCAGCTAGAATAGTTACAGAGGAATACTTTGGATTAACGGACCAATCCGAGAAAAACGTCCACTTTGAATCAAAGAAGATTCTAGTGGACCGCCATCTAGATGCGACGATGCGAGAAGCAACCCTCTCAGAGATATTTCTCTCTCTGACTGAATGCTTGATAACGTTCAGAGGTTGCTGAAACACTATGTCTTCCTGAAGGGGAAGACGTAGACGATGGGCAGGCCTGAAAGTTGTTTTACCACTACCTCTGGGGCCAAAATGGCGCTATTAGCAGTATCCTGCAATACTAATCGAGAGCCCAGGATCTTCTGCAGGACAATTGGAAATATGATGTAAGGGGGAAAGGCATACCTGAACAATAGGTTCCGACTGGGGGTCAGTGCAACCACTGCCTATGCTGAGGGATCATACATTGGGACACGTAGAGTGGAAGCTGATGGTTCACCCTGGTGGCGAAGAGATCCTCCAGAGGGGTCCTGACGTGTATGAACACAGAGTTCACTACACTTTGATTCAGAATCTTTGATGCTGGCAAGATCCTGATGGGCCAATAGGCATGCCAGAAAGTCAATTTATCACTACCTCTAGGGCCAAAACGGCGCTATAAGCAGTATCCTGCACTGCTGAGAGCCCAGGATCTTCTGCAGGACAATTGGAAACATAATGAATGGGAGAAAGGCATACCTGTACAATAGGTTCCAATTGGGGGTCAGTGCAACCACTGCCAATGCTGCTGGATTGTACATCGGGGACAAATAGAAAAGAGTGGAAGCTGATGGTTCACCCTGGTGGCGAAGAGATCCACCAGAATCCATTCCGCTGGCAAGATCCTGTTCTGGCAGGAAAGACTGTCTGCTAGCACATTCAGATGACTGGGTACTTGTTTCACTAAGAGTACTAACGATCTTGCCCGGCACCAGGGGAGTAGCTTCCATGTCTCCAGAAAGAGAAGGTGGGAGTGTGTTCCTCCTTGCCTGCGAATGTAGGAAACAACAATGGTGTTGTCCCTTGACAAAAAAGCAGTTTTATTGGCAACGGAGGCAGAGAACTGAGTGAGAGCAAGCAGTACTGCCCTCAACTCCAAGTTGTTTATGTGTAAACAACTTTCCTCTGCTGACCAAATGCCCTGGGCTGTTATCCCCTGTGGCTCTAAATGAGCTCCCAAACCCACAGCACTGGCATCTGTAAAAATGAACAGATCTGGAGATGATGCGAGCAAAGGGACCCCTTGCAGATAGATTGAAGGGTTTAACCACCAACGAAGGTGTGACTTGAAGGATTCCGTCAGAGCTATCTTCTGTTCCAGTGAGTCCACAGATGGACACCACAGGGACAGAAAAAGATACTGCAGGGGCCTTATATGGAGCCTGTCAAGAACCATCAGGTCCATGGCTGCACTTAAAGATCCCAGAAGTGACAGCATGGAATGGGCCGTTACTGTGACCCGATCCAGAAAGAGTTTTATGATCCGGGAAACACAATCAGCTCTGTCCAAGGGGACCTGAAGCAACGCAGTGAGGTAGGTCTTGCCCACGAACGTGAACCTTTTTGCCGGAATAAGATCCGACTTCTGCAGGTTGGGAAGAAGACCCACACGCAGAATAGCCTGCCAAGCTATGAACAGATCGTCGATCAAAAGTAAAAGATCTGTCCTGTGTAATAGCCAGTCGTCGAAGTACTGAAGAAGCTGAGGGCCCTGCATGCGCAGAAACGATCTTCAGCATTTATGATCTTGGTAAGACTCTTGGTGTGTACTTGAGGCCAAAGGGAAGTGCCCTGAAATGGAAAACTTCCCCGATTACCACGAACCGAAGGTTTTTTCTCGAAACAGGAGGGATCAGAACATTGTAAAAGGCGTCTGTTAGGTCTAGAGAGACCGCCCAGTTGCCCTCCCAGATATCGTTCTTAATTGAACGATATGTTTCCATCTTGAGCCTTTCGGCCGAAAAAGACAGGTTTAGATCAGATAACTCTATTACCGGCCTCCACCAGCAGTCTTTCTTTGGTACAAGTAAAAGACCGCTGTAGAAACCCCAAGAATTGAGTTGTGAACCCTCTCTATAGCATTCTTTGCCAGAAGTGACACAATGACTTCTGAGATAACCGGTTGATGAGAAGATCCGATTTTGACATCTGTCAACAAAGGAGAGGAGACGAAGGGGATCAAGTGCCATTCTTGTATCACATAAGATTTAACGATGCTCTGTGATACTCTGTGATACTTCTCCACTTCTCCAGGAAAAGAGACAAACGACCCCCGACAGTAATGACCGGCTTCGATGGAAAAATGATCCCCCAAGAGCGAATCTCTTCTAGCAGGTGAAGGAGATTGTGGAGGGTCATTTATAGGGACCAAGCTACACACAGTGTGTGATGGTCTTGGCCTCCCTTTTTCAGAGCTCACGTAGTGAAATCTGATTAAGGGACTGCCTGTCAAAGACCTCCCTCCTAGAGGTGTCCTTCCCGGATATGATGATCTGCTGATCTCGGTAGGCAGTTTTAGGGGAATGACTCCTAATATTAAAGGAATCCCCTTCTTTATACGATCTGTGGCACTCGTCTCGTTCCAATAGTTGGAGGGGTGGTACCGAGGAGGAAAGTTATCCCTAGGGATATACTCTTTTCCCTGTGGGGACCGGCAAATCCTACCTGTCTCAATCAGTGCAGGATTTGTGCAGTACTTCCGGAACCTGTTGCCCGGTGTCCAATTCACTATAGTGACATGGTTCCCTTGCCCGGTAGTAATCTGCCTGGTGCTGATTAATGCCCAGATGATGTTTGCCCGGTGACCGGCCAATCAGAAGGATATTGTATGTAGAGCCTACGATCTGGAGTTGGCATTCTAGGAGCACAATCTGACGATTGGGCCTCATTGCCTGATGACATACAGAACTCCCTGGTAGGTAGATAATCTCCTACTCTACCCCTATCCCTATCTGGTGACCGGTGGTTACTGGAAGAGCAAGGAGGATGACAGGTAGCTGGGCTACCTACAGCCGACTGTGCGGCTAAACCCAGGGCAGGGTCTTTAGAGTTTTTTTCCGTTTTGTTGCCATGGAAACCAGAATTCTGCATGGATCCCAAAAATTTATAGAAATTCTGGTGAGGTCATTAAGGGGATGCTTTCTGTGAAGTTTCATCCCAATTAACCTTCTGGTTACTGAGGAGAAGATGTTGACGGACGCCGGACGCCGAACAATAGGCGATCACAATAACTCACCTTGAGCACTTTGTGCTCAGGTGAGCTCAAAACAGATCTAAAACAGACAACTTTGAAGACAACATCTAAGTAAAACATTGAAAATCTCAATAATTATTAATAGTTTATGCAAAAACATTGAAAATCTCAATAATTATTGATGAGACTAGAAATTATTGTCACAAAAGGAAGAATTGCTCATTTTTGCACCACCATGTTTTCAAAAGTCTTTTGCTGCAGAAGCACCTGCAAGTGGGAAATGAATCAATATATGAGGCAATTTGTGAACTTTGGTGAAAATCCTAGGAACAGAGTGAGTGTATCAATATTATCTGGTACAACATGAAAACATAGAAGAGCAATAAAATAACTCCAGATCTTGAACATCAAAACAAACAGCTGTGGCATGTGGCTTCACCCTCGCCCTCATGTAGGTGCCTTTGCAGCAGATGACTTTCTTGAAAACATTTGGGGGACAGGAGAAATTAGTCTCAAAAAGCAGTTTCTATTTTTACCACATAATTTTCTTCTCATAATGAAATCTATACATTTAAATCTCCAGCGGAAACAAAAATTCAACCCTTTCCCACATACAACAAGTCTGCAGAAGACGACTTTGTAACAACTTCGCACAAATGAGTAGAAATCCCTTTAAATGAAATTATGATAGTTGAATATAGTTGAAACCATTGTGGCAAAAGGAGAAATTGCTCATGTTAAGGTTTCAGAAAGCGTCTTTATTTTGGAAAGGGTTAACAGCTGACAACTCTAAAGACATCAAGTTAATTATCCCTTTCCCACATGCAACAATTCTACAGCAGATGATTTGAATAACATCAAGACAATAAACCTCTACAAATGAAAGTTTAATTATTCATTAGAGTTGAAAACATTGTAGCAAAAGGAGAAATTGCAAAACATGAGTAATTTCTCCTTTTTCCATAATTTCCCAAGAGTTAATTGTCTTATGCAGCTGCGTCAAAATGCGTTTCAAGCAGGGAAAGTGTTTAGAAATTGCACTGTATGTAAATGTGCAAAAAGACCAAGTACATAATATATCAAAGTGCAACAAAATTCCAATGATCTATCTCTTGTCACAAAACAACATAATGAGTAATGAACAAACTGTATGCATTTTAAACAAAATGTGAACACACTATGAACTCAATGAAACTTTCCAAATCCAAGGGCAATAATCCAAGGGCAATAACTAGACTTAGAATAATCTGACAACAACCGGATTCAAACTCGATCTGTATATTGTGAAACTCCAACTACACACCAAATAACAGTGAAAATATTTGCACGCATTCTGAAGAAAATTAACACATACAAATTATGCCGGAATAAAAGATTTAGGAATGGACAGCACCTCGGGTAGCATTAATCGCATATCACAAACAATAGTGTAGAAAGAAAACAGCTATATATACACGAACAAGTGATTTCATCTTTTACAAAAATATTTTTTAAAAAATACATGCAGCAAAGAAATCTGTATCAGAAAGAGAACTAAACCCTTTCCCACATACGTGTAATCTGCAGCAGACAAAGAAAATGTAAGAAAATATCTTTGCAAAAATATGAAAAAATCTCTATACATAAGCGTATAACTAATAAATAGTGTTGACAACATTGTGGCAAAAGGAGAAATTGCTCGTCACGAGCAATTTCTCCTTTTGCCACAATGTTATCAATGATTTTAAATATCTGCCGCAGATTCATCGAAATGTGTCTGCAATAAAAAAAGGAAGGTTAAAACAGCTGTGGTGCGTTTTTGTTTAGTCTTCCTAGAGAAACTGTGTCATAAATTGTAAGAATACTCTGAAAAGACTTAGAGGGGGGAATCTCAGAAGTCAATACAAGAAAGAATAATCAAACAGGTTTTTGTCTCGAATAATTTTTTCTCCCGTATATCCAATCGAAACCTAATGTTGTTGATACTTACAAAACAAGAGGGCTAATTTGGCCCTGGATCGCTCAACTGATTTATTTTTCAATGTTCTTACCCTATGCGTACAAGGAAAACAAGCAATGCCCCCTAGTGGCCATGTTATTAAAAAAATCTAAATTAATTCATACAGGCCAGTGTCCAATTGCACCAACCTTACTTAGCGCTATAAAGTAATACTTAAATACTTAAAATCATATTTCGTCATTTTTGTATCCCTAATATCTTGTGAAACATGAATGATGGAATGAATTTAAGTAAATGACTAAGTTGACTTAAATAGTTACCTTGCAGATTTATACTTGTTAACCCTTTCCCTCATACGACAATTTTGCAGCAGACGACTTTGAACATATTTTGACAAAAAACAGAATATCTCTGTAATTGAATGGATAACCTATGACTAAAAGTGGAAAAACATTGTTGCAAAAGGAAAAATTGCACGTTTTGAGCAATTTCTTCTTTTGTAACTATGTTTTCAAAAAGCCGTCTGCTGCAGAGGCGTCAGAAAGCGCCTATATGAGAAAAAGGGTTAAGAAACAAATATTTTGGCATTTTCATTAAGGAAACAAAAAATGATGGAATTAACTTTTAAGTATTTAAGTTTTACTTAACGCTAAGTAAGGGTGGTGGAAATGGACCCAGTACTTTTGGACAAGACGATTTTTTTAAGTTTTCACTATATATATATATATATATATATATATATAAGGGAACCAGGCCCCCGACGGCCATGTTTATCAACGGACCGGAATAATTTGAACAACTTTGGTAGAGGGTCAGGTCACACAAGGATCATTTGTACAAAGTAATTGTTCAAATCGGGCTAGCTCTTTTGGACAAGAAGATCTTTAAAGTTTTGGCATTTTTCCGAACAACTTTGAAAGAAAACCACTTAAGGATTATTCCAGTGTAAATATTTAGAATTTGGTTTGTTGGTTTAGGAGGAGAAGTTGTTTGTAGGAAAATGTGAAAGGACAACAATGACGGCAGACGGTGAGTGATCACAAAACCTCACAATGCACTTCTTGCTCAAGTGAGCTAAAAATTGCCTCAATGATAGTGTTTTACGGTCCTTTCCCCACAATATCTCCATTATTATAAAACCAAACACTATGTTGTTGGTACTCAAAAGAATCATCAATATCTTCTTTATTATAAAACCAAAACCTATGTTGTTGGTACTCAACAGATTCGTCTCAATGACAGAGTAACACGTTCTTTCCCCACAATATCTCCCCTATAACAATACAAAACCCTATGTTGTTAGTACTCAAAAGAATTGTCTCACTGAGAGAGTAACACGGTTCTTTCCCCACAATATCTCCCCTATAACAATACAAAACCCTATGTTGTTAGTACTCAAAAGAATTGTCTCACTGAGAGAGTAACACGGTTCTTTCCCCACAATATCTCCCCTATTACAATACAAAACCCTATGTTGTTAGTACTCAAAAGAATTGTCTCACTGAGAGAGTAACACAGTTCTTTCCCCACAATATCTCCCCTATTACAATACAAAACCCTATGTTGTTAGTACTCAAAAGAATTGTCTCACTGAAAGAGTAACACAGTTCTTTCCCTACAATATCTCCCCTATTACAATACAAAACCCTATGTTGTTAGTACTCAAAAGAATTGTCTCACTGAGAGATTAACACGGTTCTTTCCCCACAATATCTCCCCTATTACAATACAAAACCCTATGTTGTTAGTACTCAAAAGAATTGTCTCACTGAGAGAGTAACACGGTTCTTTCCCCACAATATCTCCCCTATTACAATACAAAACCCTATGTTGTTAGTACTCAAAAGAATTGTCTCACTGAAAGAGTAACCCGGCTATTTCCCCACAATATCTCCCCTATTTTAAAACCAAACCCTTTTTTAATTTGGGTTTTATGCAATTGTCAACATTATTTCAATTATATCACAGCGACAATTGACTTGTTTGTGATCCCTGCGTAAGCAAACCAGTACTAGGAGAGGAAATATATCTTGCCCAAGGGCACTCCACCGTTACTGCTGGTGCAAATGGGGATCAAACCCTAGACACCTGGTACCAAATCCCCCTACTCTAACCACTATATCACAAATCTGATCAAAAACATATTTAGAATATCATAAGCCTGAAACAGAGGATGTTTTATTATTTAATGGTACAGAAATGAAAACATTGTGTTTAACCCTTTCCCACATACGAAAAATCTGGAGCAGACGACTTAAAAACACCTAGACAAAAATATTGAAAACCTGTATGAATAAAAGTTTGATATTTGGACAGTCATAAACATTGTGGCAAATGGAGCTATTGCTCATGCATGAGCAACGTCACCTTTTGTCACAATGTTTGCAAAATTCGTCTGCTGCAGATGTATCAACATGGGAAAGGGATAAAAGAAGAATTTACTTGTATAGAGCAGTTTCTGCATTTCTGACAATGTTTTCAAACCACAGAGGCATCTTAACCCTTTCTCTCATATAAACGCTTTCTGACGCCTCTGCAGCAGACAACTTTTTGAAAACATAGTGACAAAAGAAGAAATTGCACAAAACGTGCAATTTCTCCTTTTGCCACATTGTTTTCCACTTTTAGTCATAGGTTATCCATTCAATTATGGAGATTTTCTATGTTTTGACAAGATACGTTCAAAGTCGTCTGCTGCAGAATTGTCGTATGAGGGAAAGGGTTAAGGGGGTTTGTGCTTTTTTCAACAAGAGAGTCTTTAACCCTTTCCATCATACGACAATTCTGCAGCAGACGACTTTGAACGTATCTTGTCAAAACATAGAAAATCTCCATAATTGAATGGATAACCTATGACTAAAAGTGGAAAACAATGTGGCAAAAGGAGAAATTGCACGTTTTGTGCAATTTCTTCTTTTGTCACTATGTTTTCAAAAAGCTGTCTGCTGCAGAGGCGTCTGAAAGCATTTATATGAGGGAAAGTGTTAACCCTTCTTTTCAACAATTATGCAGCAGACTACTTTGAAAACACTTGGGCAAAATTTCCGAAATATATATCAATGAAAGTGTAATTATTTGATACAGTTGAAATCCTTGTGACAAAATGATTCTTATGAGCAATTTCTTCTTTTGCCACAATGTATTCAAAAATTGTCTGCTACAGAAGCATCAAAATGCTTTTGCAAGTGGAAAAGGGATAGACAGCTTCTGAGAATATTTTGGCAAAAGAAGAAGTTGCTAACAATTTCTCCTTTGCCAACAATGTTTTCATCTCTATTAAATAAGAGTACTGTCATTTATAAAGATTTTACATATTTTTGCCTCGATGCTTTCAGTCGTCTGCTGCAGACTTGTTGTATGAGGGAACAGGTTAATTTAATAAGCGTTTAGTGCAATCACAGTTCATTGCTTGAAGTCAAATTATAGATGCTATTAAGACCAATGTTCAACAGTTATCAAATTTACTTGATGGATAATTAAATCAAAATCTGTTTTTAAATGTTTTCTCTCTTTCAAACTATTTGTGACGCTTCTGCAGAAGACAACTTTTGAAAATCTTATGAGAGAGACTTCAAAATACATGTACAGAGCTCTAGATAAGGAGCGTTTTGCATGTTCTAAAATCTTTATTTTACCCTCCAACCCTATATTGTGGGTACTCAAAAGAATCGTCTCAGTGAGACGATTCCTTTGAGTACCCACAACATAGGGTTCGCTTTAATAATAAGAGAGAAATTGTGGGAAAAAGAGCTGAGATATCTCCCTATCTGGACCTCTGTAAATAATGATCAATTCCTCCTGTTCTGTACATGTTTACCACTCTGTGTTCCAAAAATCCATCTTTATCTTCCTGAATTTTCCCTTTTCCTGATACAAACGACAATTACACCGACAATGACACCGTAGCAGCAGATAGCTTTTGAAAACATTTAAGCAAATTAACCCTTTCCCTCATATAGACGGTTTCTGATGCCTCTGTAGCAGACGGCTTTTTGAAAACAGTGGCAAAAGAAGAAATTGCTCAAGACGAGCAATTTCTCCTTTTGCCACAATGTTTTCTACTTTTAGTCATAGGTTAATCCATTCAATTATAGAGATTTTCCATTTTTTTTGACAAAATATATTCAAAGTCGTCTGCTGCAGAATTGTCGTATGAGGGAAAGGGTTAAGGAATAGTGTATCAAGAAATACGGGTGCACAGATATCTGGTTATGGGTTCAACCACTACTTCTTCACCACCATCAAAACATTGCAACTGTAACTAAAAAACCATAATACACAATTTCACAATTTCAAACAATCGAAATTAAGATAACGGATTTCACTATAGTATATATTAAATACCGTAGAAACTCTGTTAAGAGATTTCATCAATTAGTATCAGGACATTATTACAGTATCTCATCCCAGACCACTGTGAGCTATCCTACACACAAAAAACATTTAACATACAGCGCTTGTCTGGTTAAAACTATAATACCGAGCCTTTGAAGTAAAATTTAGAGAAGTAAGCCTAATATACCCCTCATTTACTGACTACAATCATTCAGACGAATTAATGGCAATACATGCCATACAGTCACTGTATTAGGGATAAACCTGCTGGATGCAAGGAAAACAAATAGGGCCGTGTCAGGTAAAAAGGTATCTTAACCCTTTTCCTCACATAGACGCTTTCTGACGCCTCTACAGTAGACGGCTTTTTGAAAACATAGTGACAAAAGATTTGTTTGTTTGGAGTTTAACGCCGCTTTCAACAGCTTTGGTCATATCATGGCGGTCAGTGCACCTACCCATGTTTTCCTGGCTTTCCTACACCAGTACTTACACAACATTCTTTCGAAGCCACTGACTACTTTCTCACATAGATCAGAGGTGAGAGGCAATGGAAAACATCGCCCGAAAGAATGTCGCCGCAACCGGGTATCGAACCCGTGACCTCCAGATCACGAGTCAGATACGCTACCAATTGAGCTACCCGGCCGGGTTTAGTGACAAAAGAAGAAATTGCTCAGCAATTTCTCCTTTTGCCACAATGTTTTCCACTTTTTTTCATAGGTTATACATTTAATTATAGAGATTTTCTTTGTTTTGACAAAATACGTTCAAATTCGTCTGCTGCAGAATTGTTGTAAGAGGGAAAGAGTTAATGGCAATACATGCCATACAGTCACTGTATTAGGGATAAACCTGCTCCATGCAAGGAAAACAAAATAGGGCCGTGTCAGGTAAAATTCAATCTGAAGGAGTCTCTAATTCGTAATTATTTTGTTTCAACCCTTTTGCACATGTAGATGCTTTCTGACGCCTCTGTAGCAGAGGACTTTTGTTAACATAGAGGTAAAAGGAGAAATTGCTCCTAATGTGCAATTTCACCTTTTGCCACAATGTTTTCATCTCTATAAAATAATTCAACTTCAATTTATTTTTAAGTTTTGCAAAGATGATTTCAAAGTCTTCTGCTGCAGATTTGTTGTATGTGGGAAAGGAATAACCCTTGCTTGCAGCTAGCTTGTGACAAGTGCGCCATAAGCTTGTGCAAGCTCACAGAAACCTTATTTAAAAGCATGCAGCCGTAGAATATTAAGATTTTTGGTGCGCAGAAATTAAGCTTGCTGATAGTTCTTGTTTCGCAAACTTAGAATCAGTTAAGTTTGCGACAAGCTTGCAAGTTTGCAACAGCAACAATAGGAAAATGTGAATTTTCAAAATGGAGGCTTACCATGTGACGGTTAAAATCCAGGCATGTTTTCACAATACATTCGTTTATCATGGATTGTCATCAAGTATTATTTTCACTTGTATGTAACTTTCCTTTACATGATAATGATAAATACAGATTATTAAGCTATAAACTTTAAATGAAAATTTGCAAGCACAGAGTTTACTCAGAAATGACAATGTCTGCAACTTGGTAAATAGAAACACTTGACAGGTAAACTTATGTTAATGACTGTTTATTCAGTGAAAATATATTATGTGGGAAAGGGTTAAGATAGAAAATTTCATTTATTTTTTATTTTCAATTTATGCAAAAAATAATTAAAATTGCCAAATGGTTTTAAATGTAAATTGAAATATTTGGCAAATTTTCAAAATAAACGGTCTTTTCTATTAATCTTTTCCTACTTATATACACTTTCTGACGTCTCTGCTGCAAACCACTTTAAAACAATATTTTAAAGGAGAATTTGTTAATATTAAGCCATTTCTCCATTTGTCAAAAAGTTTTTCAACTCTATATATATTCAAAATCTGAACTTGGTATAAATACATTTTCAATATTTTTCACCCGATTGCGTCCTGTGCAATCTTGTCACGGTTGTGAGATCTTGAAAGCTCACAATCAAGATTGCTTTTGTTCCAATAACAACCTTGCAAGCTTGTGCAATCTTTCGCATGCTTAAAGGTAAGATTGTAAATGTTCCAATTGAAAACTAACTGCATGCTTAAATAACTTAGTCTTGCTGCAACCTTGCCGCAATCTTAACAAATGCACCGCAAAGCGGATGCATCCCCTCACCATATACTAACTGTATACCAAATTTGGTTAAGATCAGTCGAAGGATGTTCAGTGTAGATCGGTCACAAGGTTGTTACGGACGGACGCGCAGACCAACGGACAGCCCCGTTACTATATCCTCTCGCATACTTCCTTAGCCGAGGGGATAATTAACCCTTTCCCTCATACGACAATTATGCAGCAGACGACTTTGAACATATTTTGTCAAAAACTGGAAAATCTCTGTAATTGAATGGATAACCTATGACAAAAAGTGGAAAACATTGTGGCTAAAGGAGAAATTGCACGTCTTGTGCAATTTCTTCTTTTGTCACTATGTTTTCAAAAAGCCGTCTGCTGCAGAGGCGTCAGAAAGCGTATATATGAGGGAAAGGGTTAAGCTGTTTTGGTTGGAGAGGACAAGAAATTTTTTAAAGGTTTTTGCATTTTCCCATTTTCTGATGCCGCAGCAACCCACAAGTTTGGCAAGGAAAATAATTATTTGAACAACTTTAAAAGGAACCTAAGGGAACATTTATGTGAAATCCTTTTGAATTTGGTTAAAAGGTTTAGGAGAAGTTGTTTGTAGGAAAATGTTAAGGGACTGACGACGACGTACGGACGGTTGGTCAGTGATCAGAAAAACACAACCCTCACTTTGTGCTCGGGTGAGATGAAAAAGGAGAAAAAGTAAGTTAATCAATTCCCAAATTCCCCTGAACCAATTTCCACTATGTAGACCACATTTGAAAACATTGTGGCAATTTCTCCCTTTGCCAAAATGTTATCAATAACGTTCAATAAACATATCCTGACAGTGTTTTTCTTGGAGATATATTCCATATTTTCCTCATCTGCTGCAGATTTATTAAAGGTGAGAAAGGATTAAGTTTGTGATTTATTGTCATTCAACTGACTCCAAGAGAAATATAAATTAGCATTTATTTTAGGTTGCAACAATTTGATGGGAACGAAAAAGTTGGAAATTTACTGCTTTAGTGCATTAACTTTATGATACAATGAGAATAAACCTCTCTCAGCAGTTATAACCCTTTCCTTGATACAGATATCACTTTCGAAAAACATTGTGTGCAAAAGAAATTGCTAATTAAGAACCGGCAGTTTAATCAAATTCACAATCTTAATTATTTTCTTCTCTATCTAAAAATTTGTCCTTTTTAATATTTGGCTGAAATTGTAAGATTTTTCCTTTAAAATTGCATTTTTCTCCAAAGATAAACTTTCTACAGTGGAAATTTCTGTTTAAATACTTACTCAACACAAAGTTCTTAAAGAGTCCTCAGTTTTGATAAAAATTATAGGAAGCTCCCAGAACGGGTTGTTAAATGGCCATAAATTTGTAAAAAAAAAAGCCCGAAACACATTTTGATGTATTTGTAGCAGATAACTTTTGAAAACATTGCAGCAAAAGGAGATACTGCTCATAATAAGCATTTTTCTCCATTTGCCACAATGTTTTCAATTTTTTGTTATTGATTATACTTTCACTTATAGAGATTTTCCTAAGTTGTGTAAAGATGTTTTCAACATTTTGTTATCGATTATACTTTCATTTATAGAGATTTTCCTAAGTTGTGTAAAGATGTTTTCAACATTTGGTTATCGATTATACTTTCATTTATAGAGATTTTCCTAAGTAATTGTGTAAAGATGTTTTCAAATTTGCCTGCTGCAGATGTGTCGGGTGTGGGAAAGAGTTACATTCAAACTTCCTCTTGGTTATGAAGCTTTATAAAAACTTTAACTAAAGATATTGAATATATTACTATTTTCCTATTTTTAGTAACTCTGATTTAAGATATTCATAATATGTTGAAGGACATTATGTTTTCATTAATTGTTTAGGAAAAAATTGAAATCAATGTAACAAACAAGAATTACGCGTAATTAAATGTCTCGCTGTCCCCTACTTTGACTATCCATGCAAGAGTAAAAGACAAAAAGTAAAATAACAAAACTTTAACTTTGAGGTAAACACAAAGTTCAAAAATACAAGATATTCAATTTTTTTTTTAGATAAACGCAAAGTTAAAAAATACAAGAAATTAAAAAAAAATAAAAAAGGAGCTTAATGCAGTACTCAAAAATACAAGAAATTAAAAAAAAAAAAAATACAAGCGCACAGTTAAAAAATACAAGAAATTCAAATATTTATTTTTTGAGCTAAACGCAAAATTAAAAAAAAAATATTAGAGCAAAGTTCAAAAATACAAGAAATTAAAAAGAAAAAAAATACAAAAGTTTTTCCCTCACTCAGAAACCTGTTTGATATATGTTAAAGTACTTTATTATGAAATTTGAAATGATTCCAACAAAATATAAAGAAACTTTGTCCAATTCTCAAAATCCACCAAAAATCAAGTGTTTTGAAGTACATTATTTATGAAATATGTGTGCACAATTTGAAATCAATCTAACAACAAGAGGTCCATGAGGGCCTATGCTCTACTGGTAATTGGTAATTTTCAATCCAGAGCATGTACGTATGGTGAAGATCGGATAGTAAATGGAGCCTCTATTGTGTTCACAAGCTCTATTATAGCAATTTTGACAATTTCAAGGGCCATAATCCAGTCTTGCATGAGCGGATCTGGCTGGTTTGCGAAAGGAACCAATCTTTCATCAATATTTAACTACCATCTAAGTTTGGTGAAGATTGAATAGTAAATGGAGGCTCTATTTTGTTCACAAGCTATATTATAGCAATTTTGACAATTTCAAGAGCCATAATCCAGTCATGCAAGTTTACATCTGGCTGGTTTTCGAAAGGAACTGAGTTCTCATCAATATTTAACTACTATCTGAGTTTGGTGAAGATTAGTTAGTAAATGGAGCCTCTATTGTGTTCACAAGCTCAATTATAGCAATTTTGACAATTTCAAGGGCCATAATCCAGTCTTGCATGGGCGGATCTGGCTGGTTTGCGAAAGGAACCGAGCTCTCATGGATATCTAACTACTGTATAAGTTTGATTCAGATAAAATCAAAACTAAAGACTTTATTGCGTTCACAAGCTCTATTATAGCAATTCTGACAATTTCAAGGGCCATAATCCAGTCTCGCATTGCCGGATCTGGCTGGTTTGCAAAAAGAACCAAGCTCTCATGGATACCTAACTACTGTGTAAGTTTGGTGAAGATCAGATAGTAAATGGAGCCTCTATTGTGTTCACAAGCTCTATTATTGCAATTTTGACAATTCCAAGGGCCATAATCCAGTCTTGCATGGGTGGATCTGGCTGGTTTGCGAAAGGAACCGAGCTCTCATGGATATCATACTACTGTATAAGTTTGATTGAGATACAATCAAAACTGAAGAATGTATCGCGTTCACAAGCAAATGTTTACTGACGGACGGACGGACAGACGGATGGACGACGGACGACGGACACCACGGCATAAGCTCTTATGGCCTTTGGCCAGTAGAGCTAAAAAATGAAGCTATGACCAAATCTCAAAGACAACCAAAAACCACCAAAATCATGTTTTTTACCCCAAAAAGAAGGTCAAACTCAGTATCTTTTGCATACAATGTGAAGAAGGGTATTAGATGAACAAGTTTTCCAAGTTTCAAAGTATTATGTTTGATATGTAAGTGACCTAAACGCGAAACTTAACCAACGCGGACGACAACGCAGACGATGATGCGGACGACAATAGCTCGTCTTTTTTTTTCAAAAAATCAGACAAGCTAAAAAAGGAAATAGGTATCATTTACTCAATAATCACAATCCATCCTATCAAGTTTTAAGACTCTGGGTACAATGGAACTCCTGTTATTGAGTGGAAACCAAAGAGTGACGGACGGTTCACCGTGACATTGACCTTTGACCCTATGACCCCAAAACCATTAGGGATCATCTTCCCAATCATGAAGTTATTGAGAAGAAGCCAAAGTGTGAAGATTGGACGGACAGGGCAAACATAATATGTCTCCCCCCAATGTTGGGAAAACATAATTCCTCATTTTTGCCACAATATTTTCAACTCTGATCAATAAGTATAGTCTTATCTATAGAAACTTTTGTCTAAATGTTTTCAAGGCCGTCTGCTGCAGATTTGTTGCATGCGGGAATAAGTTGAGAGAAATTCACCTAAAAACTGTTATGATGTTGTTGACTTTCTATTTTTGTTGTTGGGCATTCTCCATTTGGAGTCCAAAAATAGAATTTCATATTATTGGATAATATACCAGTATCTTCAGAGCTCTAGATAAGAGGACGTATTTACCTCATAGAGGGAAACTATACCAGCCAATTTTGAAAACAGCTAGAAGAAATTATCCAAAACTTTTACAAAAGAATGTATTACAATAACCCCTTTTCCTCATATAGACGCTTTCTGACGCCTCTGCAGCAGACAGCTTTCTGAAAACATAGTGACAAAAGAAGAAATTGCACAAAACGTGCAATTTCTCCTTTTGCTACAATGTTTTCCACTTTTTGTCACAGGTTATCCATTCAATTTTCTATATTTTGACAAAATACGTTCAAAGTCGTCTGCTGCAGAATTGTCATATGAGGGAAAGGGTTAATATAGTTGAAAACATTGTGGCAAAAAGAGAAATTGCTCATGGTGAGCAATTTTTACTTTTAGTCACAATGTTTTCAAAAGTCCTTTGCTGCAAAGGAGTCAAAATGCATCTGTATGAGGACATTCTGACCTATTCTTAACAAACCCTATGAGGGCCTGCATCCCTCTACTGGTAGCTTGCAGGATCAAAGAAAATTTCAAAAGGGGTTCATTTTATATATATATATCCATGTAAAACTACAAATCCTAAGGGTTGGGCACATTTTAACCTGTGGGTCACACTTTTCTTTGGTGATCTTTACCAAATATTGAAGTCCAACTCTTGCAGCTTCAAGAGAAGACTTTTTAAAGTCTTCAAAAAGTCTTCTCCATATACGTGTATGTATATCAGTTACTAAATCAAAGGGCCAGCCAGTATTGCTCCTCTATCGATAGGCAAAAATCCAATTACAATAGCCATTTAATGCAAAACTGATTGTGCGACCTAGTGGCCATGTTTTACAACAAATCAAAGGAATCTGCTGTGGTCGAATGGTTGGCGTTGGGAATTTCGAAACCTGGTGTCCTGGGTTTGATCCCAAGTCGCGGCACTACGGTCATAGTGGACTGCCCTTCGGCAAGGCACATTTTCTAGCCTAATACTGGTTTGTTTACCCAGGGATCATGTTTAGGTGAACTGTCGCCGTGACATAACTGAAACAAGAGGCCCATGAGGGCCTATGCTCTACTGGCATTGATCTGGCTTGTTTCAAAAGGAACCAATATGTCATCAATATTCAAATACCATCTAAGTTTGGTGAAGATCAGATAGTAAATGGAAGCTCTATTGTGTATTATAGCAATTTTGACAATTTCAAGGGCCATAATCCAGCCATGCATGGGTAGATCTGGCCGTTTTTTTTAAAATGAACAAAACTCTTATGGATATCTAACTACTATATAAGTTTGATAGAGATACAATCAAAAATAAGGACTGTATCGTGTTAACAAGCCCTATTTTAGCAATTTTGACCATTTCAAGGGCCATAATTCAGTCATGCATGGGGCGGATCTGGCTTGTTTTCGAAAGGAATCAAGCTCTCATGGATATCCTGTATTTGGTTGAGATACAATAAAAAATAAAGACTGTATCGTGTTAACAAGCTCTATTATAGCAATTTTGACCATTTCAAGGGCCATAATCTAGTCATGCATGGGCAGATCTGGCTGGTTTTCGAAAGGAACCGAGCTCTCATGGATATCTAACTACTGTATAAGTTTGGTTGAGATACAATCAAAAGACTGTATCGTGTTAACAAGAAATTGCTTACGGACGCACGCACACACACACACACACGCGCGCACAACGGACAAATCGCCACGACATAAGCCCTTCTGGCCTTTGGCCAGTAGAGCTAATAATGTTGAAAGCGGCATAAAACCCCAATAAATAAATAAATAATACAACAAATCAAGATAGCTTGAAGGAATCTAGTAGAGGGTCATCAGAGGAACAATTTTATAACAAATATTTAAAAGTTGCCCAGATCTTTTTGGAGAAGATTTTTTAAGTTTTCACTTGAGCCAATTATGAGGCTAACAGCCCTGCCCCCTGATGGCCATGTTTTTAGACCAACCAATATAGCTTGAAGTCATCTGATAATTCAATACTGTATCAGAAAAACGTCTTTGTGGCAAGACATAAAACAATTTATGACCTGGATAGAGAGAACTATAAAAAGCCCTGTTTTTGGTCAGTATGTCATTCAAGACTAGACCATGATATTAAGAATGTAGTTTATAACAGGAGTTTACAGACATGCCCCAGGGTCAACTAGCAGGACACCTAGCTAGGTTAGACCACGCCATTGGGTTTGTGCATCTGTGTGGTTAACCCTATCCCTCATACGACAATTCTGCAGCAGACGACTTTGAACATTTTTTGTAAACAAGAGGGCCATGATGGCCCTGGATCGCTCACCTGATTTTTTTTTTTTCAATTTAACTATATAAGCCCCGCCCCCTGGCGGCCATAGTTTCTGACCAATCAACTTGGCTTGAAGGAATCTGATAGAGGGTCACCCTAGGAACATTTCCACAAAATTATTTGAAAATCAGCCCGACACTTTTGGAGGAGAAGATTTTTTAAGTTTTCACTATAGCCATATAAGGCAAAATAGCCCTGTCCACTGGCGGCCATGTTTTTCGACCAATCAACATGGCTTGAAGGAATCTGAAAATGGGTCACTTAAGGAACATTTCTACAAAATTATTTGAAAATCGGCCTGACACTTTCGGAGAAGAAGATTTTTTAAGTTTTCACTATAGCCATATAAGGCAAAATAGCCCCGCCCCGCCCCCCCTGGCGGCCATGTTTTTCAACCAATCAACATGGCTTGAAGGAATCTGATAGAGGGTCATCCAAGGAACATTTCTACAAAATTATTTGAAAATCGGTCTGACACTTTCGGAGGAGAAGATTTTTTAAGTTTTCACTATAGCCATATAAGGCAAAATAGCCCCGCCCCCCTGACGGCCATGTTTTTTTACCAATCAACATGGCTTGAAGGAATCTGATAGAGGGTCATCCAAGGAACATTTCTACAAAATTATTTGAAAATCGGTCTGACACTTTCGGAGGAGAAGATTTTTTAAGTTTTCACTATAGCCATATAAGGCAAAATAGCCCCGCCCCACCCTGGCGGCCATGTTTTTTGACCAATCAACATGGCTTGAAGGAATCTTATAGAGGGTCATCCAAGGAACATTTCTACAAAATTATTTGAAAATCTGCCAACCAGTTTGGGAGAAGAAGAATTTTGAAGTTTTTTTCATTTCGTTGCCATGGAAACCAGAATTCTGCATGGATCCCGAAAATTTGAAGGAAATCTGGTGAGGTCATTGAGAGGATGCTTTCTGTGAAGTTTCATCCCAATTGACCCACTGGTTACTGAGGAGAAGAAGTTGACGCACGATGGACGACGGACGCCGGACAAAAGGCGATCACAATAACTCACCTTGAGCAAAGCTCAGGTGAGCTAAAAAGTAGAAAATCTCTATAATTGAATGGATAACCTATGACTAAAAGTGGAAAACATTGTGGCAAAAGAAGAAATTGCTCGTTTTGAGCAATTTCTTCTTTTGTCACTAAGTTTTCAAATAGCAGTCTGCTGCATAGGCGTCAGAAAGTGTCTATATGTCACTGTGGGAAAGGGTTAATGCCATTAAGTTAGCAAACCATTATGGGTCAGAAAAGGGATTTGTTTTTTCTAGAGGACATAAAGAGCCCGGGACTTAAATATAAACCCCTATATTTGCTCATAATATTACCAAGACACCAAGACACCAATCTTTATCATACAACCAGAAGTAAATAAGAGAAATTTACCTTGGAGATACGGGTCAAAATATATCTGGTACAAATGAGCATAAAATGGATGTGAGTAGAACATTTATCAACAACAATGGTATCTGGCGAAGAAGGATTTTGGCATTAAACCAGTCCCCCCCAGACAATATGTTTGTCAAATATAAACAGGCGTCTGTAAAATATTGAAGATGGAAGATTTTGCACAGTACTTCAACATTGACATTGGTCACGGATGTCGGTGACAAGCATACGTACATCTATTAAATCAACCTGAAATCAACATGACAAGGGTCTTCCATATTTGCCATCAGGTGACAGAAGCATCCTGAAAAACTCTGACAAAGGTTCATGATCATAACCTAACATTGCAAGTATGTAACTTTACAATAATCTTTAAACCTGCATTCACGAAAGACGAAACAGATATTTTCATTTGTAACATATGAAGCCACTATAGTGAATACTCTGCTTTCTCGCGATCAGTGAGAATAACTTAATGATACACGGAATCCAACAGTTATCCTATAATTTATACAGGCTTTATAGCATTTAGTGATTTTGTTATCTTTATCACACAAGTTCCTAATTTAAAACCTAATCTGACATCTAGTGGATATTTGTTTGTTAACAATTCACATAAATCAGCCCTATTTTTCCAAAATATAGACTTGATTGGATAATAAATTTTGTGTGATTGATTTCTATTCTGGTATTTTCCTTGTTTTTTCTCTCTTGAGAACAAATCGCCACACTAATGGTTATGGAGTTGAAGTTATATTAACCTGTTTTGTCTAAATTTCACAGTTTACAGGGGAAAGTGTCACTGACCTCAAAATGGAGCCAGTGAAACAGTTCCTCTCCTGTGCACATCATGTAAAGTTTCATTAAAACTTAACAATGGATTCAGGAAATACAGAGCACACAAATTCCTCCGTCTGACCTTTGACTATGAAGAAGTACAACTGAAGCCTGCATTTTGCACGTCATTTCAATGAAGTTGAAATTTGCGAAAAGTTGTCAAAATCTAACAAAGCAGACACAAATTTCCACTTTTGACCTTTAATTGCAACCTCAGCCTTGAAATATCACCAATGAAATCATTGTCTTATTGCAGTTGACATATGTGCAAAGTTTAGCCAAAATTTGAATAGAGTTCAAAAGATGTAGATGTGGACATGGTTTCTGAGGTAAGGAAATCTTACAGGGAAAAACATATTTCTCACGGAAATTGGGAAGGTATACTTACATAAGCATTGACATTATCCTACAGAGCATAATTATCAAAACTAGGCAGCTTTTCTGTAATTTTGTTATCACCTTCGTTGCTAAAATTTCAAAGGGAAGAGTATATTTATGCATTGGCTTGGCAGATAGAAGCAAATCTCCTCCTACCTCCTTGCAGACAGGTTTTATGTGGAGATTTTCTTAAACAAACAGCTGTCAGCAATAACATCCAATAGTAAGATTTCATTAATACATCTCTGATCTGTTCTTATACCTCTTTTTTTACTCTTAACAACTGTCATACAAAGTAAATTGTTCAAATGGTGATTTTTGCTGCTTTAACCAGTATTTCAGCATTATGATGATGTTTCTATGGTAATTTTACCATTTCACACGTATTTCAGCATTATGATGTTTCCATGGTAATTTTACCATTTCACACGTATTTCAGCATTATGATGATGTTTCCATGGTAATTTTACCATTTCACCCGTATTTCAGCATTATGAGAATGTTTCTAAGATAATTTTACCATTTCACCAGTATTTCAGCATTATGATGATGTTACCATTTCACCCGTATTTCAGCATCATGAGAATGTTTCTATGGTAATTTTACCATTTCACCAGTATTTCAGCATAATGATGACGTTTCTATTGTAATTTTACCATTTCACCAGTATTTCAGCATTATGATGATGTTACCATTTGACCCGTATTTCAGCATCATGAGAATGTTTCTATGGTAATTTTACCATTTCACCAGTATTTCAGCATAATTATGACGTTTCTATTGTAATTTTACCATTTCACCAGTATTTCAGCATTATGATGATGTTACCATTTCACCCGTATTTCAGCATCATGAGAATGTTTCTATGGTAATTTTGCCATTTCACCCGTATTTCAGCATAATGATGATGTTTCTATTGTAATTTTACCATTTCACCCGTATCTCAGCATTATGATGATGTTACCATTTCACCCGTATTTCAGCATCATGAGAATGTTTCTATGGTAATTTTACCATTTCACCAGTATTTCAGCATTATGATGTTTCTATGGTAATTTTACCATTTCACCCGTATTCCACCATTATGATGATGTTTCTATGGTAATTTTACCATTTAACCCGTATTTTACTATTATGATGATGTTTCTATGGTAATTTTACCATTTAACCCGTATTTTACTATTATGATGATGTTTCTATGGTAATTTTACCATTTCACCCGTATTTTACTATTATGATGATGTTTCTATGGTAATTTTACCATTTAACCCATATTCCACCATTATATGATGATGTTTCTATGGTAATTTTACCATTTCACCAGTATTTCACTATTATGATGATGTTTCTATGGTAATTTTACCATTTCACCTGTATTCCACCATTATGATGATGTTTCTATGGTAATTTTACCATTTCACCCGTATTCCACCATTATGATGATGTTTATATGGTAATTTTACCATTTCACCAGTATTTCACTATTATGATGATGTTTCTATGGTAATTTTACCATTTCACCCGTATTCCACCATTATGATGATATTTCTATGGTAATTTTACCATTTCACCAGTATTTCAGCATTATGATGATGGTTCTATGGTAATTTTACCATTTCACCAGTATTTCAGCATTATGATGATGTTGCTATGGTAATTTTACCATTTCACCCGTATTTCAGCATTATAATGATGTTGCTATGGTAATTTTACCATTTCACCAGTATTTCAGCATTATGATGATGTTGCTATGGTAATTTTACCATTTCACCCGTATTTCACCATTGTGATGATGTTTCAATGGTAATTTTAACATTTCCCACATGTAGATGCATTTTGATGCATCTGCAGCAGAGGCTTAATGAAAACTTTGTAGCAAAAGGAACAATTTCTTCTTTTGCCACAATTTTTACAACTCAACACAGTAATATTCATTTAATTAATAGACTTTTCATATTTTTTGCTTAGATGTTCTCAAAATGGTCTGCTGCAGATTTGTTGTATATGGAAAAGGGTTAACAGTAGCAAGTCTACTAAAAACTAGAGATTGCTTTTTTGAAAAAGCGCTTGTCTGTCCATTTTTGTGGTCGTAGAGGAGGAAAAGAAATGATGGAGATGAATTTTGTAGTTCACCTAGTGACCTCAAAATCAATAGGGGTCATTTGCTGGTGGTGACCAACCTGCACACTAAGTATGAGCGTTCTTGAGTTATTGAGTAAAAAACATTTTTCAGCTGAAGGTTATCGTGATCTTGACCTTGTGACCTCAAAATCAAACAAAATCAATAAGGGTCATCTACTGGTTAGGACTAACCTGCACACCAGGTATGAAGTTCCTCGACACAAGCATTCTTTAGTTATTGAGCACAAAACCATTTTTCAGCTCAAGGTTACTATGACCTTGACCTTTGACCTAGTGACCTCAAAATCAATTGGGGTCATCTGCTTGTAGTGACCAACCTGCACATCAAGTATTAACTTCCATGGCCAAAGCATTCTAATTATTAAGCAAAAACAATTTTTCAGCTCATTGTTACCATGACCTTGACCTTTGACCTCAAAATCAATAAGGGTCATCTGCTGGTGGTGACTAACCTGCACACCAAGTATGAAGTTCCTCAACATAAGCATTCTTTAGTTATTGAGCCGAAACCATTTTTCAGCTGAATGTTACCATGACCTTGACCTTTGATGTAGTGACCTCAAAATCGATAGGGGTCATCTGCTGGTGATGACCAACCTGCACACCAAATATTAACTTCCATGGCCAAAGCATTCTACAGTTATTAAGAGAAAACAATTTTTCAGCTCATTGTCACTGTGACCTTTCAGCTCAAGGTCACTGTGACCTTGACTTTAGACAGACTGATCTCAAAATCTTCTACTGGGCATGGCCAACCTTCATACCAAGTATGGAGTTGCTCGGCCCAAGCGTTTTTCAGCGGATACCATTTTTTAACTCACAAGGTCACCATGACCTTGACCTTTGACCTTCTGACATCAAAATTAATAGGGGTCATCTACTTGTCATGACCAACCTGCATACTAAGTATGAAGTTCCTAAGCCCAAGCGTTCTTCAGTTATTGAGCGGAAACAAGTGTGACAGATGTGACCTTGACCTTTGACCTAGTGACCTTAAAATAATTAGGGGTCATTTGCTGGTGGTAACCAACCTGCACACGAAGTATGAAGTTCCTGGGCCCAAGCAAAAACAATCTTTCAGCTCATTGTTACTGTGACCTTTCAGCTCAAGTTCACTGTGACCATGACTTTAGACGTACTGACCTCAAAATCAATAGGGGTCTTCTACTTGGCATGGCCAACTTGCATACCAAGTATGGAGTTCCTCTGCCCAAGCATTCTTCAGTTATTGAGCGGAAACCATCTTTTACCTCACAAGGTCACCATGACCTTGACCTTTGACCTTCTGACATCAAAATCAATGGGGGTCAGCTACTGGTCATGACCAACATGCACACCAAGTATGAAGTTCATACACCCAAGCATTCTTCAATTATTGAGCGGAAACAAGTGCGACAGATGGAAGGATGGAGGGATGGAAGGACGGAACGGGCAAAAACAATATGTCACTCCCATGTATGGGAGAGACATAATAAGAGAGAGGTTCATGATGGCCAGGCTATATCGCTAACCTGATCTGATGGCACATCATTAGTTTTCAATGTTTTTATTACTTTATACATATCTGAAAAACAGGCCCATGCAATGTTTTTCAATGGATCGGAATAATTTAATAACCTGGACCCACTGAACATTTGTGCCAAATTAGTTTCAAATCAGCTCTAAGCTTTTGGACAAGAAGATTTCTAAGATTCCATATACGAAAAACAAGCCCCAACCCCCCAGGCGGCCATATTTTTCAACAGATCGGAATACTTGGAACAATCATTGAAGAGGGTCGCTGAAAGTACTATAATCTAACAGCTTTATACATTTGGACACAAAGTTTTACAGTATTAACTGTACACAATATAAGGAAACAAGCCCCAACGCCTGATGTCCATTTTCTTCAACAAATCGGAATAATTTGAACGATCATTATAGAATGTCACCCAAGGAATATTTGTCTCAAGTAATTTTCAAACGGGCCAGTTAGTAACTTTTGTACATTAAGACGTCTAACGTTTTTCCTTACTGTTGCCGTGAAAATTAGAGTTTTCTAGGCTTTTAACAGTTCTAAAAAACTATCAACATAGGAACATTACTGTGGAATTTGCTCAAGATTGGTTAAGGAAAAGATAGCCATGGTAGCCAGAGTTTTGCATATATTCTAATTCTTTTAGTAATTCTGAAAGTACATCTTATGGAAAATTACTGTGAATATTGGTGGAAATTGGCTTTTTTGGTTTAGGAGGAGATTTAATTCAGATGCTTTTTTAGGGTTTTCCTTTAAGTTGCATTGAATTCAATTATTTCAGCAATTGATAAGGAACAGTCTTTTGAAGATTGGTTAAAATCAGCTAATTGGTGGAGATTTCATTTAACCCTTTCCGTCATACGACAATTCTGCAGCAGACGACTTTGAACATATTTTGTCAAAACATAGAAAATCTCCATAATTGAATGGATGAACTATGACAAAAAGTGGAAAACATTGTGGCAAAAGGAGAAATTGCACGTTTTGTGCAATTTCTTCTTTTGTCACTATGTTTTCAAAAAGCTGTCTGCTGCAGAGGCGTCAGAAAGCGTCTTTATGGGGGAAAGGGTTAAAGAAACTGTTGCCGAGCAACATCCCTCAGACATCAATTGATCCTAAAGGCTCGCCATGATCACAAAAGTGCTCAGGTGACCGAAAATGTTAACAAGAGGACAATGATGGTCCTAGATCGTGCCCCTGTTTGAATAAATTTTGTTTGTTTGGAGTTTAACGCCGCTTTCAACAGCTTTGGTCATATCACGGCGGTCAGTGCACCTACCCATGTTTTCCTGGCTTTCCTACACCAGTACTTACACAACATTCTTTCGAAGCCACTGACTACTTTCTCACATAGATCAGAGGTGAGAGGCGATGGAAAATCGCCCGAAAGAATGTCGCCGCAACCGGGTATCGAACCCGTGACTGTTTGAATAAAACTTTTTAAATAATTTTCAATGTTCGTACTCTAAACATATAACAATTAATTAATTAGTTGAGGTTCAACACCGTTTTTCACGGTGGCCAATTCATGCGCATCTACTCATGTGTTTCCTGGCTACTTTTCCACATAAGACTGTTAGCCAATTGGTGAAAGATGAATGACGCTTATCACAGTGACTTTTGTGAAACGTCAGAAAGAATGTTCGCCAAACAGGTGTTGGTACTCACAACCTCTGAATATACCTTGATGTAAGGAAAATTTAATTCTTTCTAATCTTTTTAATATATTATATCAGAAAAGGCAAACTAGCTCATTGTTTTTCAATGGTTCTGTGCCAAATTATTTACTATCACCTAAGGAACACACCTGTGAAATTTGGTCAGGAGACTTCATCTAAATAAGTTTTGAATTGAATTTTATTCTATTAGCAATTCTTGATGGGCATCACCCGAGGAATTATTCCTGTGAAGTTTGTGTCATTTAACCCTCCCTTAATACAGACGTGCAATTTCTCCTTTTGCCACAATGTTTTCCACGTTTTGTCATAGGTTATCCAATCAATTATGGAGATTTTCTATGTTTTGACAAAAAACTTTCAAAGTCTTCTGCTGCAGAATTGTCGTATGAGGGAAAGGGTTAAAGAAAATATTAAAATTAAAACTAAAGTCTTGAACGCCTGAACCAACTTGACCAAAATGAATACACATCTATAGTTCAGGGTTAACATGTGTTTCATTTAGTATCTGTAACAAGAGGGCCACAAGGCCCTGGATCGCTCACCTGAGAATGGTCTATTTAAGACTTAACCCTTTCCCTCATATAGACGCTTTCTGACACCTTTGCAGCAGACAGCTTTTGAAAACATAGTGACAAAAGAAGAAATTGCACAAAACGTGCAATTTCTCCTTTTGCCACAATGTTTTCCACTTTTTGTCATAGGTTATCCATTCAATTATGGAGATTTTCTATTTTTTGACAAAATACGTTCAAAGTTGTCCGCTGCAGAATTGTCGTATGAGGGAAAGGGTTAACTCTTTCAGCGTTAATGGCAATATGAGGGTTATGCCTGGTGGCAATGTTTGTTGACTGGAAGTATTTTCTGACAAAGCTTCTTGATTTTTAACAGTTTGTTACAAAAAAGTATTAATACTTCTTAACACAACTGTAAATGAAATAAATTATGTGCGTGTTCTATACTAATTGATTTGGACTAGAGTTGAAACCTAGTTTTATGTTGGCATTATTGACAGGTTGACATGACCTGCCTTTCTTTTCATTTTATTTCATTTCTAGTTGTAAGATAAATACTGGCAAGATTTAAAATCACAAACAGAAAAGATTCAAACCTTAATTAATAATAAACACTTTCTTGTGTATTTCAAAGATGATAAAAGTAAATTTAAAAGTAAAAAAAAGTGGTCTCTATGGTGTTAACACGATTTTTCTCAATGTTGGCCTAGTGACCTAGTTTTTGACTGGAGATGACCCATATCTGAACTTAGCCTAGATATCATCAAGACAAACATTCCAGTAAAGTTTCAACATGTTCATGTTAAAAACAAGGCTTCCAGAGTGTAAACAAGATTTTCCTTCAATTGACCTAGTGACCTAGTTTTTAACCCGACATGACCTATATTCGAACTTGGCCTAGATATCACTTAGACAAACATTCTGACAAAGTTTCAACATGCTCAAATAGTTTCAAATGCGGCTTCCAGAGTGTTAACAATATTTTCATTTAATTTGATATATTGACCTAGTTTGTGACCCCACATGACCCAGTTTCGAACTTGGCCTAGATTTGATGGAGATGTATGTTCTGATAAACTTTCATGAAGATTGGATACAAAATGTTGCCTCTATAGTGTTAACAAGCAAATGTTGACGACGAACGACGGACAAAAGGCGATCACAAAAACTCAGCTTGTGCTCTGGTGAGCAAAAAATGGAGCGGAAGTTTGCTTCACAAACGTGGCATGTACTACTGATGGAACAACCAACCACTCACAAGGGTGATTCTAGAATACCCAAGACAAACTTTGTTTGTGGGAAGGAGTCAAATGAATGTAACATTTCGATTCACTTCATCTATACCGCCGTGGCTGAGTGGTTAGTGTCAGGGATTAGGAATCGGGCGTCCCAGGTTTTATTCCCGCAGTTGCAGTTGTCATGGTCACAGGAGTGCCCTTTGGCAAGGCACATTTTCTAGCCTAATACTGGTTTTACTGGTTTGTTTACCCAGGGATCATAAACAAGTGAACTGTCGCCCTAATATAACTGAAATATTGTAAAAACTGTGCAAAACACAAATAACAATAACTATAACAAAAATATAATTATCACTTCATCTATGACCTACGTTAACCCTTTCCCTCATATAGACACTTTCTTGCGCCTCTGCAACAGATAGCTTTTTGGAATGAGCAATTTCTCCTTTTGCCACAATGTTTTCCACTTTTATTAGTCATAGGTTATCCATTCAACTATAGAGATTTTCTATTTTTTGACAAAATATCTCCAAAGTCGTCTGCTGCAGAATTGTCGTATGAGGGAAAGGGTTTAAGGGTAACAAGAGACTAAGAATCTAAAAATATAGCATTTGTTTATTCTGAAGCAGTTTAATAGTTGTTGCAGCATATTGATTCGGAGTAAAGATATCCAAACAATGTGCTTCTATTGGCATAAGAAATGTTCCCATAAACCTTTTCTTAACCCTTTCGCACATACAACAAATCTGCAGCAGACAACTTTGAAAACATCCTGGCCAAAAATATGGAAAATCTCTGTAAATGAAAGATTAATAATTCAATAGAGTTATAAACATTGTAGCAAGTGAGCACTATCTCCTTTTTAGTCACAGTATTTTAAAATAGTGTCTGCTGCAGAGGCATCAGAAACAGTCTGCATGTGGGAAAGATAAAAGGTTTGAAATACAACAGTGTTTCATATCCATCACATGTTGAGTAATTATCACCAATTTGTTGTTTTTTCTTATCTTATTTTAAAACTCCTTAAGAGCAATTACGTGTACAATGTGTGAACATAAAAAACTCTGAGGCATCATGCAGTGCACTCAAAAACTCTTCAATGGTACATTGAAATTACTTCTTCTTTTGATCCTATTCCAGCTACAGATGTATTTTGAGGCATCTGCAGCAGAAGACTTTTGAAAACATTTTGCCACAATGTGTAATTAACCCTATTTTCATTTGTAAAGGTTTTCCTCATTTTTGACTAGATCTTTTCAATAGATTTTCATTTATATCCCGGCAACAGTTCACTTATTCCTATTTCCGTACAATGTACTAATTGACAAGCAACTGTGCCTGGGGCAAGCTAGGGCACTCTACCATCAAGTGTCATCAGTATCAGTTACCCTTTCCCTCATATAGACGCTTTCAGACGCCTCTGTAGCAGACAGCTTTTTGAAAATATAGTGACAAAAGAAGAAATTGCACAAAACGAGCAATTTCTCCTTTTGCCACAATGTTTTCCACTTTTAGTCATTATAGGTTATCCATTCAATTATAGAGATTTTTTCTATTTTTTGACAAAATATGTTCAAATTCGTCTGCTGCAGAATTGTCGTATGAGGGAAAGGGTTAAATGAGCTAAAGGTTGCATTTCCTTTAAACATAATATATCATCTTGAAAAATCATTTCCACACATCTATCATCCCCTATTAAACACCTTCAACATGGCAAATTGCACTTGAAATGATCTGTGAACTGGTGTTTAAAGGAGAACAAGAAAGAAGTAAATACTTTCTTACATACAAAACAAAAACAGCAGACAACTTTGAAATCACGTCCAAAAAAAAATGTATGGAAAATCTCTATAAATGGAAGCATGATTATTGAATAAGAGTTGAAAACATTTTGGCAAATGGGGAAATTGCTCTTAAAATTTGAGCAATTTCTCCTTTTGGCCCTACTTTGAAAGTCGTCTGCTGCAGATGCGCCAAAATAAATGTGCATGTGGGGAAGGGTTAGTGATAACCTGGTACAGACAGAGTTAGATGACTTATGCAGAAAACAACATCTGAAAAGTAGATATTTGCCCCAAATATGCAAACAAAGTAATAATCATTACTCCTTTCCTCACAATGTTTTCAACTACGTATCATTTAATTCGACCATTTTTAGTCAGATATGGGAAACATTGCGTAAATGATAAATCAGTTACCTAGGCAATCAATTTCGAGTGTTTAGCAAAAAGTTAAAGTTTGAATTAAGGGTCAATCAAATAGATCCTGTTATTTTAGATCAATATTCCAGCATCAAAGTATAAGTTGATAAAACAAATTCTTAGAACTTCTTAAAGACATTTAAGGCACTTCAGACCAAAGGGAAAATTGATGCTTCAGAGACCAGATAAGAAGGGGGAGGGGCGATACAGCTCTTTTCCGCAAAATATCTGACAAATTATAAATCAAACCAAACTATAGCCGGTTGAACTTTTTGAGTACCCACAACATAGAGTTAGATGGCCAAATAAAATATTTAGAACCTGCAAAACTGTCCTTATCTAAGGCTCTGGGACATACAATTTAGAAAAGTGAGAGAATCAGGCTATAATTCTAGTCTTTCATTGAAAGCTGAGTCTATGGCTCTTCTAAAATGAGTTGGACTGTGAGAAACAACTCTGCAGGGACTATGCTGTGAGAAACAACTCTGCAGGGACTACGCATAAAATAAGCACACTCATCAGAAACCTCCCTGTCTGCAGATTTTCTCCTGGTGCAACTAATTCATCAATTCTAATAACTTATAGCATGCAGGCACACAGTATCATGCAAATTAAACAAGTGTTACAAGGAACACATTTTATTATATGACAACCAATGAATCTGCTGTTTATCAGAGTGAAATATAAAATCCTTATTCCACACTGTGGAATATGAATAAATGACGTCAAAGAGACTAACATTATGACGTCAAACCGCTGACGTGACGTCATTTTCCTAGTATTCGGTCATGTTATACTACACAAGTTATATATAAAGAAATACATAATGGGTATATTATTTGTTTTTCATCAATTTGTCATTAAATAAAAAGAAAATTTGTTTGTTTTGAGTGGATATGGAATATATTTCAACTCGAAGTGATACAATTTAAACATTTTCACTCGCGCTACGCGCTCGTGAAAATATTCAATTGTATCACGTCTCGATGAGATATATTCCATATCCACTCAAAACAAACAAATATCCTCTATGTACTACCTTTCAAATAGTTAGACGATGAAGCAGACAGATAGACTGACTGGATCACTGGGAAGCCATTCATAAAATATTTATGTCAATCCATTAACGATAAATACAGTCAAACCTGTGCTAAAGACCACCTTTTTATAACAATTCCCTGTCTATAGCATCCACACTTTTCATTTCCCAATTACACATTTCCTGCGTAAATGACCCTGCAATTTAAGGCCACTGTTAACAAAGACCAATTACTCATTTCCTGCATAAATGACCCTGCAATTTAAGGCCACCTGTTAACAAAGACCCATTACTCATTTCCTGCATAAATGACCCTGCAATTTAAGGCCACCTGTTAACAAAGACCAGATTGTTCTCTTCCCATGGGTGGTGACTTTATACATAGGTTGGAATGAATTGCCTGCTTAAATGAGTGGCCCTCTGCGAAAAGCAACGTTAAGGCACGTACAATCACTGTAAAACCAGACCAACCTGCAAATCTGTGCACCTTGATCTTGTTCTGCCCTGTTTGCTAATTAGAGCTTCTACATTTACACTAGTTATAATATTGCTGAAGTTTGTTTTCCTGGAGCATCCCTCCATGTTGTTTTGTTTAGCTGTTGCAGTCGTACCTTCTACATTGTAGGATACAAACTAAGGCAATGGAGTTCCGAGTATATAACTATGATTGGAAAAGGAGCCATTCTTTATATGATCAATGTTTTGCTGTCCTGCAAATCTTTCATAAAAGTGTTGACAGCAATAAACAAGAGGTCCATGAAGGCCTATGCTCTACTGGGATGGTTCTTTGGTCATTTTCAATCCAGAGCATGTATTTAGGGTGAAGATTGGATAGTAAATAGAGGCTCTTAGAATTGTGTTCACAAGCTGTATTATAGCAGTTTTGACAATTTCAAGGGCCATAATCCAGTCATGCAAGGACACATCTGGCTGGTTTTGGAAAGGAACCGAGCTCTCATCAATATTTATCTACTATCTAAGTTTAATAAAGATCAGATAGTAAATGGAGCCTCTATTGTGTTCACAAGCTCTATTATAGCAATTTTGACAATTTCAAGGGCCATAATCCAGTCTTTCATGCGCACATCTGGCTGGTTTTCAAAAGGAACTGAGCTCTCATCAATATTTAACTACTATCTAAGTTTGATGAAGATCAGATAGTAAATGGAGCCTCTATTGTGTTCACAAGCTCTACTATAGCAATTTTGACAATTTCAAGGGCCATAATCCAATCTTGCATGGGCAGATATGGCTGGTTTGCGAAAGGAACCAAGCTCTCATGGATATCTAACTACTGTATAAGTTTGATGGAGAAACAATCAAAACTGAAGACTTTATCGCGTTCACAAGCTGTATTCTGGCAATTTTGACAATTTCAAGGGCCATAATCCAGTCTTGCATGGGAGGATCTGGCTGTTTAGCGAAAGGAACCGAGCTCTCATGGATATCTAACTACTGTATAAGTTTGATTGAGATACAATAACAAGAGGCCCATGAGGGCCTATGCTCTACTGGTATGGTTCTTTGGTCATTTTCAATCCAGAGCATGTATGTATGGTGAAGATCGGATAGTAAATGGAGGCTCTTTTGTGTTCACAAGCTGTATTATAGCATTTTTTACTTTTACAATTTCATGGGCCATAATCCAGTCTTGCATGGGCGAATCTGGCTGATTTTCAAAAGGAACCAAGCTCTCATCAATATTTAACTACTATCTAAGTTTGGTGAAGATCAGATAGTAAATGGAGCCTCTATTGTGTTCACATGCTCAATTATAGCAATTTGGACAATTTCAAGGGCCATAATCCAGTCTTGCATGGGCGGATCTGGCTGGTTTACGAAAGGAACTGAGCTCTCATGGATATCTAACTACTGTATAAGTTTGGTTGAGATACAATCAAAAGTGAATGAATGAATGAATGTATATTGTTTTACGGCGCATCGACAGCTAAGGTCATTTAGCGCGCATTTAAATTTTAATTATTCATGATCCCTGGGTAAACAAACCAGTACTAGGCTAGAAAATGTGCCTTGCCTAAGGGCACTCCACCATGACCGTAGTGCCACGACTGGGGATCGAACCCGGGACACCCGGTTTCGAAATCCCCGACGCTAACCACCAATCAAAAGTGAAGACTGTATCGTGTTAACAAGCTCTTTCATGGCAATTTTGACCATTTCAAGGGCCATAATCCAGTCATGCAGGGGCGGATCTGGCTGGTTTTCGAAAGGAACCGAGCTCTCATGGATATCAAACTACTGTATAAGTTTGGTTGAGATACAATCAAAAGAGAAGACTGTATCGTGTTAACAAGCTCTTTTATTGCAATTTTGACCATTTCAAGGGCCATAATCCAGTCATGCATGGGCGGATCTGGCTGGTTTTCGAAAGGAACCGAGCTCTTATGGATATCTAACTACTGTATAAGTTTGGTTGAGATACAATAAAAAAAAGAAGACTGTATTGTGTTAACAAGCTCTTTTATAGCAATTTTGACCATTTCAAGGGCCATAATCCAGTCTTTTTTGTGGTTTTTGAAAGGAACCGAGCTCTCATGGATATCTAACTACTGTATAAGTTTAGTTGAGATACAATCAAAAGTGAAGACTGTATCGTGTTAACAAGAAATTGTTTACGGACGCACGCATGCACGCACACACGGACGACGGACAAATCGCCACGACATAAGCCCTTCTGGCCTTTGGCCAGTAGAGCTAAAAACTGAATACTTTATCGCGTTCACAAGCAATTGTTTACGGACGGACGGACAGACGCACCACCGATTTTGTGTAGACGTTTTCAAAGTCTTCTGCTGTATATTTATTTGTCATATGTGGGAAAGGGTTAAGATTGGCCAATAGGGAGGATCCAGATCAGACAGTATGGAGGTGCAGGTTGATCAGGACTAATATACTCGTCCCAAAGTCCCACAGGTCAGTTTAATGTGTGTGACGTGGCCTTTTTAATTTACATTCATTGAACTTACCTCTCTGAATCTTGTTTTCTTCCAGGACTTTCCCGAGGTAGAGGATTTTTTGAGAATGAAACTTTGTTCCATTTCAGACAAAAGCTGCCGGTTGCTTTTGACACAAGTTGCCTCTTGAATTTCCAGTTTGTCTGTGGTTGTGACGACATGATGACTCTCATGCTGTCCCATTGTTATAAGAATTGTCTCCGATGATCAATTATAATTCACATATAGTAACTATTTATTATTCACGTATTGCATGTAACTATTTATTATTCACTTATTATAACTATTTATCATTCACTCACTGTAACTTTTTAAGATAAAAAGTCAATTTAGTCTAACAGTAAAAATAATAATTCACTATTAAATATACAGGGATATAGAAGGTATTGTTTGTATTTTTATGTCATTTCCCCTATAATTTTGTAATGGTCACAGATGACTAACTAAATTAATACTTCTGTCACATTGTCTTATTCTAAGATATTTACAATGTTGTCAGATCTTTATTGTGTTCCATGGTCTGATTTATTATCATCATATAAAAATAAAATAATGCGAGAAATGGAAGAAATTGCTTAACCCTGTCCCTCATATAGACGCTTTCTGATGCCTCTGCAGCAGACGGCTTTTTGAAAACATAGTGACAAAAGAAGAAATTGCACAAAACGTGCAATTTCTCCTTTTGTCACAATGTTTTTCCCTTTTTGTCATAGGTTATCCATTCAATTATGGAGATTTTACATTATTTGACAAAATACGTTCGAAGTCGTCTGCTGCAGAATTGTCGTATGAGGGAAAGGGTTAACACGTTTAAATGAAGCTCACAAGTATCTTAAGATTGCTATTGTTTCGATTGCAATCTTGCACAAAATTGCTATCTTGCGACCTGCTAAATAGCGTAATGGTGGCACAATATTGCGAGCTGCAATTAAGATTGCTATTGTTCCAATTGCACCCTTGCAAGCTTGTGCTATCTTAATAAGGTTGTGCAATTATGAGTGGTTGCACAACCTTGCAAGCTTTTACAATCTTAATAAGGTTGCGTAAGCTTGCACATGCTTAAAGTTAAGATTGCAAATGTTCCAAACGTAATCTAACTGCATGCTTAATTAAGTAAGTCGCAAGCTTATTATGATTTCGAAGGTAATCTTTAGCTGCGACCTAGCTGCAATCTTAAGGGCACGGCAAAGCGGATGCATCCCCCTTGGTATTCAATTTAAAAATATGGCTAAAAATATGGCTAAAAATATGGCTAAAAATATGGCCAATGACCTGGATATTAATGTTATGTACCAGAAAAGTAATGTTATTTGTCCTTGCCTTTATTAAATTGTTATTAATGTTATGTACCACAGAACTGAGTGCAATTTGTCCTTGTCTCCGCCTTTGGCCTTTGCCAAATGACCCCGCCTTTGCCCGTTGACATTTACAATCAATAGGCTTCTAGATCTTACCATATACTAAATGTATGGCAAGTTTGGTTATGATCTGCCCAGAGATGATCAGTGTAGAGTGGTCACAAGGTTGTTGATATGGGAAAATAGTCAAAGTTCAAGTTTGACCTTGACCTTTAACCTATGACCTTGAAAATAAATAGGCTTCTAGACCTTGCCATATACTAACTGCATACCAATTTTGGTTAAGATTATAAGGTCGAAGGATGTTCTGAGGGGATAATTAAGCTTGTGGTTTTCTTTTGGGGTATAACAAGCAGTTTCTCCAATTTATGCAATACTGTAATCTCGTTTTTACTGACTCACTGGAGTTAGGACAAATGAACCAGGAGTACTGGTTAATTACCCAGGAAACTCTGCGATATTATTGAAATATTGTTGAAAGTCAAGTAAAACATTTATACTCTGAGATATTTCTTATTTTTTCCTACATGTTAACAATATCACTGACTGAAGATTATTTGTATGTTATGATTATAATTGACTGCTTTGAAATTATCTTAAGACAAGAGGGCCATGATGGCCCTGGATCACTCACCTGATTTTACTTTAGCCATATAAGCCCCGCCCCCTGGCGGCCATAGTTTTCGACTAATCAACATGGCTTGTAGGAATCTGATAGAGGGTCACCCATGGAACATTCCTACAAAGTTCTTTAAAAATCGGCCAACCAGTTTTGGAGAAGAAGAATTATAATGTTTTTCGTTTGGTTGCCATGGGAACCAGAATTGTGCATGGATCCCAAAAATTTGAAGATGTTGATGCACGACGGACAAAAGGCGATCACAATAACTCACCTTGAG